>CM060409.1:162163894-162763894 GCA_030545235.1 Helianthus tuberosus
AGTGGTTCAACTCCGGTGATAGGGGATTTTGGGTGTTTGGGGATTTTGGATGTTTTATGAAGTGGTTCAGATCTGCCGGTGGTGGATTTACGGTGACGGATGGTGGTTCAGATCTGCCGGTGGTGGATTTACGGTGATGGATTTACGGTGATGGATGGTGGTTCTTGATGGATGGTGGTTCTTGATTTTCTAGGTTTTGTTTCACTAACTGTGAATATATGTGGTTGAATAAAAGAGTTGTTGAGCTTGAAGAAGAGGTGTTTAGTGCTCTCATGTTGGTGAAGGTGAGGCTCGCTGATAGAATTGTGTAACCGTCTATTTATGGTTTGTCGTAATCATAAATTGTGTTTTAACTTTGCTACAGAGATTAGGTATGGAATATTGGAATTGGGTTTTGATGATGTTCTTGATCTGGGTTTTATTGCAAATATGATATTTGATGATGTTTTGATGATGTTCTTGATATGGGTTTTGATGATTTTCTGATGATGTTTGGGTTTTGATGATGTCTGGGTTTTGATGATGTTCTTGTCTGGGTTTTGATGATGTTCTTGATCTGGGTTTTGATGATGATGTTTGGAGTGGCGGTGGTGGTGGTGCAATAGAGAGAGAGAAGAGAGAGAGGGAGGAGGTGGCGGTGGTGGTGCTATAGAGAGAGAAGATAGATGATTATTTTTATCTGGGTTTTATTGAAAAAAAATGAAATTTAAAAAATGACCAAAATGCCCCTGCACTAAAGGACAAAATAGGAGATTGCAACAGTCAAAAAATAGGGAAATCTGGTCAAATTTGAAATTTGGACTAAAATGGCAACAAAATGCAAACCACAAGGACCCAGATGTAATAAGTTTGAGATTTGGACTAAAGTGGCAAAACTGGCCAAACCACAGGGACCAAAATGGCACTTTACTCTAATTTTATATACCAAATAAAAAAGTTATATATCTTTAAAACCACGCGTATTACACGGGTTGAATAAATGTAAACCAAATAATAAAATAATAAATCTTAAAAACACCTCATTTATTACACTGGTTGAATAAATGTAATTTTATATACTGAATAAAAAGAAGTTACATCTTTAAAAATATGTGTATTACACGGTTTGAATAAATGTAATTTTCTATACTAAATATTAAAAATATATATATATATCCTTAAAAAGCCTCGTGTATTGTACGAATTGAATAAATCTAATTTTATATATCAAATAATAAAAAGTTATATTTTAAAAAACCTCATGTATTACACGTACACGTGTCGAGTAAATGTAATTTTGTATAGTGAAAATAAAAATATTTAATATATTAATACAAAGTTTGGTTTTTGTGATAAATAATTTGTTTTATTTAAATATTTTAAATTAACAATTTAAAATTTAGGATAATATTTTATTAGAAAAATAGAAGAATGGTATTCGAAATTTAAAGTATGATAAAATTTAATATTAACTCATTATTCATTTATTTATTTAATTAATATAAGATAAGTTTGGACCTGAGGCGAGAAAATCATAAAATAAATGCCTACAATGAACGACAGGTGTCACACATTAATGCTTTATTATATAGTATAATATAGATAAATGATAAAAACCAAAGAGAAAAGAGATAAAACTGAATTCTCATTATTCAACATTACAATATATAGATGAACATAACTATAAACCCTAAAGCTCATATGGTTGGGCCTAAAATGTCTGGTTTATAACACTCCCCCTTAGACATTTAGAATTATACACAGTTTAACAACGTACTTCAGGATGATGTTAAATAGGTACTTCAGGACCTGAATAAATAAACTGATAGTACTGGATCAGCTATGCTGCCTCATTAAAAACATTACTAAGAAAACCCAGTGGGACAAAACTTAGTTAAGGGAAAAAGAGTACAGCGTGTATAATTCTCCCCCTGAATTCAACAAACATCTTTCAATCTACGAAGACCGATCTTGTGTGATAGCTGCTCGAAACTGCTTCTACATAAAGATTTTGTGAACAGGTCAGCTAGATTTTCACTTGACTTAATCTGGTGAACATCAATTTCCCCTTCTTTTTGCAAGTCATATGTTGAGAAAACTTTTCGTGAGATGTGCTTTGTTCGATCACCCTTGATATAACCTTCTCTGATCTGAGCTATGCAAGCAACATTGTCTTCATAAATAATTGTCGGCTCCTTCTTGATCTGTTCTAATCCGCATGCTTCTTGTATGTGATTAATCATTGATCTCAACCACACGCATTCTTGACCAGCATCATATAGTGCTATCAATTCGGCATGGTTTGATGATGTTGCTGTAAGTGTTTGCTTAGTTGACTGCCAAGAAATTGTTGTGCCACCATATGTGAATATGTAACCTGTCTAAGATTTTGCTTTGTTAGGATCTGATAGATATCCGGCATCAGCATACCCAACAAGCTGGGACTTTTGATCTCTCTGATAGAAAAAACCTAAGTCTTGTGTCCCGCAAATATACCGGAATATATGTTTTATGCCATTCCAGTGTCTACGTGTTGGATTCGAACTGTATCTCGCTAGTACATGTACTGCAAATGCAATGTCAGGTCTTGTGTTATTTGCGAGATACATAAGGGCACCGATCGCGCTTAAGTACGGTACTTCTGGACCAACTACTTCTTCGCCTTCTTCTTGAGGGCGATAAGGATCCTTGTGTGGATCTAGCGGTCGGACAACCATAGGTACGCTAAACGGATGTGCTTTATCCATATTGAAACGTACTAACATCTTCTGGATGTAGTTTGATTGATGGACAAATGTGCCATTGCACAGATACTCAATTGTAGTCTGATGCATAACTTTGTCATAACAAGATCTTTCATTTCAAATTCCTTCTTTAACAACTGAGCAATTTTCTCTATCTCTTCAGGAGATCCGATGATGTTGATATCATCAACATAGACTGCTATTATAGTGAAATTTGAGAGTGATCTTTTTATAAAGACACATGGATTAATTACATCAGACTCGTATCCTTCTTTTTTGAGATATTCACTAAGTCGATTGTACCACATACGACCAGATTGTTTGAGACCATATAAAGATCTCTGGAGCTTTATAGAACACATATCTCGAGGTGTTGATTTTAATGCTTCAGGCAATTTTAATCCTTTAGAGATTTTCATGTAGATGTCATGTTCAAGTGTCCCGTATAAGTATGCGGTGAAGACATCCATTAGTCTCATATGAAGTCCTTCAGAGATTGTGAGGCCGATTAGAAACCTAAGGATTATCGCATCCACTACAGGGGAATACGTTTCTTCATAATCAACTCCTGGGATTTGGGAAAACCCTTGTGCTACAAGTCGAGCCTTATATCATACAATCTCATTCTTTTCATTTCTCTTTATTGCAAACACCCATTTATAACCTGCTGGTTTGACGTCTATGGGCATTCGGACTACAGGTCCGAAAACATGTCGCTTTTAGAGCGAATTTAATTCGGCATTTATGGCTTCTTGCCATCTTGGCCAATCATTTATGTGCATGCACTCTTCT
Organism: Helianthus tuberosus; assembly: GCA_030545235.1. Classification (NCBI taxonomy): domain Eukaryota; kingdom Viridiplantae; phylum Streptophyta; class Magnoliopsida; order Asterales; family Asteraceae; genus Helianthus; species Helianthus tuberosus. Next base: position 162,167,410 of record CM060409.1, read on the forward strand.
AAATTTTTAGGTACGTAATCATTTTCATTGATTACATCCGTTGCTATAGCATATGCGAATATATCATCAACACGTGTTTTATTCTGGTTCCACATTGTACTATCTTGTACATAATTAATAGAGATCTCATTTTTGTTCGGTACCGGTGTTTCTTCTGAAACTTCATTTTCCTCTGGATTCATAGTTGTCTCTTCTGGGACATTTACCTCTACCGGGGTTTCACTTATAATCTTTTGGGAGTTTTCACCAACTGCGTTACTTTGCTCTTTTCATTTCCGTGGGTTTTTTTCTTTGGAACCGATTGGTCTCCCACGCTTTCGTTGTATAGTAATCGCTTCTGGGATTACTTCAATTCGAGCAGGTGCATTTGATGCTGGTACATGTGACTTTGTCACTCTATTCGTGTCTGTGAATGCATCTGGTAATTCATTCGCTATTCTTTGCAAATGTATGATCTTTTGGACTTCATATTCACACTGACCACTTTGGGGGTCGAGATTTGATAGCGATGATGCATTCCATATTATTTCTTGTGTTACCAGTCTTTGTTTGTCCTTATCTCCCCCTAAGACTGGGAACATCGTTTTATCAAAATGACAGTCAGCATATCGTGCTGTAAACATGTCTCCTTTTATTGGTTCTAAGTATCTAATAATGGATGGGGAGTTAAAACCAATATAGATACCCAGTCTTCTTTGGGGTCCCATTGTAGTACGTTGTGATGGCGGTATTGGTACATATACCGCACAACCAAAAATTCTAAGGTGGGACAAACTTGGTTCTCGTCCGGAGACCAGTTGCAATGGGGAGTATTCGTGATCAGCAGTTGGTCTCAATCTAATCAGTGCAGCGGCATGCAAAATAGCATGACCCCATGTAGAAGATGGTAATTTACATCTCATTAAGAGTGGTCTAGCGATTATTTGTAATCGTTTAATCAGAGATACAGCTAAACCGTTTTGTGTGTGAACATGAGGTACTGAATGTTCAACATTGATCCCAATTGACATACAATAGTCATTAAAAGCTTGAGATGTGAACTCTCCCGCATTATCCATCCGGATGTTTTTAATTTGATTATCGGGGAAATTGGCTCTCAATTGTATGATTTGAGCTAAAAGTCGGGCAAATGCTACATTTCGAGTAGCTAAAAGGCTCACATGTGATCACCTTGAGGATGAGTCTATTAAGATCAAGAAATAGCGGAATGGTCCACACGGAGGATGAATAGGCCCACAAATATCCCCTTGGATTCTTTCTAAAAATGATGGGGTTTCATGTACCAATTTAGTTTGTGAGGGCCTAGTTATAAGTTTGCCCAGAGAGCATGCTGCACATGATAAGTCTTGTGGTAGCAAAACTTTTAAGTTTTTGAGAGGGTGCCCGGTTGCACTTTTGATTATTCGTCTCATCATTATGCTACCAGGGTGACCTAGACGGTCATGCCATCTATTGAATGTGTCTTTATCTAACAGCTTTTGGTTACTCACCATGTATGATTCGATAGGATTGATATTAGTACAATATAATCCAGAGGATAAGGCTTCTAATTGTTCAACAATTGTTTCTTGGCCATTTTTGTTTGAAGTAGTTTGAAGATATTCAATATTATTTTCAGATATTGTTTTTAGGCAGTAACCATTTTTTCAAATATCTTTAAAGCTAAGTAAATTTCTTTTGGATTTACTAGAATATAATGCATTATCAATAGTTAATTTGTTACCCGAAGATAATGTTATGTGTGCTCTGCCGGAGCCTTCAATAAGGTTACTGACATCAGATATAGTACTAATCGGTGTATCTGCCGGAGACAACTCAGAGAAAAATTTCATATCTTTGAGAATAGTGTTAGTACTACCGCTATCTACCAGACATTCATCACCAATAATAGCTCTACTGGAGCTAGTATACATATTTCTTCTGGAAATAATAAAACACGCTAAGTATAAGAAATTGCATGTTTGAGTATGATAAAAACATCATGCAACTATAAATCAAACATCACTAGGTTTTAAATGAAACCATAACAATAGTTCAAAACATAAAATACCACTAGAGTTGAAATAAAATCAAAACCAAGAAAAAAACCATAGTCTAAAAAAATCATCACATAACACGCATTTAATGATTTTGTAGTATGAGCTTGTTGTTTTGTTCCGCGAACAACAAACATGATATTAGGTCAGAATATTTTGTAAAATTACGTTCCCTGTACTGCTGCGCCAGGAGCATGTTGGATAAATGGAACTTTGAGATAGTTTGCTCAATTATGTCTTTGTCGGTGATTTGTTCACCACATTTAAGCTCAGAGGTGATGCGAAGAAGGGCATAGTTATATTCACTAACAGTCTTATGATCTCGTAGCCTTAAATGAACTCACTTGTAGCGAGTTTTATAGAGTAAGACCAACTTCAGGTGGTCAAATCTTTCTTGAATGTTTTTCCATAACTCGAGAGGGTCCTCGACAGTACGGTTTTCCCTTTTTAGGTCTTCATGAAGATGAAGGCGAAGGAATGCCATAGCTTTAGTTTTTTGTTGAAGGGACGTTTTATTCCCATCAATGATTGTTTCCCCCAAACTCATTGCTTCTAGATAGGTTTTAGCATCAAAAGCCCACGAGGGGTAGTTGTTGCCCGAGATTTCAAGTGCAGTGAATTCAAGATTTGATAAGTTCGACATATTATCTACAAGGGAAAGAATCATTGGTTTAAAATCGAGCCGCAATATATATTATAGGAGAAACTTCAGGTTCTCTATAGGTAGAACTGCAGGTTCTATACTTTACGCCGTTTTAATAATAGAGTAGGAATTTTAAAACTCTTGTGTGATTTCATATTGTAAATATAAATTGTGTTAACCACTTTTAGTATTTAATGAATTTATGATTATCTTAATGTTAACCATCCCTTGATCGATCTGTATATTAAAATTCATATTAACCGAGACAAACTCGAATATACCTATAAAATATTTAATAAGTTTGGCATATATATCTATACTATTATAAAAAGGAGAAATGATGTACCAAATTGTAATTTTACTACAAGTACAAGTTATTAAGCAACATGTACACGGTGTTTAAAGCCATTTAAGTTGCAAGTTCTCCAAAATTTTAAGACACCTAAGGGGTAAATTAGGGTTTTCACCAATGGAAACTGGTACATTTATACCTGATACTTGAATCGTCAGTTTCGCATATTTAGAGAAGAGCAGGGGTTGGAGACTGAGAGCGAGGGGAGAGAGAACGAGAAAGATGGACAGAGAGAGGCAATGGAGAATGTGAGACGAGGCATGGCCTCCAGCCGGCCACTTTAAATCGGCGACACAAATTCAAAGATTCGAAGGCCGATTCAAGGTCCGATTTGCTTACAATCGAGGTCGATTGTTCTGTTTGTTTGAAGGTAAGTCCGATTTGTTTCCATTCGATTGTCAAAGGCCGATTTAGGGTTCCCATCTAATTCTGAATCGACTTGTTATGTTTTGATTTAGGGGTCCGATCTGTTATGTTTGGTTTGGTTTTATTAGGTGTTCTTGGATGAAAAGTGGGTTCTATTGTCAACATCATATAGTTTTTGTTGTAGAAATCTTGAATGTAACCAACTGGATCCATCAATCAATCGATGCAATTGCGTATGCGAATTCCAGACACGATGATGAACGATTTCAACAAGAAAACACATATTTCTATGCAGAAGATGATGAGATATCCGGGTTACATATGTCGGAAAACATGGAAACTTGGTCGAGATGATCCGAGAAGGTTGATCCATGCATTTAAAGTAGGGTTTTCTTTGACATTGGTGCCTTTGTTATACTTAATGGAGCCTTTGTTTAAAGGGGTTGGACAAAATGCTATTTGGGCTGTTATGACTATCGTCGTTCTTGAATTCACCGCTGGTAAGCTCTCAACATATTACTGGTTCTGAAATAAATGTCGTATATATGCACTTATTTGTTTCTTAACATATTATTGGTTCTGTCGTTCTGAAATGAATGCTCATTTGTCTTTGTATATTATACTTATTATACAATAATTTTAAATTGATATTTAAATTGTCTATGTTTTTGTACTTATAAATGTGACTATTTAAATTGCAGTCATTTTAGTTGATATTTACAGCTTAAAAATCACGTCACTGATCTTTGTTTTGTTATGACATAATGGTTTTTTGTATCGCATATTCGCATGTAGTAACCGTGCGATCGCATGTAATGGTGAAGCCAATGACGACGTGATAAAAGGAAAAGGCATAAAAGCCGACTGTTGCAGTTGACGAAAAAAGGTTTGTTTTCTGTCTTAATCCGATTGTCTCGGCTCGTTTACACCCCTACTTATTTTTAATCGGATCATTAAGTGCATTATTTTTACATCTCTAACTTATAGTGGTATTATTCTGTCAAATAGAGTGAAGCAGAACAAGAATCAAGAATGCCAATCACACATGGAGGTAGGGGTCGGGCATCTAGCAGTACTGGGAAGCTTCCTGTGTCTAGCATTACATCATTTGAGAGGACTTCCCATCCATCCGTTGGTTCTTCTGTGAGCTTTCATGGATTATTTTGTGTATTGAAATCTGTTTCGTCAAGCTTATTGTAGAGTTTGCTTGACTTTATAGTTTGATTCACAAGTGTTGAACTGCGAAGATGGCATCTCTACTGGTTCTCTGTCTGAAGCCGAAGAGAAAACAATCAAAGCTGTTTATAAGCAGATGAAGGTTAGAATTTGTATTTTTGTGGACTTGTGGACCACTGTTTATCATACAAAATGGCATGGTTTACTCACATCTTGTCTGGGAAAGTATAGGGGTGTAAACCAGCCAACCCACTCATGAGCTACTTGAGGGATTTAAATGGTAATGGTTTACTCGCATCTTGTCCGTGTTATTTTTGTACCTTTTACAGGTAATGTATAGACCTGTTAGGGATTTAAATAGAATTCCATGTGCAAAATCACTTGTAATATGTTTAACCGGATATCAACGTGAAGATCGGGAGGACATTATGGTTAGTCTATTTCCAATCTGCCATTCATATATCATACTGCAAACATTCCTAATGAACAAGATAATGGATTTTTATTATCTGCATTTTTTATATTTTAGCCCATGGTTGGACTGATGGGTGCACAATTTTCTAAACCACTGATAGCAAACAAGGTCACTCATCTTATACGCCATTGTTTTACCTAATTCGCCATTGGTTCCTGCATTACAAGTGGTATTGTTATTAATTTATTATTAGTTTACAAGTTCTTAATTATTTACAGTTGTTTGTTATTGTTTAGATTGTGTTTAATTGGCATATTACTTGTGGTTTTTAACCTAATTTATATGCCACATTGATAAGTGAATTATGTTACATGATAGGTGACTGAAAATTTATCGTCTTCACCGCGTAAACCGACAAATGCTAATAACAAAACACCTACCTCAGCCCAAAACCATGTGGCACCTGGTAAACAGAAATCGATGAAACGCGGTGGTGGGAGTTTTAAACAAAGTGTGTCAGCGGTCGCAAATGGTGTATTGCCCGTGGTCGTAATTCGACGGATCGTACGTATGACATTAATTCTGGTAGTTATATACCAAATTCATCGGTTTGTTTTGGTGGAAATGGGTTAAACGGGTCGTCTGTTTTTCATTCAAATCATGGGTCTGAATATACGGGCAATTTATCTTTTCAATGGCGTAATTCGACGGATCGTAATGTTGTTCATAAACCGAATGCGAGGCTCGGTAGACGTCCTAAGAATAGAAAGGTTGAAGAAGTTAACGGGCCTCAGAACCCGAATGGTGGATTGTTGTTTAAAACCGACCCTAATTTGGTGGTACCGAATGGGAATGTGATCAACGACACGGCTACGCGTTGGTACCCACCGGCCCTGGTTTTGGACGTTAGAAAGTTGTTAATCGATAAAGCCCGATTGGTGATTCGGTGTAAGTTAGAAGAAATGAAACTAGCTTCAAAGAACGGGAAAACGGTAAATAAAACGAGCACGGGCCCGATGCCGATAACAGTTCCGGACCCGGATTTCCCGATGTCGTGTCTTATCGTGTATGGGTATACACGATATGCCAGCCCTACTTCTGCGTCTTCCATTCGGATATCGTTGACCAAGTCAACATTTTTTCGCATCTTTTGGGTCGGGAAAAGGCGGGCAGAGGCGGGTGTGTTAAAGTATACCCGAAAAGTGGCGACGTTTGGGCCGTGTATCGAAACTGCTCCGTTAACTGGAACCGAAAGACGCCAAAGGAAGTGATACATCAATAACTTGGTGTCTGCGTAACACCATTGGTAAAACTAGATGGTTACAAAACTATTCACCATGAAACAAGAGTTATTGTCACTTGTAAGTTCGTATTTGATGTTTGCGTTAGCTTATTTTCGGCTCTTATTAGCTTCATCATCTTATCAAAAATTTTGTGACATGTAAGAGCATTTAATCGTTAAATGACCATTGATTATACTAAGGTTGACTAAGTTTGACTTTCCAAGGCTTTTAGAATTTAGTAAAGTTTATGGCAAGAAATTATTGTTATTTTCTTTTTCATTGTTAACTTTATTTTTACCAGGTTTATGCAGTGGATGCCAGTGAGATAGCGTTGCAGGTATGTTTTGCAACTTCCATCAGTTTAGAAAAATGTTGTTCATGATATTTTCATCATATTTAATTCATTAATAAAAGAAGGGTAATCTTAAATTTAGTGTTGTTTCATACAGGCTAATGAAGTTGTCAAGGCAAACAAACTTTCTGACAGAATTATTGTTTTACACGGACGTGTTGAGGTACTATTTCATAAACGCCATAAGTCGGTTTATATACTTAGATTATGATATTATTCTTCATGTTTTTAGTATCGAACTATCGATATCATGACATCGTATTGTCTCTTCATGCAGTGGGACTGGAATCGGGAGCCGGCTTCGAGCGAGGAGGTTTCGGAGCTAATGGGGTGCCTCGGTTTGCTTTTTGGTTCGACTTTTGGATCTGGCGCTGCTCTCTGGCACTGGGGGGCAGACTCGTCAAAGTGCTTTTCGGTCAAATCTGCGCGCAAGCTTATAAGTGGGTCGGTCAAATCTGCGCGCAAGCTTTTATTAAGAGACAGTGATTAAGGGTAGAGGAATTGAAAGTGTGGCTTGTGTGAATTTGTGTCTTAAAGACATATAATTAATTTTTTGTACAAATGTGCAGGTGGCATATGGCGGAGTTGCAATCCATCACACATCATGCGAGGCGGAAGCGAAAATTGACAAACTCGAAAGACAGACCCTTCTACAAAATTGTTGGGCGGAATGGCTTTGAAAAACTTGATCTCCAAATTCTCATATGTCATTCGACTTAAAAATATAGTAATTAGTTACTGCTGAGCGCCCAAATTTTTACCCAATCGCCCAATGTTCCTGTAGTATTACTTGCCCTTTTGTATTGTACACATAGATGTCGAAATTTCAATTCTATTTATGATTGGGTTGATTATGGTTGTCTTTTATCTCTTAACTGGTTAAATCTTTTATCTATATATACAACTTATATAAAATTTATGTTATATATATTAAAACATATTGAATGCTACAGCTGTATCCCATGTCATCTAATAAATTTAAAACAGCTGTATATTATTTCATTTAATATGTATATGTATCTCGCAAATTGTGTTAACCACTTTTAATATTTATTAAAGATGAGATAATCATGTATATGTATCATTCCTTCTTCATATCTAATTTAATCAAGGAAAATCAGCAACATATCCACCAACACAATCGCCGATCGTTGGACCAAAAATACTACCCACCAGATCTCTGGCTGTGTCCGATTCTAGGGTGGTGATCGACTGGTGAACAAAGAACAAGAACCTTCGATTTAATCGTCAACGGTTTGGGTTTCACGGTGGTGGCCCGCCGAAAAAAAAACAAGAACAAGGCTTTTGGTGCTCTGTAACAGAGAACTAGAACAAGATGCCAATCGGGTTTTGGGTTGAGTCGATTGGTTGTCAGAAACCCGAATAAGAACAATAGTGTGGGTGCTTGGTTTGGGTGTTAATGGTTACCAAACAAGGATTTGCAAGTTACAAATGGTCCGCCGTGCGTCTCCGTCGTGCCGGATTTAGAGGTTGGTCGGCCTTGCATCGTCGATTACCGGAGAAAAATATCAGGTCAGAAAATTTATGTATGATGTGTTTTGTTTCGGTTGCTAGTGGCGGCAGTGACCGCCGTTGTGCCGGTTGGCGATTGAGGACAGTCGCCAGAGTAAGTTTATCTTGGCGGGAGTTATCGCCGGTGTTCTTAGAGGAAGTAACAAAATACGGTTTTTTATTGTTGTTGTGAGTACAAAGAGAAAAAAAATCCTAGTTTGGTCTAAGATCCACATGAAAACCAACTTGAAAATCGTTCGAGTATTTTTTTTTTCTGTTTTTGTTGTTTATGAAAAGAATGCCATAACCACTTCGAAAATCTTGAAATTTTGTCTATCCTTTTTTTATATGCAGATGTTTCAAAAATTGAAAGTTGTGTATCTTCTTTTTGATATGCAGATGTATACACACACTATGTGAACGAGAATAACACATACACATATACAACACATATGAGAGATTGTAATGATGTGTACCAGGTGCGATGAACATAAAATGTAGTGAACAACAAAGCAAGTACAGACGAATCGGTGATGTTGTCGAAGATATGAAACACTGATTCCTTGTGATTGATTGCAGATTATCGGTAAAATCCCAGTGGAGAGTCAAACGGTATTGATAACGTGATAAAAACCAAAGAGAAAAGAGATAAAACTGAATTCTCATTATTCAACATTACAATATATAGATGAACATAGCTATAAACCCTAAATCCCATATGGTTGGGCCTAAAATGTCTGGTTTATAACAATAAAGATTTAGATTAATATAAATAGATTATTCTATTGTAGCAAAATTTGTTAACGAAGTCTCAATAAATTTAACCATTTATTTAAAGCTCCGCAAATGTATAAGCGATAAATAATATTACTTAATTTTATTTTAAGTTTCGTAAAATCTATTTGATACCAAACTAAACAAAACGTTCAAATATATAGTTAAGATCAAATTAGAAAACTAAGTTTGAATTTGAAGTAAATATATAAATATAAAAGTAATAATTAATTCAAATAGATAATATTAAACTGAATAATAATTATCCATAAGATATTAAACTAAATAATATTAAGTAGGATAATTATCTATAATTAATTAGAAGAGATTAAACTAAAATAATAATTATCTATAAGACATGGCCTAATATGATGACAAGTGTCCTCAAAATATTTCTTTTGTTAGTATAGAAGATTTATCCATTTCATTAAAATTTCTCTTATTGAATTACTATTTTACCCTCAATGAACTTATTAAATAATTACATATTTCCCCATTTCCTCTGTTTTTTTTCTTTTGAATAACCAAAGCAGCCTCCTTTCGGTTCTTCTTGTTTCTCTTGTAAATTTCCATAAACTAATTTTGATGATAAAGCTGAGCTAAGAGATGAAGTCTCCAAGGGATCAGCTAGAGGGAGTTTGGCTGTGGAAACATGATCCCGACTCGGAGGAGGAGGGTAGGGAGCTGGCCGATCTTAGTAGTGCTTTGCAAACGGTCTCCACCAGCAGGAGGGACAGTTGGAAATGGCTGGGGGATTTGTCGGGTGCCTTTTCCGACAGTTTAGCTAAGAAAATTTTGGTCGGGAACGTTGACGTTAGTAACCGGTATGTCATTGACTGGCGTAAATGGGTTCCTCTGAAGTGTAACGTGTTTGTTTGGAGGACGGAAATGAAAAGAATTCCTACAGTTGACGCGCTTCATAGGAGGGGTCTTGTAGTTGGAGACAGGCTGTGTCCGCTCTGTAAAACCGAAGACGAATCGGTGGAACACTTGTTTACTTCGTGCGGGATCGCAACAGTTGTTTGGGAAAAGGTTAGTAGTTGGCGTCGTGTCCTTAACATATTCGCCTTTTCGTTTAAAGACCTCCTGGAGATACACAATTTCGGAAGAATTGGGGCAGTGGCAAGGGGTAGTTATGCAAGGCATTATTATTATCTCATGTTGGAGCTTGTGAAGGCTAGGAACAAGTCGTTGTTCTCGGTGGTCCAAGTCAAAATGGAATATATTTTTAGTGAAGTTAGATCGTTGGGGTTTTTTAGGTTCAAGTATAGATCGAAGTATAATTCTATTCTTTGGTCAAATTGGTGTAAATTTGTAATTACGTAGTGTGTCTTGTTGGGTGTTGGCTTGGCTCGGTTTTTGGGCTCGGGCGTTTTCTAATGAAGTTATCTTTTAAAAAAAAACCATGTTCCTATTTATACAAATAATCACCCACACTAGATCCTAAAATTACCACATATAACAATAGCCTACAACTAACCACATAAATTTCGTTTTATTGTGCAAAAACGATTCCGAATCAGCTATATATATTGGATATGAAGATTCAAATGATTCGCAACATGAAACGACGCACAAAACTTGATCGTGAGTAGGATTTTTGCACGTTATTGAAGAAATTGAAGTCAATTTTTGCTTCAGAATCGAAGGGCTTGAATGATGATTTGACACAATAGATGATTAGGTTGCGATTATTGAGGAATTTAAGATGGATATCACTGTGTTCCTGAGTTTAATAAACAAAAGAAAAGAAAATGAATTAAGGAAAGAAAAGAAAAGGAGTACAAAGGAAAATTTTAATTAGCTTACGTGTTCCCGAGTTTGAAGGAAATGAAAATAAGGAGTTTATGTATAAAAAACATTTTCCTTCCAAATCTTTTCAATTTGGAAGGATTTAAAATGAAGGAAAAAGACATAAGTTTTCCTTCCTTTTCTCTCCATTTCTTTCCTTAAAAAAACTCTGGAACACGACTTTTTTTTACATCCTTTCAAATCATTTCTTTTCTTTCGTTAAATGAAACTCGGGAACACAGCGTTAGGGTTGGCTCGCAGGAGGAAGGAATTAGAAAAGGAATTGCAAAAGGGTAAATGGGTAATTTAAAAAAAAAGAGAAATATGTAATTGATTTTAAAAGTTAGGCAAATATGTAATAAAGTTTTTTAGTAAAGGGATATATGTAAAAATCCCTTTTAATAATTAACAATATTCATTCATGATATATTTTATTTTTGCTTTGATATCTTACGTCCGCGAACTTTTTAAAAGATCTAAATATATAGTTACTTTAACTATTTTTTTTTGGTTATTGGATTTTATCACCCCTAACTATTCGCTATTGGCCGTTGCTACTCTCAACTTTCACTTTGACTCCCACCACTCCCAACTTAACACTTTGTGTGTTGTGTCATCACGTTATTAACTAGCCACTAACTTTGTTAGTTTTATTGTCCTGCGTGTCAATTATTATCCCATGGGGCATGATGACGTGTATTATTATTATTATTATATTATAATATGAATATAAACTAGCCATGAACAGTGATATAAGTTTTAAAAGTATTTGTTTTATTTTTTTTCTATTTATTTATTTATTTATTTATTCTACGTTTTGAGTATTTATGTTTTTAATGAATTTTTATTTAACAGTTTGATTGATTTTTTTTATAAGTTGTGTTCGTTAATTTTTTTTTTAATCTTACTCCGTAATTATGTTTATATATTCTATCAACATTGCTATATAAGTTTTACTGAAAATGGATACCGTGTCGTCCTATCAAACCGAACCAAAATGATCTATGAATGATGAGATATATATTATTGTTTATGTTTATTTTTTTCAACATTGTGATATAACTTTTATTAAAAATGGATTTTGTGCAGCTATCGTACCAGATTGAGCTAAAACGACCGAACATCTGTATCGATGCGGGTATTTAGTTTTATTGTTTTTTGCTTTTGATCGATAAACTGACACCGTATCGCTACCATACCGTACCGAACAAGATCAGTAACGGTACTTGTATCCATTTTTGTGGCTTCATGTTTAACGACGAATATTGTGTCGCTACCGTAGTGAACCGTGTCAAAACCGAAGGAACATTATCAATTTCAGTACCAGTATATATTTTATTGTTTTTGCTTTCAATAAACTTACACCGTATTGTATTGTACTGAGCAACATTGGTAACAAGACTTGTATTAATTTTTATTCTTTTTGGTTTCGATAATTTTTCATTTATACAACTCTGTCCACGATGATATATAAATACTGGTACCGTGACGATCTGAACCGGTTGACACCCTTGGTATCGGGGTCCGCTTCTATCGTTTTCGATCGATGTAAAACACATGATAATTTCTATACTTAGTGCATGTATAGAACCAAAGCGATACCGATCAGTACTAACGATACCGTACCGCCGCAAGGCACCATTAAATATGCTATTATTATATATTAACACAAACTTACGATAAATAGTGTTTTGAAAATTGATTATTATTATATTAATTAAGTAATGAAAATTTAATAATTGTTATTAAAATCATAGGTGATGAATATTTAGTATATTAAATTAAATTAATTCTTAATATTTTTTAAATGTTGATAAATAGTTGTATTTTTTATCAACTTTTGTTCTTTTAAGTTTTTTTTAGAAAAGTTGTATTTAAACTTTTTTCTTGACTTTTTAATATAAGTTTTTTTTTCTAATTTTTTGAAAAGGGTTTTGTATTCAAATAGAATATTTCTTTGATATAGGTATTGTGATGAAGTCAACCAATTATGACCCAACAATATCGGTACATATATGTGTATTATCGGAATCGGTACCAGTGTTTGGCTTTATGATTTTCATTTATGTAAAACATGCGACGATATCCTTTTGGTCATTCCACGACTTTATTTTTTTTTCTCTTTCGTTTGGTATAACGAATGACTATACCGTACCAGTCGAGCTGATACCAATTGAATTCGCGCTACGATTTTTTTTTATTATTATATTAAGTGATGAACATTAATTGATATTATTTTATTAATATTGATAAACGATTGTATTTTTTTATCAACTTCTGTTCTTTAAAGTTTTCAAAAAGAAGTTGAATAAGTAGTCCTATTTAAACTATTTTTTTCTCGACATTCTTGTATAAATTTTTATTTTTATTTTTTGAAAACGGTGTTGTATTCAAATAGAATATTTCTTTGGTATAGATAGATATTGTGATGAAGCGAACCAATTATGACCCAACAACATCAGTACATGTATGTGTAATATCGAAATCGGTACCAGTGATTGGTTTTACGGTTTTCTATTTATCTAAATATGAGACGATATCCTTATGGTTATTATACGACTTTATTTTTTTGGTTTTTCTCTTTAGTTTGGTATAACGAGTGACGGTACTGTACCAATTCGAGCCGATACAAACTGAATTCCCGCCGCGTAGCGCGGGGAATCCCACTAGTTATTATTATTATTATTATTATTATTATTATCTTATAAAATATGATTTAAAATAAAAAATAGATTTGTTGACTTATATATGGACAACACCCTCATGAACCAGTGTTTACATATCAAATCAAGCATCAACTTATGCTACTGTCGCCAAACCCGTCTGGGATGAACAAAAAAATGATATCAAAAAAGAAGATGATGATGGGCGAAAAGGGACCCCGATTGGTGTAACTTGTTACCATGATGATGTTTCAATCCTTCAAGATCATCTTACGGTTGTTGAAGACCATGAAACAGGGGAATCAAAAGAAGCTGTAGAAACAGAGGAATTGAACAATATATATGCATAATTTAGAAGAGAAACACGAGAAAGAATGAGGTCGAAATCAGATTTGGAACTTCAGAACCTGCTGTTGATTCAAAATCAGATCTGGAACTTCGGTGGTGGCCTCTGCCTGCATTAATTCCGCTTTAGATGAATGGGACTTTATTTGAGGTGGAGTGTTATATGGACACGACGCTTGTCATGATGAGTGGTTCAATTGAATGATTTGGGGGTGTGGAGGTACAAAGGTGGTGGGTGATGTGGTGGTGATAGTGGAGGTGCAGCAGTGGTGGTGGTGATGGTGATGTAGAGGCGCAGTGGTGGTGGGTGTTGTGGCGGTGACAGTGGAGGTGCAATGGTGAGTCAGGAGAGAGAGGGGGAAAGGATGTTTAAGTAGAGAGAGTAGATTTATATAGAGTTAACTTTTATTTTGCTCTCTGTAGTTTGGTTATTTTAACGGTTTTGCTCCAATAGTTTAAAAGTAGTCATTTTCCTCCTTGATCTTTCGAGTTTGTCGCCAGTTTGCTCACTGGCTCTAACTCAATTAAAACGTTCAATTAAAAGTCGCAATAGTCGTGGTCGGTAGGTGGTAGTTGAAGGTGGTGGTGGATAGTTGTGGATGGTGGTGGCCGGTAGAAAGAGTGGTTGAAAAGATGGTGAAAAGACTTACATGCCCTTGCTTTTATCTATAAAATTACCAAAATACACTTCTAGTTATTGGATTTTTTCGATGGAGTTAGAAGTGGGAAGCAAAATGACGATAAGTTAGAAAAATCAGGGAGGAAAATGGCTATTTTAAACTATTGAGGCAAAACCGTTAAAATGACCAACTCACAGGAGCAAAATGGAAGTTAACTCATTTATATATTATTTCTTGAGTAAATTACGATTTTGGCCCCTGTGCTTAATTCACTTTAACCCTATAAGCCCAAAAAAAAATCTTTTGACATTTGTGCCCCCAACGTCGTAGTTTCTAACCATTTTGACCCTCATCTATGTCTTTTACTATCTTAGGGACTATTTGTATTATTAACTTAAATTTTTGAACCAAGAAATTAAAATAAACATGTTTTACCCTTTAATCTCACCATCCCAACCAAACCATCACCATCTTCAACCAGTTCAACCATCCCCATTACAACCAAACCACCAGCATCTTTGATGTGTGTAAAATGCAACATATAAAGTACATCAAATGAGGCATAAAACTAACCCTTTTTTAGTACTAATGTTGGAAAAAGTGTGCTTTTGTCTTCCTTTTGTATTTTCAGGACTAAATGAGCGTAATTGAACAAAAGGAACAAATATGCAGCCAAATCTATCATAAATACAAAGAAAAGGAATCAACGTGGCATGCCCGACCCCTCGACAGCATCTTCCCAAGCAAAAACAAAGAAACAGAAGGCTGACCACGGCCCCATGCCCAGCGAACACGGGGGCGTGGCCAGATACCTGCAGAAAAGACAAAGCCATAGAAGCTTCTATTCCCAGCACGGGGGCGTGCCCAGCTCAACACGGGCCGTGTTCAACGCTAAGATTCGCAGAATCCAGCAAATCTTGATAGTACAGATACGCTTCTGCACACGGGGCCCGTGCCCAGCGAACGCGGGGGCGTGTGGAGCTAATGCAGACAAATTGTAATTAATGAAGAAAGAGAAAGAAGATGGACACGGGGCCGTGCCCAATGGACACAGGGCCGTGCCCAATGGACACGGGGTCGTGTCCGGGCTTCTGTGCAGGCTATAAATAGGGGTGCTTGGTTCACTTCAAAGGCATCCCTTGATAAACTACCTCTCTCCCACTTCACCCACACTCCACACTCCACCACCATCACAACACCCACATCCACCACCACCATCCATCTTAGAGTGTGTGTAGTAGTCTCGGGATCCAAGATTGATAGTAAGAGTTCTTGACAATCAAAGGCCATGTTTGCCTAAGTCTCTTACATCACTTGGTGAAGACAAGCATTTAGTGTAATTCTTTTGATTTTTAATCTTTTCGCACTTTTTATTTGGTCTTGTATTAATGACTTTAATAACTAGTTTCTTATGTTGAAGGTGAAACTTCCTTATCATTTGTCCGTGGTGTCTTGGCGTTATTTTACTGTCTATATAAAATAAAAGATATACACCATTCATATCTCTACGGTCTATATAGAGATATGTTGGCTACCTGGTCGGGGGGTTAAGGGAATGGTTTGGTAAGGTTCTTGCCTTGTTCAGTGTATAGTTCCTTCAAGGACCTGGGTCAAGCTTACTAGGACCTCCTTCAATACCCACTGGTATTGGATGGTGGGGGTGCGAATGGCTTGATCCCCTCATATGTAAACTACTATTAATACATTAACCAGGCTACTTGGGATTGTATCCCTGCTGACTCAAACCACTTAGCTAGGGTAACGACACCTTCAAAAGAGTGGCCTACCACATTACGCATTAATAACTTAATTAATTATCTTTCAATATTCCGATCCTTTAGGATTGTATCCTTGCTGACTCAAACTACTGGGTTGAGGGTAACGTCACCTTCAAAAGACGGGCCTACTACTAGAACTAAGATAATCTCTTAAAAAGTGCAAAAGTGCGGAAATCATCAAAGGTTACATTAAAGGCGAGTCGGATCCAAGTGATTCATCTTGTCTATCTGTTTTTATTTTATTTTTATTTTCAGCATTTTTGGTTTTTATTTTTCATGTTTAAAACCTTTTCTAAAACTTTTGATTTGATTAGACGTTGAGGATAAACCAGTACTAAAAGCTCTTGTGTCCTTGGACGACCTCGGTATCTTACCAACGCTATACTACGCTCACGATGGGTGCACTTGCCCATATGTGTGTTTAGCGTTAGTAGAATATCGTGTTTTATAAATTTAAAACTTGACTAAAGTGTTAAAAAGGGCTTAAAATATTAATAAAAATATATCACGCTACACACGCATCAAGTTTTTGGCGCCACTGCTGGAGACACAAGGATTTTAAGAAAGTTAGGAATCAACGGCCTAATCGTTTTTCTTATTTTTCTGTTTTTTTTAGGATTTTTCTAAATTTTTCAGCTTCTACGGACTGCAGCACGGGGCTGTGCTTGGTCGGACACGGGCCGTGCTCAGCATCCTTACTGACATTTTTTATTTTCCGAGTTACAGAGAACTGAACACGGGGCCGTGTTGGTGCAGCACGGGGCCGTGTCGAACTCTCCAGTAACAGGGATCCGGAAAACAATCACTGTAATCACGACCACGGGGTCGTGTTCAGCTGAGCACGGGGCCGTGGTGAGACTTCTGACCAACAATCTTTTTGTTTTTATCGCAGGACTTGGAACCCAGGCGCCGCACCTGAACTTCCTACGATGTGCATGAGCTCCAGTTCCAATAAAGACATAAAAGAACCTCTAGACGAACTCGAACGCTTTCTAAGAAAAATACTTAAAGCTAAAACCCAAGAGAAAGTTTCGGGGGACCCACTTCCAATGGCGGATCAACGTACCCTAATGGATTACCTACGACCAACGGTAGGTAATCTCGACGTCGCTATCAATGCACCGAATGTCGATTGTTGTGCTGGTCACGGTCTGCTTTTATGTTCAAAGACTTTGATGTTATGTGAATCGTTTTATTCAAAAGCCTTGGTATGTAAAAAGCTTGATGTGAGGTTGTTTAATCAGATGCTCAAAAGTTGGACATGCTTTGGCCTAATAGGTGTCGGTACTCTCATTGGGATTGTCCCCAGGTAGGCAACGGGTCCTTATATTTGGATTTGTACGAATGCCAGCCTAGACAGGAGTTCCCAATTTAACGGCACTTAACCCTTCCAGTTACTACATGTCTGAGCATATGATATTTCTTTTTATTTTCAAAACAAGTTTTAAATGGAATTGCTACTAAACCACACACAATCGGCAAGTGCACCGGTCGCGGTGTAGTGTAGATGGCAAGACCGGATATCAATCCGTGGACACTATACTATGTACAAACTTTAGATACTGGACCTTTATCGAATATAAAGTTGAATTTTAAAAGTTTGATTTAAATTGATTTTTTGATTTTTTAAATAATAAATTGAAAACTTAAAGAAGACAGGAAAATGTAAAGTAAAACAAATACACACAAATACAGTGAAATAAATACAGACAAAATATAACAATCATATAAATAAAGTTTTACAAATATATAATGATAAACGGACTACCTGGGTTTTGAATTCCTAGAATCATGCAATGCTAATTTGACAATAATAACAGTTAAATATCTTTTTCCCTTGCTTAATCCCCCGTTAGAGACGCTACTTAAACAAAAGATAAAGACGAGATGTGAAGTGCTAGAACGAACCGGCTCGAGCTATCGACACCAAATCCTACGTGAATCCAACCGTTGGAACCTCAGAGACTAAGTTGTGAGACGATCTTTTAAACACGCAAAGCAGAAGTATTATTGAAACATTGAAATCCTAGGAAACCTTAGACGCGAAAAAGTAAATGAATCCGAGTTATCGGTCACCCAATTTACCCAACAACGGCTAGCTAATAACCTAGCATACATGGAACTATTTCTAATTACCAAGTAAGTTTGCATCTTTAATTGGTTTGATTTTAACACTTGATTAACTTGTTGATCGAAAGTTAATGTTTTTATCGAAAAGACAAGGCCCGAACTGATATTCAAAAGATTAACAATTCAGATTGAAATAGTAATATGGTTTAAAGTTACTAATTTCAATAACCAAGTTGTAAACAATTAAAGGACAGTATAAAGACAAGTTTAACAATACATCATGTAAATCACACCAAATAACTGAAATCACGTCAAATAAACATTACAATCATTAAGTTCATCATAACCCAGGTAGTTTACAAATTTAAGCACACATATTATACAAATACAGAAAGTAAACACAATTACAAACACAAGGTAACATGGTAAAAAGTAAAAGATATGAAAACTTAACGTTTGTCGGAACCGGGGCGCTTTTAACTCGAACCGAGAGCTTCCGAGACCTCCAAAGACCTCCAAAGGTGCTCCAATATCGATTACATTGCTCCAAACCTGAAGTTTTTGTGTGGAAGAGGTGTGTTTTCGAGTTTGGAATGAATGGCCTTTTATAGGTGAGATTTTTGGGTTCTGGGACTAGCTTACGGACCTCAAGGTTAACAAGGTTGAGGTCCGTAAGCCCACATATTGCGACAACAGCCAACTGCTCCATTTACCGATGAAAAAGTCGTTGCCGACACTACCTTACGGACCTCAACGTTGCTAAGGTTGAGGTCCGTAAGCTGCTTTATGGACCTCAACATTGCCAAGGTTGAGGTCCGTAAGCTTAATGTCAGATTTCCTCCAAAATTGTTTTCTTCATAACTTCTTCGTTTTAGCTCCGTTTTACGCACCGTTTTCGCCCACGTCTTCGTAATTCAACCCTCTATCATGCCATCTTCTAATATCTTCATTTTCAATCCATTAACATTCCCCATATATTGTTTCCTTCGTCGATCCTTTACCGTTTCCTCGCGTAATCCACAGAATATTCACAGTTTTCTGTAAATACAACATATAATCAAATAAGTACCAATATCGCGAGAAAATCATATCCAGATAGATTAAAATGTAAGGAATTTGATGTGTAAAATGTGTATAATTTAAGACACATCAAACTTCCCCACACTTAACCTTTTGCTTGTCCCTAAGCAAAATCCTAAGCAACATGTTCAACATAAACGATTTACAAAAACGCAAGCCTTAACAAATTAAAACGCGAACTACAAAATTAAACACAGAGGTTTCCCAAGACTTACATCGTTCAAAAGGTTGACAATTCAAGAGAATGAAATGAGAAACCGAGCCTACCTAATCAAACTTTCTTACCTTCAAGTAATCAATTTATGCAATATCAACACCTCTCACGAAATTCACTCATCTCTCGGTTAATATATATGTAATTTCAAGTGAACTCTCAAAAACCGAACTGTGAAGCATGACTATTATATGCTTGCACGTTAATCAGATCTCCACCTATTTGTTAAAATTCAACATGGATCAAGAGGGCTTTATTATGGGTAGGAAAGGGTTTTAGGTAGGTTATTTATTTAGAAAAGAGTGGCTAACTACAGAGTTTCACAGTTAACTAATCTCGCAAAAACTGGCCATATAACAAGAAAGCACTGTGAGACTTAAACTAATAATGGTAATAATTTTTTTTTCATACCCCTTTTTTTCATTTTTTTTTCAAACCACTTTCAACCTAGTGACTCTTTTAAGGTCAGATCGTCAAGACCAATTTCTCAATCCTGTATTGAATATTTCTTCCAACTCTAATGAACCGTTCGGCATTGAGCCTAAAAGCCTTCACCCTCATTTAGAAGCGTGTATTCATGTTGGGATTCACTTTGACTTCTTTTACATCTTCTTGCGCAATTCATCCGTTTATAAAATCAACAACGGGAAACAAACGAATGGTTT
Organism: Helianthus tuberosus; assembly: GCA_030545235.1. Classification (NCBI taxonomy): domain Eukaryota; kingdom Viridiplantae; phylum Streptophyta; class Magnoliopsida; order Asterales; family Asteraceae; genus Helianthus; species Helianthus tuberosus. Next base: position 162,187,545 of record CM060409.1, read on the forward strand.
TAGGCTCAAAGTGGTATCTAATGGTAATGGTGAAACAAAAAATGGTAATCCTAATGCCTCTATCATATCCATTTTAAATCCTAACCGAAGGTCTTGAAATGTATCAAAACGTACAAGTTCTAAAGTAATGCAACAAGTTGGTAAACACACATGAAACGAAAATAGTGTATTCGTAAGAAACACTTATAGGCTCAAAACTTACTGTCATGTGGAAAAATAAGGGTTATCGATATTGACATTGCATAATCAATTAACTTTCCAGCTTGATTCATGATCTTAGGTATCCCGTAAAAAAATTATTTCAAGAAAAACTTGATTTAATCAACCTACTATCCCGCAACTTAAAGAAACATGTATTTTTGTTTTAGTAAATTCAGCATTTAAATTGTTTTTGACAAACGTTTTTGCAAAATGTTCAAATTTTAAATGCGTTTAAAGGATCGGGACAAGTGTAGTATTTATGAAGTTTTTGAAATATATATATATATATATATTTTATGTATATACTAATTATTATACAAAATCCCTCATCCCCACACTTGAAAGACACATTGTCCTCAATGTGTGAAAATGAGAAATGTAATTAAACACACTTGCATAAATAAGAAATAAAATACTAAACACAAATTGGAAAGGACTTAGCTGGTTATATGATGTATAAAAACTTTTGTCCAATCCAGCTCGATCGTATAGCATTTCGGTCGCGATCGGCTTTGACTCTGACTAGCATACTTGGTAAATTACTTGAAATTGGTGTACAGCTCCGAAATTACCCGAATGGAGATTGAGTACGGGTGGTGTGATTCAAACCTGCATAAACAAAAACAAGCAACAACCCAAGCAGTACTGACTCGACACAAAATAAACGACTCAAAAACACAAATTTTTACAAAACCTCCCCACACTTGAATTTAATCAGGAGGTTTTTCTTTGATCTGGACCCTATCCAACCCGTTCAATTCCACCCGGTTCTCAAAAATAGTTAAAAATTTAACGGTGGAATAATAAAATATTTTGAAATTTTGAAAGGGGTCAGTCCACCAGAATTTAAACTTACCTGGACCAAACCTGATTCGTGTCATATAAGGAGGATGATGGTTGTCTCTGCACTTGAGCTTCTGTTTGCACCATCTTTGCATCCTCAAGATATGTTGATCCAAGTTTCTTCGTGTCTTCTCCCGTGTTCTTAATTGTGGTGGTGATCCAGCTTCTAGCTTTCCCACGGGCCAACTTTCAAACTCCTCAGCCACTGTCTTTTCTTCTTCGTTTGGTATTTGTTTGATTTCCATAATCGGTTCACCTTTCAGTAATTTTTCTAAATAGGCAAGATCACCGATTGGGTCAAATTCTTCATTTTCAATAGTTGGCAATCCTACCAACTCATCACCAAACTCTTCTTCCCAAGATGGTTCATGGTCTTTCTCATCCTCCATCTTGTCAAGTGGCTTTTCTTCAACTTCTCCAATTACAGATGCTGAGTATCGAGGCACCTCCAATTCAATCTCTTCTACTACCCCCTCATCGTCATCACTCCAAAAGTCATCATCGATATTCCATGGTGTAGGACACCAATGTTTGGAATTAACGACTTGCTGAACCGGAGGTGGGATTTCAGTGTCCATTTTTGTCTCCGGTTCTCTATCTGATAATTCTGGATGACCGGGTAGCTCCTCTTCCATCTCTTCTTTTATTAGTCTCCTATATTCAGCCAACTTCGCATCTATCTCTGCATCATCACAGGAAAAATCAATTATGAATTTAACATTTTTCTCTTCCTGTTTTACCTTATTATCTTCACCAATTCCCTCAGCATCCTTCAATGTTGTCTCCATATTGGTTAGCTCTGTGGCATCTACCGACTCGTCATTCATGTCTTGATTTAAAGTCAAATTATCCTTGTCGGCCCAATATATCCCCTTTGTATCCGAAGGCATTGCCCATTGAAAAGAGTTCGGACAATCTTTAGACTTGTGCGGTCCAGCGCAGTTCCCACAAAATGGATTTATGATTTGATCGTTGTTTTTCATCTTTTCTAACATTTGTTCTTGTAGTTCGCAATTTTGCTTCATTAAAGATTTTGTCTGAGCGATTAGATCGTCGTTTTTCATCTTTTCTAACATTTGTTCCAGTACTTCGCAGTTTTGCTTCAATGAAGAGTTTATCTGAGCGACTTGACATTCCACAAAAGTCTGAAAATAAGGTGGGTACCTGCTTTCGTTGCATGGTTGATATGGTGAAGAATAATAGTTTTGATATGATTGTGGTTGTGAATATAAGTTAGAAGAGTAATCTGTGGAATACTCCGATGAATTTGGACAATATTTGGTATAATGATGTCCTCCACAGATAAAACACATTTTTTTATATATTTTTTTTAAATTCACAAAACAAACAAACAAACAAACTTTAATCTAATAAAAACAAGTAAAACAAAATAACTTAATAGACGACTCGGGTAGTTCTCTAAAGTTTGCCAGTGTCCCCGGCAACGGCGCCAAAAACTTGTTGTGCTGGTCACGGTCTGCTTTTATGTTCAAAGACTTTGATGTTATGTGAATCGTTTTATTCAAAAGCCTTGGTATGTAAAAAGCTTGATGTGAGGTTGTTTAATCAGATGCTCAAAAGTTGGACATGCTTTGGCCTAATAGGTGTCGGTACTCTCATTGGGATTGTCCCCAGGTAGGCAACGGGTCCTTATATTTGGATTTGTACGAATGCCAGCCTAGACAGGAGTTCCCAATTTAACGGCACTTAACCCTTCCAGTTACTACATGTCTGAGCATATGATATTTCTTTTTATTTTCAAAACAAGTTTTAAATGGAATTGCTACTAAACCACACACAATCGGCAAGTGCACCGGTCGCGGTGTAGTGTAGATGGCAAGACCGGATATCAATCCGTGGACACTATGTACAAACTTTAGATACTGGACCTTTATCGAATATAAAGTTGAATTTTAAAAGTTTGATTTAAATTGATTTTTTGATTTTTTAAATAATAAATTGAAAACTTAAAGAAGACAGGAAAATGTAAAGTAAAACAAATACACACAAATACAGTGAAATAAATACAGACAAAATATAACAATCATATAAATAAAGTTTTACAAATATATAATGATAAACGGACTACCTGGGTTTTGAATTCCTAGTATCATGCAATGCTAATTTGACAATAATAACAGTTAAATATCTTTTTCCCTTGCTTAATCCCCCGTTAGAGACGCTACTTAAACAAAAGATAAAGACGAGATGTGAAGTGCTAGAACGAACCGGCTCGAGCTATCGACACCAAATCCTACGTGAATCCAACCGTTGGAACCTCAGAGACTAAGTTGTGAGACGATCTTTTAAACACGCAAAGCATAAGTATTATTGAAACATTGAAATCCTAGGAAACCTTAGACGCGAAAAAGTAAATGAATCCGAGTTATCGGTCACCCAATTTACCCAACAACGGCTAGCTAATAACCTAGCATACATGGAACTATTTCTAATTACCAAGTAAGTTTGCATCTTTAATTGGTTTGATTTTAACACTTGATTAACTTGTTGATCGAAAGTTAATGTTTTTATCGAAAAGACAAGGCCCGCACTGATATTCAAAAGATTAACAATTCAGATTGAAATAGTAATATGGTTTAAAGTTACTAATTTCAATAACCAAGTTGTAAACAATTAAAGGACAGTATAAAGAAAAGTTTAACAATACATCATGTAAATCACACCAAATAACTGAAATCACGTCAAATAAACTGTGACAACTCGTATTTCCGAACCTATAACCTACTTTGTGTAACGTTACGTGCTTATGTGAACCTTGTTGATTTAATGAATGTTATGTTTGATTTGTGCTTGTATGTATGTATGTATGCAATCGGCCCAAATACACCACTCACACTCGATCGCACAAACCCATCCGGGCCTTACCTTTGTACACGGACCAAGGGCGACCCATTAGAGGGCTCGGCCCACCCACCTCACACGCATAACATTAGGATGTTGTAACCATTCTACACTTTACCAAAAACACACACAAGTTTACAAACCCTAGAAGCTCTCTCTTTCTCTCGTTTCTCTTGGAACCCGACGGCAACACCTCTCAACTCTCGAAGATCCTTGTGTTCGGATCATCCTCGCTACACACTCTAATTCGGTTAGTGTTTCATGATACGTGTTTGATTAATGTTGTTATGAATCCATGTTTGACTAAACGATTAGGGTTGTATGAATGATGAACAATGATATTATGTATAGATGTTTAACGAATTGATCTGGAACCGAATGCTTGTTAGATCGGCTGATATGTGTATGCTTCGGAATGTTAATCATGTGATGTTTGTATATGATTGTTGACCGTGTGATGTTACAAGTAATCGGCTGTTAGATATTAGGTTCGAATGATTGTTGAGTTGTCTTGATTGGAATGCATGCTTGTGATCAAAAGGGTAAATTATGTTAGTATATGATGAGGAGTATGATTATTGTTCATGTTTTATTTTGGATTAGGGTTCATATGAATTAGTGAGGATTAATTGGTTTGATCGAATAATTGCTAAGTTGGATACTGTTTGTTGTTGATTGGTTTTCTACAAGTATGGAAACTGTTATTTTGAGTCAAACGAATTTAATTGGGATTGGTAAACTATTGCATGAAAGTAGGAAAAATTGTTGACCACACAAGCCTCTTGATCGTACAAGAGACTTCAGTCGCACAAGACCTTCTGGTCGCACAAAGAGTCCCTTCGCACAAGGCTGTTATAGTCGCACAAGGCTGTTATAGTCGCACAAGCAGTATGTTAAGTAAAGTGGTTGGGCCGGGCGTACATGTTGGGCCAGGCCTGATCGCACAACTCATGTGGCTCGCACAAGTTATTTGGTTATTTATTATCTGGGCCGTACGTTATATGTTTTGAGCTGGGAATTGAGACTGATCGCACAAGATAGATTGATTGTTTATATGTTGGGCCGAGTGCTATTGGGCTTATTTAAATCGCACAAGCTGAATGTGTTGTTTGATTGTTAAAATGCTGCCATGATCTATACGTGCTGGAAACCTGTTAGTTATGCGTAAACCTATGTGCATTACTTGAGTCAAAACCTGACTTGTATGGTAACCCTGTTAGGACGTGGTTGACCACTCATAGTTCAAGAAACCCTTTTGTGTATCTGCCGAGCAAACCAAGGTGAGTTCACACAGCCAAGGCATGGGATTCCCGGGTTGGGAATTGGGTTGGATTATTTGAAATGGATAACTACTCGTACTTACGCTATCGCTAGACTATAGACCATCGTCCTCAGGATAGTCAGGACACTTACGTAAAACCTACGTAACCTAGTATCTACCATTGTCTCCCGGGTCGGGAGGACACTTACGTAAAACCTACGTAAAATAATACCTGCCATTGTCTTCCGGGTCGGAAGGACACTTACGTAAATCCTACGTAAACCCCACACGTACCACTGTCCTCGGGGAAGGGCACTCACGTAAATCCTACGTGACCTTGTACGTATTCCTGTTCTCGGATTTAGAAGAACACATGGTTGCCAATAGTCTAGTAAGTACAAACATGGGAAGCCCCCACTAGTAATACATATAAACGTGGGAAACCCCCACTAGTAATACATATGACCATGGGAAACCCCCACTATTAGCACATACCTACATGGGAAGCCCCCACTAAATGCATATATGATTTGTTATAACGAACTTATTAACTGTGAACTCGCTCAACTAGTTGTTGACTCTCTGCTGCATGCCTTGCAGGACCTTAGGTACAATTGGAGCTTGCACAGGGAGGAGCAGGTCGTTGTGGGACATGGATCGATGATGCCATGTTAACTATCTAAACATTTGAATTTATGATTTACTTTGGGTTTACATACTTCTGCTTCCGCTACACACTTATTGATGTTTGGTTTTGAAAACACCTTTCGTATTGATGAATGACTTTTACTATTTACCTATATGTTCAATATGATTGGTGGCTTGATCCTGGTCAGTCACGCCTCCAAGCGGTGATACTCCGCGTGTGGATTTTGGGGGTGTGACAGATTGGTATCAGAGCCATTGGTTATAGAGAACTCGGTTTTAATAAAGGGAAAACGATTTTTGTTAAAACCAGACTATAACCAGAACAGTGCTCAACGATCCACAACGACGCTTCGCTCCACGTGCAAGACTCAACATCCTAGGTAATAAGGTTTACGTTTATTGCCTACATGCTAGAATTACATAGAACTTTGCTCGTGGTATGCTTAGATTACATTGCTCACTATTTGTTAGTGCATGAGAACACCCGTGTGCTCACTCTCTTCGCACTATTCGCGAACTTCTCACCCACATGTTCTTCTTGATGTCAAGATCATGTGTGGACGCGTTAACCTAACTCAAGCCCAGTTGGCGGCTTCGAGCACTGAACAAGTTACTGCAGCACTCGCAGCTGCCCAGGCAGGAGGTGTAACCTGCCATCACCACTTACTCTAGGATCTTTAGATTCTACTCTCGTAACTCAACACTTGTGCTTAATTTTGATTACTCTTACGCACACGACAAGTCAACACGCTCAGCCACCTGTATGCACATACAAGACTTTTATGGACTGTCGTCCTACTACTTTCAGCGACACGGTAGGAGCGGTTGGACTCCTCCATTAGTTCGAGGAACTCGAATCGGCCTTCGAACGTGCGAATGACCTGAGGCTCGTAAGGTGAAATATGCCACTGATATTCTCGAAGGCACTGCGCAAACTTGGTGGAACGCGCAAGTTCAGATGCTGGGGCTGGCGGCTGCTAATGCCACCCCTTGGGACGAATTCAAGGAACTAATCAAACTAGAATACTGTAACTATGATGACATCCACAAACTGGAAGTGGAGTTCTTTAACCTGAAGATGACGGGGTCAGAAATAGAGGCGTATACGAAGCGATCTAACGAACTGGCAACTTTGTGCCCTACTATGGTGGAACCTCCCATAAAGCGCACCGAGAGCGGTACCTCAAAGGCTTAGTACCGGAAATTCAAAGTCATGTGATGACTGCTAATCTTGCTACTATTCAAGATGTTACTCATCTTGCTCATCGTCTCACAGACCAGGCAGTGGAACAGAACAAGCTGCCTAGACGTATTGGTGCTACTACTACTTCTGCTAATCCCAGTGACAACAAATGAAAGTGGGATGGAACCTCTAGCAAGGGTTCGACTACGATTCCGTCCCAGGCACAACAGTGAAAGATTGATGACAACCAAAGTCCTGGTCAGCAACCTTTTAGTAGTCAAGGGCAGGGTGGATACAGGGGAAACCACCCTAAGTGCAAACGATGTAACTTGCACCACAGCGGGCAGTGCAACCGAAATCATTGTCAATGATGCAACAAGCTTGGTCATGGAACCAAAGATGGTAGAAACTCACGTCCTGCAAACCAGAACCAACAACAACCAGGGCAATGGGAACAACAACAACAATGGGGGAAACAATAACAACAACAATGTTGCTAGGGGTCGTGCATTTGTGATTGGTCAGGCTGATGCACGGAACGATCCTAATGTGATTATGGGTAAGCTTCTTCTCGACGACTTTTATGTTACTGTACTATTTGATTCGGGTGCGGATACTAGTTATATGTCTCTGAATGTTAGCCAAATGCTTAAACGCGCACCAACACGTTTGAACACTAAACATGTCGTAGAGTTAGCTAACGGTAAAAGTTTAGAGGCCACACACATAGTTCAGGGTTGTAATCTTATCCTCGCTGGTCAAACTTTCTCCATCGATCTCATTCCTATAACTCTGAGTAGTTTCGACATTGTCATCGGTATGGATTGGTTATCCCAACAACAAGCAGAGATCCTATGCAAGGAGAAGATCATTCGTATTCCACGTTCTGGTAAAGAACCTCTCGAAGTCCAAGGTGACAAGAGTGGTGTCGTGAGTGGCATCATTTCTTTCTTGAAGGCTCAGAAATGTTTACGAAAGGGCCACACAGCTGTTTTAGCTCTCGTTACGGATACATCGAAGAAAGAGAAAAAGATTGAGGATATTCCTATAGTACGCGACTTTCCTCAAGTGTTTCCTGAAGAGTTACCTGGGCTACCGCCTCATCGTCAGGTCGAATTTCAGATTGAGCTTGCTCCAGGAGCAGCACCCATAGCTCGAGCACCTTATCGCTTAGCTCCAACCGAACTGGAAGAACTGTCTAAGCAACTGCAAGAACTCTTGGAAAAGGGTTTCATACGACCTAGCTCTTCGCCCTGGGGAGCTCCAGTGCTATTCGTGAAGAAGAAAGACGGTACATTCAGAATGTGCATTGACTACCGTGAATTGAACAAGGTTACTGTGAAGAATCGCTATCCACTCCCGCGTATCGACGACTTATTCGACCAGTTGCAAGGGTCGAGCTACTACTCCAAGATAGACCTGAGGTCAGGTTACCATCAGTTGAGAGTCCGGGATGAGGACGTCTCCAAAACAGCATTCAGAACACGCTACGGCCACTACGAGTTTCTGGTCATGCCTTTCGGGCTAACGAACGCGCCTGCGGTTTTCATGGATCTTATGAACAGGGTGTGCAAACCCTATCTCGACAAGTTTGTTATCGTCTTCATCGACGACATCCTGATCTATTCGAAGAGTCAGGAGGAACACGAGCAGCACTTACGACTTATCTTGGAACTCCTTCGAACGGAACAACTATACGCTAAGTTTTCAAAGTGCGACTTCTGGCTTCGTGAAGTCCACTTCTTAGGCCACGTGGTAAACAAGGATGGGATTCATGTCGATCCATCCCAGGGTGGATTCGATCAAGAATTGGCCCGCTCCTCGCACACCAACAGAAATACGCCAATTCTTGGGTTTGGCGGGATACTACAGAAGATTTATTAAAGACTTCTCGAAGATTGCTCAGCCGCTCACACTACTGACGCAGAAAGGTGTGGTTTACCGTTGGGGTAATGCACAGGAAACAGCGTTTCAGCACTTAAAGGATAGACTTTGTAGTGCATCTATCCTCTCATTGCCTGAAGGCACGGACGATTTTGTAGTCTACTGCGACGCATCTATCCAAGGTCTTGGATGTGTATTGATGCAAAGAGATAAAGTCATTGCTTATGCTTCGCGCCAACTTAAGATTCACGAGCGGAATTACACTACACACGACCTAGAGCTGGGAGCGGTTGTCTTTGCACTTAAGATATGGAGACACTACCTGTATGGTACCAAATGTGCTATTTACACTGATCACAGAAGCCTCGAACATATCTTCAAACAGAAGGAACTGAATATGCGGCAGCGACGATGGGTCGAATTGTTGAATGACTACGAATGCTCAATCAGGTACCACCCAGGCAAAGCCAACGTTGTGGCTGACGCCCTCAGTCGAAAGGACACCGCGCCTAAGCGCGTACGAGCTTTACAACTCACTATACAGTCTAGTCTTCCTTCCCAGATACGAAATGCTCAGGTAGAAGCATTGAAACCAGACAACGTCAGGGCTGAAGCCCTACGTGGCTCAAGGCAACGCTTAGAACAGAAGGAAGATGGTGCTTATTACGTAACAGGACGCATCTGGGTCCCACACTATGGCAATCTACGCGAGCTCGTAATGGATGAAGCTCATAAGTCTCGCTACTCGGTACATCCAGGTGAGGATAAAATGTACCACGACATCAAAACTACATACTGGTGGCCTAGCATGAAGGCCCACATAGCCACATACGTTAGCAAATGCTTGACTTGCGCGAGAGTCAAGGCAGAATATCAGAAACCGTCAGGACCACTCCAACAACCTGAGATACCACAATGGAAATGGGAACAAATTTCCATGGATTTTGTTACTGGCTTACCTAGATCTCAGCGTGGGAACGATACTATTTGGGTGATCGTGGATCGACTCACAAAGTCTGCTCACTTCTTGGCTATCAAAGAAACAGACAAGTTTTCTACATTAGCAGACATCTACTGGAAAGAAGTGGTCTCAAGGCACGGGGTGCCAACCTCTATTATCTCTGATCGTGACGCACGTTTTACTTCAGAACTGTGGCATGCAATGCACAAATCTTTTGGCTCTCGTTTAGACATGAGCACAGCTTATCACCCTCAGACGGATGGACAGTCTGAGCGTACTATTCAAACTCTAGAAGACATGCTTCGGGCGTGCGTAATTGATTTTGGTAATGGTTGGGAAAAACATTTGCCACTTGTGGAATTTTCATACAATAACAGCTACCACACAAGCATTAAAGCTGCACCATTCGAGGCATTGTACGGGCGTAAATGCCGGTCACCTCTCTGTTGGGCAGAGGTGGGAGATAGTCAGATCACAGGTCCAGAAATGGTAGTTGATACTACTGAAAAGATTGCTCAAATACGACAACGCATGGCGGCAGCACGTGACCGTCAGAAAGTATACGCCGATAAAGATAGAAAACTGCTCGAATTCCAGGTTGGGGATCGAGCGCTACTCAAAGTTTCGCCCTGGAAGGGTGTGGTTCGTTTTGGCAAACGCGGCAAACTCAATCCACGATACGTCGGACCTTTCGAAGTTATTGAAAAGATAGGCAGGGTGGCCTACAGATTGAACTTACCCCCTGAACTCAGTGCAGTTCACAACGTCTTTCACGTGTCGAATCTGAAGAAGTGTACGTCAGATGAGACCCACATAGTTCCCTTAAAGGAACTCACTATCGACGAGCGGTTGCACTTTGTCGAAGAACCAGTTGAAATCATGGACCGGGATGTTAAGGTCCTCAAGAACACGAGAATCCCTCTTGTACGAGTTCGTTGGAACTCCCACCGCGGCCCAGAGTTCACCTGGGAGCGTGAAGATCAAATGGAACTCAAATATCCCCAGTTATTCGGAACCAATGCAACCACTACTGAGGCTGAAGCTACTACTGCGGAATTTCGGGACGAAATTCCAGATCAACGGGGGGAGGATGTGACACGTTTTATGTTCAAAGACTTTGATGTTATGTGAATCGTTTTATTCAAAAGCCTTGGTATGTAAAAAGCTTGATGTGAGGTTGTTTAATCAGATGCTCAAAAGTTGGACATGCTTTGGCCTAATAGGTGTCGGTACTCTCATTGGGATTGTCCCCAGGTAGGCAACGGGTCCTTATATTTGGATTTGTACGAATGCCAGCCTAGACAGGAGTTCCCAATTTAACGGCACTTAACCCTTCCAGTTACTACATGTCTGAGCATATGATATTTCTTTTTATTTTCAAAACAAGTTTTAAATGGAATTGCTACTAAACCACACACAATCGGCAAGTGCACCGGTCGCGGTGTAGTGTAGATGGCAAGACCGGATATCAATCCGTGGACACTATGTACAAACTTTAGATACTGGACCTTTATCGAATATAAAGTTGAATTTTAAAAGTTTGATTTAAATTGATTTTTTGATTTTTTTAAATAATAAATTGAAAACTTAAAGAAGACAGGAAAATGTAAAGTAAAACAAATACACACAAATACAGTGAAATAAATACAGACAAAATATAACAATCATATAAATAAAGTTTTACAAATATATAATGATAAACGGACTACCTGGGTTTTGAATTCCTAGCATCATGCAATGCTAATTTGACAATAATAACAGTTAAATATCTTTTTCCCTTGCTTAATCCCCCGTTAGAGACGCTACTTAAACAAAAGATAAAGACGAGATGTGAAGTGCTAGAACGAACCGGCTCGAGCTATCGACACCAAATCCTACGTGAATCCAACCGTTGGAACCTCAGAGACTAAGTTGTGAGACGATCTTTTAAACACGCAAAGCAGAAGTATTATTGAAACATTGAAATCCTAGGAAACCTTAGACGCGAAAAAGTAAATGAATCTGAGTTATCGGTCACCCAATTTACCCAACAACGGCTAGCTAATAACCTAGCATACATGGAACTATTTCTAATTACCAAGTAAGTTTGCATCTTTAATTGGTTTGATTTTAACACTTGATTAACTTGTTGATCGAAAGTTAATGTTTTTATCGAAAAGACAAGGCCCGAACTGATATTCAAAAGATTAACAATTCAGATTGAAATAGTAATATGGTTTAAAGTTACTAATTTCAATAACCAAGTTGTAAACAATTAAAGGACAGTATAAAGACAAGTTTAACAATACATCATGTAAATCACACCAAATAACTGAAATCACGTCAAATAAACTGTGACAACTCGTATTTCCGAACCTATAACCTACTTTGTGTAACGTTACGTGCTTATGTGAACCTTGTTGATTTAATGAATGTTATGTTTGATTTGTGCTTGTATGTATGTATGTATGCAATCGGCCCAAATACACCACTCACACTCGATCGCACAAACCCATCCGGGCCTTACCTTTGTACACGGACCAAGGGCGACCCATTAGAGGGCTCGGCCCACCCACCTCACACGCATAACATTAGGATGTTGTAACCATTCTACACTTTACCAAAAACACACACAAGTTTACAAACCCTAGAAGCTCTCTCTTTCTCTCGTTTCTCTTGGAACCCGACGGCAACACCTCTCAACTCTCGAAGATCCTTGTGTTCGGATCATCCTCGCTACACACTCTAATTCGGTTAGTGTTTCATGATACGTGTTTGATTAATGTTGTTATGAATCCATGTTTGACTAAACGATTAGGGTTGTATGAATGATGAACAATGATATTATGTATAGATGTTTAACGAATTGATCTGGAACCGAATGCTTGTTAGATCGGCTGATATGTGTATGCTTCGGAATGTTAATCATGTGATGTTTGTATATGATTGTTGACCGTGTGATGTTACAAGTAATCGGCTGTTAGATATTAGGTTCGAATGATTGTTGAGTTGTCTTGATTGGAATGCATGCTTGTGATCAAAAGGGTAAATTATGTTAGTATATGATGAGGAGTATGATTATTGTTCATGTTTTATTTTGGATTAGGGTTCATATGAATTAGTGAGGATTAATTGGTTTGATCGAATAATTGCTAAGTTGGATACTGTTTGTTGTTGATTGGTTTTCTACAAGTATGGAAACTGTTATTTTGAGTCAAACGAATTTAATTGGGATTGGTAAACTATTGCATGAAAGTAGGAAAAATTGTTGACCACACAAGCCTCTTGATCGTACAAGAGACTTCAGTCGCACAAGACCTTCTGGTCGCACAAAGAGTCCCTTCGCACAAGGCTGTTATAGTCGCACAAGGCTGTTATAGTCGCACAAGCAGTATGTTAAGTAAAGTGGTTGGGCCGGGCGTACATGTTGGGCCAGGCCTGATCGCACAACTCATGTGGCTCGCACAAGTTATTTGGTTATTTATTATCTGGGCCGTACGTTATATGTTTTGAGCTGGGAATTGAGACTGATCGCACAAGATAGATTGATTGTTTATATGTTGGGCCGAGTGCTATTGGGCTTATTTAAATCGCACAAGCTGAATGTGTTGTTTGATTGTTAAAATGCTGCCATGATCTATACGTGCTGGAAACCTGTTAGTTATGCGTAAACCTATGTGCATTACTTGAGTCAAAACCTGACTTGTATGGTAACCCTGTTAGGACGTGGTTGACCACTCATAGTTCAAGAAACCCTTTTGTGTATCTGCCGAGCAAACCAAGGTGAGTTCACACAGCCAAGGCATGGGATTCCCGGGTTGGGAATTGGGTTGGATTATTTGAAATGGATAACTACTCGTACTTACGCTATCGCTAGACTATAGACCATCGTCCTCAGGATAGTCAGGACACTTACGTAAAACCTACGTAACCTAGTATCTACCATTGTCTCCTGGGTCGGGAGGACACTTACGTAAAACCTACGTAAACTAATACCTACCATTGTCTTCCGGGTCGGAAGGACACTTACGTAAATCCTACGTAAACCCCACACGTACCACTGTCCTCGGGGAAGGGCACTCACGTAAATCCTACGTGACCTTGTACGTATTCCTGTTCTCGGATTTAGAAGAACACATGGTTGCCAATAGTCTAGTAAGTACAAACATGGGAAGCCCCCACTAGTAATACATATAAACGTGGGAAACCCCCACTAGTAATACATATGACCATGGGAAACCCCCACTATTAGCACATACCTACATGGGAAGCCCCCACTAAATGCATATATGATTTGTTATAACGAACTTATTAACTGTGAACTCGCTCAACTAGTTGTTAACTCTCTGCTGCATGCCTTGCAGGACCTTAGGTACAATTGGAGCTTGCACAGGGAGGAGCAGGTCGTTGTGGGACATGGATCGATGATGCCATGTTAACTATCTAAACATTTGAATTTATGATTTACTTTGGGTTTACATACTTATGCTTCCGCTACACACTTATTGATGTTTGGTTTTGAAAACACCTTTCGTATTGATGAATGACTTTTACTATTTACCTATATGTTCAATATGATTGGTGGCTTGATCCTGGTCAGTCACGCCTCCAAGCGGTGATACTCCGCGTGTGGATTTTGGGGGTGTGACATAAACATTACAATCATTAAGTTCATCATAACCCAGGTAGTTTACAAATTTAAGCACACATATTATACAAATACAGAAAGTAAACACAATTACAAACACAAGGTAACATGGTAAAAAGTAAAAGATATGAAAACTTAACGTTTGTCGGAACCGGGGCGCTTTTAACTCGAACCGAGAGCTTCCGAGACCTCCAAAGACCTCCAAAGGTGCTCCAATATCGATTACATTGCTCCAAACCTGAAGTTTTTGTGTGGAAGAGGTGTGTTTTCGAGTTTGGAATGAATGGCCTTTTATAGGTGAGATTTTTGGGTTCTGGGACTAGCTTACGGACCTCAAGGTTAACAAGGTTGAGGTCCGTAAGCCCACATATTGCGACAACAGCCAACTGCTCCATTTACCGATGAAAAAGTCGTTGCCGACACTACCTTACGGACCTCAACGTTGCTAAGGTTGAGGTCCGTAAGCTGCTTTATGGACCTCAACATTGCCAAGGTTGAGGTCCGTAAGCTTAATGTCAGATTTCCTCCAAAATTGTTTTCTTCATAACTTCTTCGTTTTAGCTCCGTTTTACGCACCGTTTTCGCCCACGTCTTCGTAATTCAACCCTCTATCATGCCATCTTCTAATATCTTCATTTTCAATCCATTAACATTCCCCGTATATTGTTTCCTTCGTCGATCCTTTACCGTTTCCTCGCGTAATCCACAGAATATTCACAGTTTTCTGTAAATACAACATATAATCAAATAAGTACCAATATCGCGAGAAAATCATATCCAGATAGATTAAAATGTAAGGAATTTGATGTGTAAAATGTGTATAATTTAAGACACATCATCGATGCCAACAACTTCGAACTTCGGCCGCATTTTATTCAAATGCTCCAAAACTCAGCAACTTTCCATGGGCTTGCGGACGAAGATCCCCATTTACATATTACCAACTTTTTGGAAATATGTGATACTTTTCGGATCAACGGAGCATCAAATGACACCACCCGCCTCCGAATGTTCCCATTTTCGCTAAAAGACCGAGCTAAGGCTTGGCTTAACACCCTCCCTGTTGGATCGGTAAACACCTGGGATGAACTAGCCCAAAAGTTTTTGTATAAGTATTTCCTTCCTTAAAAAACGGCTAAATTAATGACTAAAATTAATACATACTCACAAGAGGACGAGGAATCCTTATATAAAACTTGGGAAAGGTTCAAGTAGCTACTAAGAAAGTGTCCCAACATGGTCTTGCGGTATAGCAACAAGTATCCGCTTTCTATAATGGGTTGTTGCCACACATAAGACAAACACTTGACTCTAGCTCCGGGGGACTTCTAGGTAATTGTTTTGGTAAAAAATCAGGCTAGGATAATGCAACCAAATCTTTTGTTGTGAGGTATGATGCTTGAATCAATGAACAAATGTATGAACAACTTGCAAATGAAATGAACAGATGACACAAGGATTTATACGAGGAAAAAGCCCTTGATCAAGAGATGATCTCCGGCATAAAAAACCTCGGGTGATGGAAACTACCGATCACCAACTATATTTAAACAAAAGATTGTTACAACTCGGGATGATAACAAGCTTGTTACAAGGATCACTAGTGTGCAAAAGTGTATGAAATCGCCAATGTATTGCCGAGAGCTATTTCGAGTGTGTGTGTTTGCTAACTTGTTCTAATTCAAGCTGTTATCCCCTTTTAAAAATAGAAATAATCTAAATAACTAACAACCCGAAAAATTTGCAAGCTTCCCACGATCTCCATAACGTTCACGAAGGCTATGCACGTGTGAAATATTTAAGCATATTCCCCAGGAATATCGGCGAGACTTGGTCCATGCGTATACTCCTACAAAACAAGCTCACATACAATGAAGACAACCGTTAGTGTTAGGATAACAATGAGGATCCTGGATCCTTAATTCTGTAACGTCTTCTGAGGATCCTTAATTCAAACGGAACCGAGGATCTGTGATCCTTGCTGCACTTGAGGATCCGTGATCCTTAGGTTAGAAAATCTACCCCTAACAATTGCCCCAAAATATGAGGAATAAAATATAACATAATGAGTCATATTTTTCAACATTATCTGCAACAAACTATCCAACGAGATTATAGCCGTTAGAATCGAACTAGCCGTTACACATCTTGCGTCAGCGAAGTGACAACCTGCAGAATCATCATTATATATAGGTTAGAGATAAGGATGGATTTGCATTTAAATTTGAGCGATACTTCCCTTTAAATCCTCATTCAAAGATCGGAGCAGGCATCTCTCTTCTCCTTCTCTCTTCATCTTCTTTTCCGTTTCATCAAAATCTTAAGATTACAATGAAGCTACGATCCTCTCCTGCCAAGGATCACCAGAAAGATAGCCCCCTAAAAAGCCAAGGGATTATCAAAAATCCTTCGAAGGAACTCTGCTGCTTCATTGACCCGGAGATTGACTGGATTCGCCACTGTTTTTCGGCGGATGCCGTCTTTAAACCCTTTGACCCTACTGCCAAAAGTGACTCCGTTTCTGACACTTGGGTTGCTTTTCCGGCCACCCCATTCCTGATAGGATTCTCCTATCCTTTCCCTGCCTTCACCCAATCTTTCTTTTCTCTCACTGGCATGTGCTATATTCAGGCCATGCCAATGATGTGGAGAGTATTGTACACTTTAGAAAACATCATAGAGCAGGAAGGCATATAATTGGGAATGTCGGAACAGGCTGAATTGTACAATCTTGTGAGCCATGGTTCACACCGTTACTTGTTCAAACATAAGCCCGGTGATCCTCATCCAATCCTTAAAACCACAAAGAATGATACTAACTGGAAAAAGCGTTTCTTCTTTGTTAAGAGAGATTCTATCCCAGACGGGAAAGATCTCCCTAAAGAGTGGACCACCCATGGTAGGACATAGGATCCTTATAGAAGGATCATAGGATAACCCTATTTCTACTGAGGATAACTGATCCTTTTATGTTTTGCAGCTATCTCGGTCTCTCATATCATTCTGTCACCTGCAACAAAAGAAAGGATCACTGCTTTTTGGAGCCTTGATCCTGCAGTTAGATCATTCCAAGCAAACACAAAGGATTCACAAGAAGTATCCTCCGGTTCAGTGACCAAGTCAAGTAAGTGTTCATATTTATGTATAATTAAATAGATTTAAATCAAGGATACTTATCTGTTATTTGCAGTTTGTAGGTGCTGGAAAGTCCTCGAAATCAGCTTCTCGCTTCAGTGTCAGTGATCTTGATGCTGTCGCTGCCCGGTCCGGTAAGAAACGGATTGCTACCAGCCCTAGCGTTCCAATCCCCAAGCCTGTCACCTCCAAGGGCAAGGGAGGAAAGAAGAGGAAGACCTCTGACGATCTGGAAGGCCTGCCCCTCATCCGGCATTAGTTTGAAGAATACTTCTCTGAGGTAAGGATCCCTGATCCCTAATTCTATCCTGCCCATTTAAGGATAATGGATCCTGAATTGTACTTTCCTTTTTTGCAGAAATTTGCTGAAATCCAGATGCTCTTGGATGCGTACACTGAAGAGGCTGAACAGAAGGAGCTGGGGTTTCAGAATATTTTCCTGGCAAAGGATGAGACCATCTCCACCCTCGAAAAGGAGCTTAACTTGGCGAAAAAGCAGCTGGTCATGGCCCACATCAAAGCTGATCAAGAGAAGGCTGAAGTGATGGAGGATGCTAAGCTTTCTGCCGCCATTACTATGTACAAGATCAAACTACAGATAACACAGGAGGCTGAGGATCCTAGCTTCGACAGAACTGCCTGGGACCAAGAAGGCTGGAAGGCCAAGCTAGCTGAGCTGGACGATGAAGAGGAGGCTGGAGAGGTCCTGATGATTGAGACTAGTGGCAGCGGGTTGAAGGATCAGGCTGGTGATGCAGAGGCTGGAGGTGATGGTGATGCAGCGAAGGTGTGAGCTGCAAAAATGGGCGATGATGGATTTATCTAGACGCGGCCGGAGCCCATTTTTATGATTTGGTAGTTGTTTTTTTGGTTGTGGTGTTTTTCTTGAACAATGGTTGGTCTGTACTTAGACAATAATAATTAGGTTTAAGGATCACTGATCCTTCAGACAATAGGTAGGATTACAAATGGTGGAGGGATCCTTTGTTTGGGGGATGAAGCCATTGTGATCCTGCCGTCTTTTTATTCCTGCACTTAGACCTCGTTAATATGGACACCCTTTGCCAACCCCAGTGGACGGGCCACGTTTTGCTGGTAGAAACTTGGGTTGGCAATTTTGACAACCTTAAAATGGGTTAACTTATTGCTAAATAAATAACAGTTTAATCTTTTGGCTTATCATGTGTTGTTATTTCTGTGAATACTTTATTTTTCAATTGTTATGATATACTTTGTTTGAATTCATAAGTTAAGAATAAAAGTTTAATAGATTATGTCAAAAAGTTTAGGATATGATCAAGGATCAAATATCCTATAATCGATAAATTCAAAAAAGTAGTGTAATTAAAGGATCACGTGTCCTGTTGTCAAAGAGTAAGGGTCACTTAGATAAATAAAGAACAAAATCAAAGTGATCAAGGATCATACCTGAGAATCCAAGTTAGGATCCTAAACCTTTAACATTTACAATCAAGATAACCAAAAGACAAACCTTAATAAAAGGTTAGGATCAAGGATCCTTAGCTGTTTAGCTTCAAAAACCTGAAAAGGAACATAATTTGGGACTAAGCCAATATAAGACAAGAGTTAGCAACTGGGGACAAGCCCAACAATTATGGGGACAAGCCCAATATACTGGGGACAAGCCCAAAAAACTGGGGACAAGCCCAAAGGATCTTGTGTAAACTGGAGTATGGCCCTCACTTGCGACTATCCAAACTTAGTGACATGAAAATGCCAAAACCTTAGCTAACGTGAAAACGTTAGAAACCTTAGGAACAGATGTATGGTACGTCTACCATTATACGTAGGATCCTGAATACAGCCAGTACAATGAAATTGTCAGCCCCTAAAGCGGGTACTGGTCCCATTGCCATGAACTGCACCAGGATCATCGTGCGCTACTGGCGATACTGGGGACAGGCCCAACAAAGTAGGGACAAGCCCAAAAAACTGGGGTCAAGCCCAAATAACTGGAGACTTCTGTGGATACTCAATCCTTTGTTAAGGATATATCAACCTTCTGCAAAACTCAGAACTAAGTGAAAGAAGGATAAAGGATCCAGGATCCTTTTCCTTGTAAATAAGTTAATTAAAGAAGTGAATAAATTGAGGTTAGATCATTACCAAGATGTGGATCATTTATCCTCTAAGGATCCTTCATGAACATCGGACACGAAAACGGCTAAGGATCCTTATTACAAGAAGTATCTCTTCAGGTGGATAGCATTCCAAGCTCTTGGTAGCAAATCACCTTCCATCGTTAGCAATCGATATGCCCCCTTTCCCGCCTCAGCTTCAATAAGATTGGGGCCTTCCCATCTTGGTGCTAACTTTCCATCAGCAGGATTTGTGGTGTTTTGGAATGCTTTCCTCAACACCATATCACCAACTTGAAACTTCCTGATCCTGACATTCTTGTTATAAGCTCCAGCCATCCTTTGTTGATAACTGGCCATTCTTATCCTTGCCAAATCCCTGAGTTCTTCTATGGTATCCAAGTCTTGAATCAAGTTTTCAGCATTTCCCTCATGATCACAGATGCTTGTTCTGGCAGTAGGAACCACCATCTCTGTGGGGATCACTGATTCTGCCCCAAACACTAAAGAAAATGGAGTCTGGCCAGTAGCATTCTTGGGGGTTGTTCTGTCAGCCCATAGTACATAAGGTAGTTCTTCTGCCCATTTTCCTTTCTTGGATCCAAGCTTCTTCTTCAAGTTGTTGATAATGATCTTGTTGGATGATTCTGCTTGAACATTAGCTTGTGGGTGGACTGGTGTTGATGTTATCATCTTAATCCCCCAGCTGTCACAAAAGTTAGTAGTTCTACTCCCAATGAATTGGGATCCATTATCACAAACAATTTCAGAAGGGATACCAAATCTGTTATTAATGTTTCTTTTAATAAAGGATATCACTTCTTTTTCTCTGACTTGAGCAAAAGCTTCAGCTTCTATCCACTTGGAGAAGTAATCAGTCATAGCAAGCATGAACACTTTTCCACCAGGTGCCTTGGGAAGTTTGCCAACTATATCCATTCCCCATCTCATAAATGGCCAAGAAGAGGATATAGGGTAAAATAGCTCTGCTGGCTGATGAAGGATATTGCTATGTCTCTGACAAGCATCACACTTCTTGGCATAATCCTCAACATCCTTCTTCATTATAGGCCAATAGTATCCTGTTCTAAGGATCCTTGAGAACAGTGCCCTGCCCCCAGTATGGTTTCCACAATCTCCTTCATGAAAATCCTTTAAGACTTCTTGAACCTCAGGATCCTCAATACACCTTAGGTATGGACCTGCAAGGGATCATTTATATAACGTGTTATTCAATATTGTAAATTGAGATACCTTGATTATGAAAGCTCTGGGGTTTTCTCCTATAGGGATCTCTCCATGTTGTATATATCACATGATTGGAAGGATCCATGATCCTGAACGAGATTGTGTATCATTACTAGGGATGATTTCAGAATCCTCTCCTATCTCCATAGCTATATGATCCTTAATAGCAGGAGTTAGGATATGAATAATAGGGATTTTGATATCCTCTGGAATCTTCAAGGATGATCCTAGGTTGGCCAATGCATCAGCTTCTGCATTTTCTTCTCTGGGTACCTGTGTCAAACTAAAGGAAACAAAAGAGAGTGCCAATTCTTTGACTATCTCTAAATATTTGATTAGCTTTTCACCTTTAACAGCATAGGATCCATTAAAGTGATTAGTAATTAACAATGAATCTACATGTACCTCAAGATACCTGATCCTCATATGCTTGGCAATTTGCAAACCAGCTATCAAGGACTCATACTCAGCCTCATTATTAGTAGTTTGGAACTCACAAGCTATCGAGTGGGGTATTATGTCCCCCTGTGGCGATTTTAGTACAAGTCCTATTCCTTTGACATAAGAGGCTCCATCAGTGAAGAGTATCCAAGGATCCTTAGTCTCTTCAAGCTGCTGAACTTCTAACTCAGCTTCTCTTTGTAAATCACTACTAAAATCTGCCACAAAGTGTAACACCTCGTAAAATCACGTCCAATGATGTATTGACACGTGTAATAAACCCTAATAAAGTCCAATGTTGAATTTAAGGGACTAATTTTTCGAAAAATCGAAAACTTTGATAATAAAAGGACTGGAAGTGTTAGCATACCTAAAATAAGTTTCCAAATAATCTCTCACGATGTTTATATTCGCAAATGTGCCACTTGATGAATAAGTGTAGTCGTTTGCGTAATTAATTGAAAGTTTGCACAATAAAGGGTTAAAAGCGTCAACATGTGAATTCTTACCTCTGAGTGACCTTCTAACAAACCGGGAGCTTAATAATATTTAATTATACTCTCGGGAATGCCAAATAATGGCCATCTAAGGTTTTTATGCCTATATGTAAAAGTTACGCGCAACTTTGCAAGTTAGAGGGGCTAAAAGTGTCAATATGTTTAATTTTACCTCTGAATGACCTTTTAGCGAATCCGAAGCATCGTGATGTTTAATAATACTTTTAATAATGTCTAATATGGATTAGATGAGGATTCAATGCTATTAAATGATGAAATACGCAAGTTTGCGCAATAGAGGGACCTAAAGCGTCAACTTTTGAATCTACGCCCTTCGGTGACCATTTAAGCGAACGGGAGCGTAGTAACATGTATGTATATACTTGGGAATGATCAATATGGGCCATGGAAGGCTTTGCTATCATTAAACAGCATTTCTCGCTACTTTGCGCAATTAAGGGACTATTTGCGTCAAACGGAAAAAGTATGCCGATTCGTTGGGTTTCGAACCCTCCGGAATATAACCATGAGTTAAACATACCCTATTTATCCTTTATATAGCTTAGATATAGGCTTAGAGGTGTTTGGTGCGCAAAAATAAACTTTAAGGTCATGCAGGGACTAAAAGTGTCAAAAAGTGCACAAGTTTGCACTTTCGCGCATATCTCACATTTTGAATATCCCCGGACACCAAAAAATTTATGTAAGCACTAAAATATTTTATTTTAGTGATCTCCTTGATAAAATTCCTTTCGTCGCGTCGTTTGGTTCGTTTTTAGCGTCCGTTCGTGTTTCGTCGTAAATAAATAAACAACGTGACCGTACGGCCAAACGAACCGACATCCGACATGTTTTTGAACATGTTTCATGTCCCCTATGTTTAAACTTCATGATGGAGCCTTAAAATGAGGTTAACGGACCGTGGAAGTGTCAGAAACATGTTTATATGCAAACAGGGACCGAATCTGCCAATTCAGAAAGTTGTGTTGCTGTTGTGGACCTGCAGGCGGGCCGCGTAAGATTGATGAGTCCCATACGCGGGCCGCGAGACCTGCCCAGTCGTGGAAAACAGCTGCAAACAGCCTGGTTGATGCTGGACATTGTTCAAAACCGGTTTCAAGCTCTCATAATCGACTCTAGGGGCAGCCCATAGAATTTTATAAATGGTTTAACACCTGGCAACATCTAATTAGTTCCAAGAATCCTATAGAACACAACATGTTCTTCATTTTTATAAATTTTGCAACTTCAAACTTTCCTCATCTGCTCAAATCCGAAATTGGAGTATCATCTTGGATTTTTCTAGTGTTCTTGATCTTTCATTCAGTGATTGTAAGTATTCTAATCATGTTTTGATTCTTGTTCATAGTTTAATTTAGCCAAGAACACTATATTTTGATTTCTGTTTGACTTTCTAATTTGATCATGAATTGATCAGCAAAAAGTCCAATTGAATCTTGTTTTATAATGGTAATCAAGTTGGTTATAATCCATTAGGATCATGCTTTCTGATTTCCATGAATTCTAGTCTATTTGATAAGTCAAAGTTAGTAATCTAAAAGTCAAACTGGGCAGATTCTTAAATTAATCAAAACTGATAATATAGAGGTTATGGATCATGTTTTGTCACTTAAATAATTTGGTAAATGTTACAAGAACATGTCAAACTGATCACTTTGGTGTAATTGCTTGTTTTGAATCAAAAGTCTAACAGTTTGACTAATGCTTTGACTCTCAAATCTGACCTGATTAACCTTGTTTTATAAATGCTTTAGAGCTTATTTTGGACCAGGTTTCATATAAGTATAACTCTCTGAGATTATACAATTTGGTTCATTACTTATCCGGTCCATATGCATGTTTCCGATTAATGCTTAAAAGTTGACTATCATGCCCTTTTTACTATAAAACGTGATTTTTGAAAAAGTGAAAGAGTAGAAACATTTGTTACTGATTTATAAACTTGCACTTAAAATTTGATATCAGTTTGAGGTCTAGATTAAGAGTTATGCTCAATATCGTAATTTGAAAGCCTTATGTTACTTAAACGGCGTAATTAGCATATAACCTATTTAAACCCACTTTTTGATACCAAACTTTTTCCCCCTGATGTTACATAATATTTTGGGATTTTTAAAGATTTTTATTTAATTTTTGGCTGATCATATCATAGGTCTCTAAGTTTAATTCGGTAAATACCGATTTTGCCCTTTTAAGCCATAAAATGAGTTTTACAAATCCTTTTGACTCCAAACCTTTTTCTACAGATTTTATTTGTTAAATAAAATATTTTGAGCATTCTGGAAATATAAAAATATCAGCTTTCTTTTAAAAACCCGGAAACGGCTCTAAATCGCCTTTTTAAGCATTTTTAACGCATAGTATGTGCTATAACCATATTAAACATGTAAGGTTGATACCTACTGATGTTTTTAGTATATTGTGAGATAATAACAGTAAGTAAAAGTTTTTGAACTCAGGTTTCCAGTTTTGACCTTTTAAGCCCTTGTGAAATTACCAAAATACCCCTAAGGTGCATAATTTGGTTTTAAATGATAAGTTTCACATATGGGTCATACCCTACTGTTATAATATGTTAAAATTAGTATACCTACTGTATAAATCAGACCCGTAACTCAGATTTACAAATAAACTCTTTTAATAATCTTTTAAATGACCAAAATGCCCTTACGAGGCATAATGTGAGTTTATATCCGATTTGGGCATAATAGAAAATAACTTACTGATATTATGACATATTTAGAGCATATTATCTCAGGGAACTTGCATATGACTCTTACGGTTACCCGTAACGCTCTTTTCGCGTTCGGTTTGGTTTATGTAACTAGTTTGCATAAATTGATCGAGACGGGTCAAACATTATCATTTTTGTCTCAAAATCCAGAATGTATTTAGTATACCCATATTATACAAGTATTCAAACTTGTCGGGTCTAAATCACATTCTATCCGGTCTTCGCTTAATCGTGCGTTTGAACCGTATCGTCCTTTAAACTAACCGGTCTAAATTTAAGCTTAAATAAAGACCCGTTAGAAATCTAATAGGTTATTATAAACCTTCGTTCCAGATTAGGAGCACTGGTAAAAGCTACTTGCCTTTTTGCTTATTGAGAATTATACTATACTCAGGTAAATACTTTTAACTTATTTTCCCTATACAGGCTTGGGTTACGGTACATAGAATACCGCTTGATTGAGCATCAAATCTTACATCTTTGAATGGTTAATTGAATAATTTGATCGGCTCGTTTAAACAGTCTTGTTCACTTAAAGCCTTTGGGGGGTTAATGACCATGTCCCGGATATCCATGGCATCATCTTACGAGATGGCCACGACCTGAGCACGGGGTGTAGGCGTACACCTGTCAGTGTATAACTCTAATGTGGAGGGTCTATTGATCTTTAACCCGGACAAGATCCGGGCTACTGAACGCACAAGTAACATGTAATTCGTTCACAAGATTATAATAATATATAATTATCCCAAGTTATAAAATGTTTTGTGCCATGAGCATTCAAATCAATTTTCAACCATTTTCAAATTGAGTCAGTTAAATTGTATTTACCAGTGTAAACTGACGTATTTTCCCAAAAGGTTAAGTGCAGGTACTACACGTAATAGGCTGGCTGTCTTCTAGAGCGTCCACAATAAGTCTCGCAAGCTTGGACGACAATAAACTGTTGAACAATATCTTATTTTATTTTTGATCCGTCTGTGGATCCGTTTCAACTATTTGTGATATTACACTTTATTAAAGTTGAAATGAATCTATCTTTGCTTCCGCTGTGCATTTATATATTGTGTTGTTTGTCTATGATGATACCAACTACGTCACGATACTCCCCACCGGGCCCACCGGTGACACGTGGAAAATAGGGGTGTGACAGGTTGGTATCAGAGCCAACATTGAGTGAATTAAACACCAGCTTTTTGTGTTTAATCTCAATGACACGATAGCACATTCTTTGACCTTCTGAGTCTAGACTTAACATAGGAATACTCTCGTCTCTTTGGAGGATTATTACTTTCAATTATATATTTTAATATGTCGCCAAGCGAGAAGATGTAATGAAATTCTCCCCATTTGAAGCCTAGGAAAGGCCGAGCTTCGTGTTGCGACTAGGATTAACGTACGACCAAGGAGAGGACATTCAGAACTAAAATGAAGAAGAGACTCCTTTTACTAGAGATCGTTTCCTTAAAAGTCTTTATAACGATATTTATCTTTTGGTCCCTTTGAGGACAACATCATTTCTTTTAAGTCCCTTTTAGGGAAATTCTTTACCTCTTTTAAAACCATCGGGATGTTTTATCTAAATTTCAATTATATCATTATATATGAATATAATATATAAAATAAATTAAAATAATATTTCTGTTATAAGATCTACCATTATAATAAATTGGCAAAATCTAAAAAGGACAAGACCTAGCCTCGTGTCATTATTGAGACCCGGCCAAGACGGCAGATCCTCAACTTAGGTTCAGATCCTTATTAACATCCCGAGTTAGGATTGTTCTGCATTAATTATTAAAAAGGAATCTTAAGGGTAAACCTAGCCTATATGACGAGGCCAAGATGGTAGGACCTATTCAAGAGATTCAAATCCTTGTTAACATCCGTAATATGTTAACACTCCTGGCAAACGTGGTTCGATAAAATCACGTAAGTCATCCCTAGAATGGGTTATTCCAATCCTTCCTTATTAAAATAATCATCCCTTAAGGATGAAGTGCCACGGGCTATAATACACTGTCCGATTGCGACATCGACAGTTGTGATCTTTTGAGATTCCCCGTCCTAAGGGGGTGAGCTATGCTCAAAGCCCTCTAGACAATAATCTGGTCGTCATGTCATTATTATGACCGCTGAACGACAATTGATTTAAATTAAAGTACTAATCCTGTCGTTATGTCATTATTATGACCGCTGAATGACAGTTGATTTAAATTAAAGTGCTAATCCTGCCGTCATGTCATTATTATGACCACTGAACGACAGTTGATTAAATTAATGGCACTGATCATGTCGTCATGTCATTACTGTGACCGCTGAACGTATCATCAGTGCAATGACTATATGTCTTAACATCTTACGAGATGTTAATTGATAGGCCCACGGGCCAGAAATTTTAATAAAGACAGTGGTAGCCTACAACTCCCTGTCAAGAAAAGGTAATGAACTTTGATTCAAGCCTTAATACCTCGATTTTGTAACATCCTGGTTTATAAATTAAATCTGTCCATGTGACTAGGCTGTTGAGCTATTATTAAATTATAACTAGGGATATACTGCCTACGGGCTATACTCATTGTCATATAAGACAAAAGACAGTCGTAGCCTACAACTCCCTGTCAAGAAAAGGCAAGAACACGTTCAAGCCTAAATACCTTAATTCTACAAAATCAAGGTTGATAATATAAAGTAGTCCCCGTGACTTGGTCTTTTGTGCCATAATTATATTTTTATTAAATTTAGGATAATTATAATGAAAATCCTAAATAAAATAGATATCATTCTTTTCCCTGCCAGTATAAATATTAAAAGAGAATCTTAAAAGGTTTGACCTAGCTTGAATGTCATTGAAGACCTAGCTAAAATGGTAAAACCTGTTTAAAAGAGATTCAGATCCTTATTAAACACTTGAAAACATGTTAACACTCCCGACAACAGTGATGCGATAAAATCACGCTTGTCATCCTTTTATTAGGAACTTCCAAACCCCTTACTTAGCCTAAATGATCAATAGGAATCATGGCTAATAAACGTCGAACATGATATACACATCTAAACATCCGTCTGGGATGTATACCTACGGGCAAAGATGTATACATGAAAAAGATAGTTTTACTTCATAACTTCTTGTCAAGACAATGAACTATGAAATTTTCCGATCCAAAGGAATCATTGATTATGTTTTAAAATTTCCCTAGTGACAAGGCCTCTGTGCCATCAAAAAGTCCTTGGGAATAAGCACTTGTGCTATATAAAATGTCAGTATGACATTGACAGTCGTGACTTATGTCCCCTGTCTAGTAAATATAAAGGATTTTATTCCATTTAAACGCCAAAGATGGTTTATTTAAAAACCTAGGCAAAACATAATCAAATAAATTTAATACTATCTATTCACCTATATGGTTGATTTACACCATGGCTATTTAATCATCAAGTTTGATAAATCAGCAAATTATTACTACATGGTCTGTAACCTTCAAAGCTTCACCATGGCTGACCCATCTGAAGCTCACACTCATCCAATTGGTCAGAATAATAATGCAAGACTGAGCTTAACAGGCTAAACTGATTGTCCGTTAGGACAACGACAGTGGTGGTCTTTGACTCCCTGTCTAAAAATGATGGACTATGTCCAAACATAATAGTCTATATGATCAATGCGATCGTGACTAATATCGCCTAAAATGATGATCATGCTAACTAGCATCATCTAGCGATGAAATTCCTACGGGTTATACTCTATTCTATCAGAAAAGAGACAAAGTTAGTGATGGTCTTTAAGACCCCCTGTTCAAAGTGGTGAATACCCAACCCTAACAGTCTATATGATCTAGAGGCTATTCAGGATGACAATGTCACAACAGGTACTTTCTTTATCAATAACGCTCATGCTAGAGTATTACTTGATTCAGGTTCAGATAAGTCTTTCGTAGACAATAGATTTTGTAAATCATTAAATCTACCTGTTAAAAACTCTAAGCGTTAAGTATAAAGTAAGATTGGTCGATAGTACCTCAGAGACTACTTCAGCAATATTAGATGGATGTTTTATATCCATTAGGAATCATTCGTCCGATGTCCTAGTTTCCGTTAAAGTATAAGGACTCAATATAGTGATAAAAATCGATTGGTTTTCTTGAAAATCAAGCCCATATTGTGTATTATAAGAAACAAATAGTTATCAAGACTCCTTATGAGACAACCCTCATAATTACATGTATCCGTACGTTTAATTAATATTAAACAACATAAAAAAATGGTGGAACCGGCTGTCCCCGGAATCGAACCTGGGTCTAGGCCACACCCTTTCGCGCGCCTAGCCAACCGAGCTAGGTGCCTAGTTTGTGAAATTTCTATTTTGATTGAATATAAGCACTTGTACAATAACTTCCTTACTTCTTACTATAAGTCACTTACTTATCCTCCTTATGTTGACTAAGTATTTGAATCCAAGATTTTACCTCTATGTTTTGGTTACTCTTGGCTTGCTTATGTTGACTAAATACTAGAAAGGATGGAGTAGAAACCATTAAGTATATCAGTGGTTATACTAGAAAGAACATGGTAAGGTATACGTCACAATCATTCGGTGGTAATACCCTTGATTAGTGAGGACATTAATGGAGTCCACAAGAAAGATTCCCTTATACAGTATGGGATGGTCCAAATTTTAAGGACCTTATTAGAAAAACCTGGTATCCGCCCTGCGAAATGGAAAATATGGAATAAGAATTTTTCCGACTCCCCCATAAGAGCTATACACTATCGGCAGTAGGTTGCAAACCTTGGTTCATTGGTTGAAATAGTGCTCTTATTCGGTTAACCTCTTATGTTTTAGCATCGGCAATAAGAGGGCACATTAAGATTTCAAAGCCTGCTTATTATGAATCCCTTATGGATCCACCTCAATTACTCACGTTTTATAGATTAAGAAATAACCAGTCGAGGCCGAGATTGCCCTATAATTTGTCAAAGGTTTTATAGCTAAGTTTAAAAGGTTTAAGAATAGAGGCGTTTAGCCCTCCTGATGTATGATTAGAGGCAGCTCACATTAATAATGACACCAGATAAATCCATTATGGTGATTTCATGGCTAGGAGTTACGTTTGGTTGCAGGTACTGCTAAAGTCTCTCATAAAACCATAAGCTTAGCAAACTTGTAACCTTTCCCGTAAGAACCCCAGATAGTAAGTGTAAGGTAAAACTTACAGGCAAAATCATAAGAACCATTTCTTCTGTTCCTGTTAGAAATCTCTAATCATGGAATTCTAGAAGTATCCTCTCTCTAGAAGAAGTGCGTCAGCATATATAGTTGATATCTCTTTGATCTCTATAGATTGCGAAAACCAGACAGTATGATAAAAGCGCCATATGAGGATTGATGTATCTTAATAAGTTCCATAGATTGCTTCCATGCCTGATCAGTATGGAGGTTTAATGCATGGAACCGCAAGGATATTCTAATAGTCATATGGTACTAAAGTCAACTAATGGTATTCAAAGAAGATATCCATGATGGAAATTGTCCAAGTAAATGTTCCCGATCAAGGAATTCGTGGACTTATAACATAAATGTGTCATTTATTTGACACAAGCAATAATGGATAAACTGGAGTCTGAGATATGAAAAATCTCTATAACCTCCTGGTATCTTGATTACCTTTTCCTAGAATTACCCTGTTCACCTCCTGAAAGGCAAGCCGAGTTAAAGTTTACATCCCATTTAGGGTTGTATTTTATGAAATCCCCAACACGGCTAGTATCATCATTGGGGGAAATAAAAACCCCGATTAAATAAGTTTTGAAATAAAGAATTCATATAGCCTAACCCTATATTCTAAGAATTCGGTATTGTTAATTAAGAGAGACGGTTCATTTTGCTTATGCATTGATTACCACAACCCAAATTAGGCAACAATTAAGAATTTTCATCAGCTGCCTAGGATCGTCGATTTGTTCGACTAACTGTGAGTATTAACTATCCCTTAAGATTAGTTTTAAATAATGGTTAGAATAACCATTTCACATTGAGACAAGCTTTTCTGTAATAGTTGATGTATAAGTATCAAGGCCGCTCCTTTGGAGACCTTGCTTAGATGGAATGTTGAATACCTATTGTTAAAAAGAAGATCGGTACGTCCAATCAATCGGGATCTGAAAGTTGCCTTGGAAACAACGAATAGGATCATACAAATCCATGATCATCTGTAAGTTGCCAGTTTTGGCAGAAAATCAAAGATTAATGAGATAGCAACCCTACTAAGTCCTTGATTAAGGAATAAGGTTCAACAAAGAAATCACCCTGGAAGGGTGTGCCAATTTGTTAATTATCAGACTAGTTAAGCTCTGAATATATAAAATCATTTGAAGAATCGAATGTATCAAAGATCAAATAGCTTATGAGCTAAAACCTATTTAAGGAGCTTGACGGAGTTCGCAATGTATTACACACTAAGGATTTAAGGATGTGTTTCGCCAATAAGTCAAGAAGCATTATCACATATTAATATGCAGATTTATGATATGATGAACCTGTATCGAATGCGGATCGACAGGATAAGAAACCTCAAAAAGGACACATGAACCTATTATATAGAGGTCAAATTGGGAGCTTGGAGAGACTCCAGATATGCTATAGAAGTTAAGTCCGTTATGTGACAAAAAGTACTTCTAGAATTTTAGCAAATCTCAAGGTCGAGATTTCTTTTAAGGGGGTGAGGATGTAACACCTCGTAAAATCACGTCCAATGATGTATTCACACGTGTAATAAACCCTAATAAAGTCCAATGTTGAATTTAAGGGACCAATTTTTCGAAAAATCGAAAACTTTAATAATAAAAGGACTGGAAGTGTTAGCATACCTAAAATAAGTTTCCAAATAACCTCTCACGATGTTTATATTCGCAAATGTGCCACTTGATGAATAAGTGTAGTCGTTTGCGTAATTAATTGAAAGTTTGCACAATAAAGGGTTAAAAGCGTCAACATGTGAATTCTTACCTCTGAGTGACCTTCTAACAAACCGGGAGCTTAATAATATTTAATTATACTCTCGGGAATGCCAAATAATGGCCATCTAAGGTTTTTATGCCTATAAGTAAAAGTTACGCGCAACTTTGCAAGTTAGAGGGGCTAAAAGTGTCAATATGTTTAATTTTACCTCTGAATGACCTTTTAGCAAATCCGAAGCATCGTGATGTTTAATAATACTTTTAAGAATGTCTAATATGGATTAGATGAGGCTTCAATGCTATTAAATGATGAAATGCGCAAGTTTGCGCAATAGAGGGACCTAAAGCGTCAACTTTTGAATCTACGCCCTTCGGTGACCATTTAAGCGAACGGGAGCGTAGTAACATGTATGTATATACTTGGGAATGATCACTATGGGCCATGGAAGGCTTTGCTATCATTAAACAGCATTTCGCGCTACTTTGCGCAATTAAGGGACTATTTGCGTCAAACGGAAAAAGTATGCCGATTCGTTGGGTTTCGAACCTTCCGGAATATAACCATGAGTTAAACATACCCTATATATCCTTTATATATCTTAGATATAGGCTTAGAGGTGTTTGGTGCGCAAAAATAAACTTTAAGGTCTTGCAGGGACTAAAAGTGTCAAAAAGTGCACAAGTTTGCACTTTCGCGCATATCTCACATTCTGAATATCCCCGGACACCCAAAAGTTTATGTAAGCACTAAAATATTTTATTTTAGTGATCGCCTTGATAAAATTCCTTTCGTCGCGTCGTTTGGTTCGTTTTTAGCGTCCGTTCGTGTTTCGTCGTAAATAGATAAACAACGTGACCGTACGGCCAAACGAACCGACATCCGACATGTTTTTGAACATGTTTCAGGTCCCCTATGTTTAAACTTCATGATGGAGCCTTAAAATGAGGTTAACGGACTGTGGAAGTGTCAGAAACACGTTTATATGCAAACAGGGACCGAATCTGCCAATTCAGAAAGTTGTGTTGCTGTTGTGGACCTGCAGGCGGGCCGCGTAAGATTGCTGAGTCCCATACGCGGGCCGCGAGACCTGCCTAGTCGTGGAAAACAGCTGCAAACAGCCTGGTTGATGCTGGACATTGTTCAAAACCGGTTTCTAGCTCTCATAATCAACTCTAGGGGCAGCCCATAGAATTTTATAAATGGTTTAACACCTGGCAACATCTAATTAGTTCCAAGAATCCTATAGAACACAACATGTTCTTCATTTTTATAAATTGTGCAACTTCAAACTTTCCTCATCTGCTCAAATCCGAAATTGGAGTATCATCTTGGATTTTTCTAGTGTTCTTGATCTTTCATTCAGTGATTGTAAGTATTCCAATCATGTTTTGATTCTTGTTCATAGTTTAATTTAGCCAAGAACACTATATTTTGATTTCTGTTTGACTTTCTGATTTGATCATGAATTGATCAGCAAAAAGTCCAATTGAATCTTGTTTTATAATGGTAATCAAGTTGGTTATAATCCATTAGGATCATGCTTTCTGATTTCCACGAATTCTAGTCTATTTGATAAGTCAAAGTTAGTAATCTAAAAGTCAAACTGGGCAGATTCTTAAATTAATCAAAACTGATAATATAGAGGTTATGGATCATGTTTTGTCACTTAAATAATTTGGTAAATGTTACAAGAACATGTCAAACTGATCACTTTGGTGTAATTGCTTGTTTTGAATCAAAAGTCTAACAGTTTGACTAATGCTTTGACTCTCAAATCTGACCTGATTAACCTTGTTTTAGAAATGCTTTAGAGCTTATTTTGAACCAGGTTTCATATAAGTATAACTCTCTGAGATTATACAATTTGGTTCATTACTTATCCGGTCCATATGCATGTTTCCGATTAATGCTTAAAAGTTGACTATTATGCCCTTTTTACTATAAAACGTGATTTTTGAAAAAGTGAAAGAGTAGAAACATTTGTTACTGATTTATAAACTTGCACCTAAAATTTGATATCAGTTTGAGGTCTAGATTAAGAGTTATGCTCAATATCGTAATTTGAAAGCCTTATGTTACTTAAACGGCATAATTAGCATATAACCTATTTAAACCCACTTTTTGATACCAAACTTTTTACCCACTGATGTTACATAATATTTTGGGATTTTTAAAGATTTTTATTTAATTTTTGGCTGATCATATCATAGGTCTCTAAGTTTAATTCAGTAAATACCGATTTTGCCCTTTTAAGCCATAAAATGAGTTTTACAAATCCTTTTGACTCCAAACCTTTTTCTACTGATTTTATTTGTTAAATAAAATATTTTGAGCATTCTGGAAATATAAAAATATCAGCTTTCTTTAAAAAAACCCGGAAACGGCTCTAAACCGCCTTTTTAAGCATTTTTAACGCATAGTATGTGCTATAACCATATTAAACATGTAAGGTTGATACCTACTGATGTTTTTAGTATATTGTGAGATAATAACAGTAAGTAAAAGTTTTTGAACTCAGGTTTCCAGTTTTGACCTTTTAAGCCCTTGTGAAATTACCAAAATACCCCTAAGGTGCATAGTTTGGTTTTAAATGATAAGTTTCACATATGGGTCATACCCTACTGTTATAATATGTTAAAATTAGTATACCTACTGTATAAATCAGACCCGTAACTCAGATTTACAAATAAACTCTTTTAATAATCTTTTAAATGACCAAAATGCCCTTAGGAGGCATAATGTGAGTTTATATCCGATTTGGGCATAATAGAAAATAATTTACTGATATTATGACATATTTAGAGCATATTATCTCAGGGAACTTGCATATGACTCTTACGGTTACCTGTAACGCTCTTTTCGCGTTCGGTTCGGTTTATGTAACTAGTTTGCATAAATTGACCGAGACGGGTCAAACATTATCATTTTGTCTCAAAATCCAGAATGTATTTAGTATACCCATATTATACAGGTATTCAAACTTGTCGGGTCTAAATCACATTCTATCTGGTCTTCGCTTAATCGTGCGTTTGAACCGTATCGTCCTTTAAACTAACCGGTCTAAGCTTATGCTTAAATAAAGACCCGTTAGAAATCTAATAGGTTATTATAAACCTTCGTTCCAGATTAGGAGCACCGGTAAAAGCTACTTGCCTTTTTGCTTATTGAGAATTATACTATACTCAGGTAAATACTTTTAACTTATTTTCCCTATACAGGCTTGGGTTACGGTACATAGAATACCGCTTGATCGAGCATCAAATCTTACATCTTTGAATGGTTAATTGAATAATTTGATCGGCTCGTTTAAACAGTCTTGTTCACTTAAAGCCTTTGGGGGGGGTTAATGACCATGTCCCGGATATCCTCGGCATCATCTTACGAGATGGCCACGACCTGAGCACGGGGTGTAGGCGTACACCTGTCAGTGTATAACTCTAATGTGGAGGGTCTATTGATCTTTAACCCGGACAAGATCCGGGCTACTGAACGCATAAGTAACATGTAATTCGTTCACAAGATTATAATAATATATAATTATCCCAAGTTATAAAATGTTTTGTGCCATGAGCATTCAAATCAATTTTCAACCATTTTCAAATTGAGTCAGTTAAATTGTATTTACCAGTGTAAACTGACGTATTTTCCCAAAAGGTTAAGTGCAGGTACTACACGTAATAGGCTGGCTGTCTTCTAGAGCATCCACAATAAGTCTCGCAAGCTTGGACGACAATAAAGTGTTGAACAATATCTTATTTTATTTTTGATCCGCCTGTGGATCCGTTTCAACTATTTGTGATATTACACTTTATTAAAGTTGAAATGAATCTATCTTTGCTTCCGCTGTGCATTTATATATTGTGTTGTTTGTCTATGATGATACCAACTACGTCACGATACTCCCCACCGGGCCCACCGGTGACACGTGGAAAATAGGGGTGTGACACAAAGTCAGCTAAGGCTTGAGATTTGATGGCAGTCCTTGGTTCATATCTTATATCATAAGCACTAAGCTTCACTGCCCATTTAGCCATCCTTCCTGACATTTCAGGTTTCCTGAGAACATTCTTAATTGGAAAGTTAGTCTTAACAATAATGGTATGAGTTTCAAAATAATGTCTTAGTTTAGTAGATGCCATAATCAAAGCAAGGATAAGTTTTTCTAGATGAGAATACCTGGATTCAGCATCAAGCAAACTCTTACTTACATAATAGACAGGATGTTGTGTACCTTCGTGATCCTTAACAAGGAGTGCACTTACTGCTTTAGAGGATACCGCTAGATATAAGGATAATATATCCCCTTTTTCTGGTTTCATCAAGGCAGGAGCTGAGGATAGGTAATCCTTAAGGGATTTGAGAGCATTTTCATGCTTTTCAGTCCACTCAAATTTCTTGTTCTTTCTCAAAATTTCATAGAATTCCTTGCACTTTTCTGATGACTTTGATATAAACCTATTCAAGGCTGCGATCCTCCCTGTCAACCTTTGCACATCCTTGGCATTGGCAGGAGATTTGATATTCACAATTGCCTTAATTTGCTCTGGACGTGCTTCAATGCCTCTTTTTGTTACCATATAGCCTAGGAACTTCCCTGCTTTAACACCAAAATGACACTTTGAAGGATTCAATTTCATGTTAAATTTATCAAGGATATCGAATGCTTCCTCCAAGTCTCTAAGGTGATCCTCAGCTTTCTTGGACTTAACCACCATGTCATCTATATAGACTTCCATAGTGTGTCCTATTTGTTCCTTAAACATCATATTGACTAGCCTTTGATAAGTAGCACCTGCATTCCTTAGTCCAAATGGCATAGCAATATAACAATAGATACCGGTTGAGGTCATAAAGGC
Source organism: Helianthus tuberosus (assembly GCA_030545235.1). Lineage (NCBI taxonomy): Eukaryota > Viridiplantae > Streptophyta > Magnoliopsida > Asterales > Asteraceae > Helianthus > Helianthus tuberosus. Next base: position 162,224,004 of record CM060409.1, read on the forward strand.
TGTATCCTCTTGATCAGATGGTTCCATCTGAATTTGTTGAAATCCAGATGAAGCATCCATAAAAGTCAACAACTCATGACCCGTGGTAGCATCCACCATGGAGTCAATGTGGGGTAATGGGAAAGGATCCTTGGGACATGCCTTGTTTAAATCAGTGAAATCGACACATACCATCCACTTTTCGGTTTTCTTTTGAACAACAACCACATTGGCTAACCATCTTAGATACTTAACCTCTCTAATCATACCTGCTCGGAGAAACTTGTCTACCTCCTCCTGGATAATGGCATTCCTCTCAGGTGCAAACTTTCTCCTCTTTTGATGGATGGGTTTGAATGACCTGTCAATACCAAACTTGTGAGTAATAATATCTTTAGAGATACCTGTCATATCTTCGTGCTTCCAGGAAAAGATAGTTTTTCTCCTTTTGAGGAAGGATACTAAATCCTCTTCAATTTCATTGAGGATCCCGGATCCTATGAAGACTTTGGATGCAGGATCACGAGGATCCATAAGGATATCTTTCACATCTTGTTCTCTTGCCTCCAGGACATCTCTTGGAGGATGCTTTAATTGCTATTGCTCCCTTGGTCTTGAGGCTGGCTTCATTAATGAGGTATAGCAATTCTTTGCTTCTTGTTGGTCACTCTCAATCTTTATCACCCCCCATGGACTAGGAAGCTTCACACACTGATGATATGTAGATGCAACTGCCTTCATGTCATGTATCCATGGCCTGCCAATGATAACATTGCAACAGGATAAGCAATCTATAACACAAAATTTTTGATAAGAATGAAGTCCTTCAATGTAGATGGGAAGTTTAATGTCCCCCAATGTATTCTTGGTTTCTCCGCTGAATCCCACAAGAACTGAGGATCTTGGGATAATATCCAATTCAGGGATGTTCATTTTCTTGAGGACATCAAGCTGAATGATGTTTACTGAGCTCCCTCCATCTATCAAGATCCTGCGAACAAAATGGTTAGATATAAATAAGGTAATAACAAGGCCATCATGATGAGGATCCTGGACATCAACACGATCATCCTCATCAAAAGTTATAACTTTTTCCTGTGTAACAGTAGAAGTTCGGATGGGTCTATCCCCGTTATCCATCTTGGTTTCCTTGGCATGTCTCTTGGCTGCTGAAAAGGAAGTACCACAAATGTCTGATCCACCGGATATGAAGTTTATAACTTGTGCATCTGCCGGAGGATCATGAGCTCTTTCTGGAACCTTTTTAGGATCCTGGATCCTTGACTTTTTTTCTTCCCAAAAGCTCCTTCAAATGCCCCTTGCTTAACAAGTAACCAATCTCTTTTCTCAGTGCAATACATTCTTCAGTGAAATGCCCGAAATCCTCATGATATGCACACCATTTAGATTTGTCTTTTGTTACAGCTGGCTTATCACTTTTTCTGGGCCATCTTGCTTTTTCACCTAAATTCTACATTGCAAGGATCAGTTCGTCGTTATCAAAAGAAAAACAATATTCAGAAATGGGAGGATAATCCTCATCATCCTCTTCCTGTTCTACTGCATGCACGTTCTGGTTGTCAGACTTGTTGTAAGACTTGGACTTGTTGTTCCTGAAGTAGGATCCTTGTTTCTCCTGCTTCGAGGATCCTGCCAGTCTTTCTTGGATCCTTTTATCATCCTCTAATCGGATGAATCTAAGGGCCCTAGTTCTTACTTCATCAAGATTCCTGCAAGGGGTCATGACAAGATCATCATAGAACAATGAATCCCTAAGTAAACCCATTTTAAAGGCTTCCACAGCCGTAGCTATATCCAGATTAGGAATATCTAAGGATTCTTTACTGAACTTAGTGATATAATCTCTAAGTGATTCATTTTGACCTTGTGTTACCCTATATAGGTCACTAGTTAATCGTTCAAATTTTATACTACATGATAATTGACTATTAAACAGATTAACTAAATTAGCAAATGAAGTTATAGAGTAAGGGGGAAGACTTAGCAGCCATTTAAGAGTTGATCCTGTTAATGTGGATCCGAAACCCTTGAATAGACATGCTTCTTTTAACCTCTCAGGAATTGGATTGATCTCCATCCTTTCTCTATATTGAGCTACATGTTCTTCTGGATCCGTCGAACCATCATATAGCTTCATGGTTGGTATTTGGAACCTCTTTGGGATTTCTGCATCACAAATGGGTGGTGCACAGCGGGATTCCTGTGGCTTCCATCTGCAATTTCAGGAATAGGCTTAACCACTCCTGGAACACTGGATATCATATCCTTCAGTTTCTGTAATTCCCTAGCCATAGCTTGATTGATACCTGTATCCTGCACAAAGCCATGGTTAGTGTTATAAGAACTATTCAAAGTGTTACCTCCCGGAGGATTCAAGTTTGGAATCCCAGATGTGAATCCGTATTGATGATATTCTGGTATGACTGAAGGACCAGAAGAAGCAATGGTCTGCATTGGAATGAAGTCTCTTAGATGGACATCTGTACTTCCGGGTTGCACATTCCTTAAGAATCCTTGATCCTGAAAGATGTTGGATCCCTGATGTACTGTGACTGGGGGTCTCGGAGGATAACCCATGGATCCGTAAACCTGAGATGAGGATCCTTGAACCTGAGAGGATCCTTGATGATGGAAGAAGGATCCTGAAGGTTGAAAGTAGGATCCTAGAGCTTGAGTCATTGCCGATAATCCAGAGCGCATTCCTGTTGATCCACCCCAGTATTGGATATCTGGAGCTGCAGATTGCTGGGCAGTTATGACCGGAGTGTTGAAATTCAACGACCTCAGCATCAGAGGAGAGTGACCCTCCACTGATTTCTTCTGTTTCTTGATGTCACCGATCTCCCGGAGGATCCTTTCATTGGTTTTATCCTGCTCTTGTATGTGATCCCTCATCTGCAAAATCAAAGTAAAAAGATCACTGTTAGTAGGGCTAGAAGAAACAGCAGAAGTTGGTGGTTTTGAGAAAACGGGGGTCGGTTTCTTCGCAGGATTCTCAGCATTTTTATGAGATCCAAAAGGTGGTGGAGGCAAAGGTGGAACGCCCTGTGAAGAAGTGATTGCCGGCATAGAACTTGAAGTGTTCTTTGCTGAAGAAGCCACATGGTTGAATATAGTGAACCGAAATGAACACAATGACTAGAATTTTTTCAGAAATGAAGCACCAATTGCCCCACGGTGGGCACCAAACTGTTTTGGTCAAAAATCAGGCTAGGATAATGCAACCAAATCTTTTGTTGTGAGGTATGATGCTTGAATCAATGAACAAATGTATGAACAACTTGCAAATGAAATGAACAGGTGACACAAGGATTTATACGAGGAAAACGCCCTTGATCAAGATTTGATCTCCGGCATAAAAACCTCGGGTGATGGAAACTACCGATCACCAACTATAATTAAACAAAAGATTGTTACAACTCGGGATGATAACAAGCTTGTTACAAAGATCACTAGTGTGCAAAAGTGTATGAAATCGCCAATGTATTGCCGAGAGCTGTTTCGAGTGTGTGTGTTTTCTAACTTGTTCTAATTCAAGCTGTTATCCCCTTTTAAAAATAGAAATAATCTAAATAACTAACAACCCAAAAAATGTGCAAGCTTCCCACGATCTCCATAACGTTCACGAAGGCTATGCACGTGTGGAATATTTAAGCATATTCCCCAAGAATATCGGCGAGACTTGGTCCATGCGTATACTCCTGCAAAACAAGCTCACATACAATGAAGACAACCGTTAGTGTTAGGATAACAATGACGATCCTGGATCCTTAATTCTGCAACGTCTTCTGAGGATCCTTAATTCAAACGGAATTGAGGATCCGTGATCCTGGCTGCATGTGAGGATCCGTGATCCTCAGGTTTAGAAAATCTACCCCTAACAGTAATCGTCACCCAAATGAAATTTATAATCAAATTGAGGAAATTGCTCAAAACAATTTTCAGTGGCACACTCCCCGAGGCACAAAATCTATTGCCTCGGGCGCCCATAAGGTAGATGAAAGCACTTCTTTACAAGCCCAAATCGAGGCCCTCTCTTCGAAAATCAAAAAGTTAGAAATGGCAAAAACGGCCTCGGTTATGGCTTGTGAAGGGTGTGGTGGGCCTCATGAAAATTGGAGTTGTATGAAAGAAATGAATAATCAAACAGAAACAGTAAACTACATTGATAATAGAACTAGACCGTCTGGTCCTCCGACGGGTACCTACAACCAAGGATGGCGTAATCACCCTAACCTTGGTTGGAGAGAACCCGACAATAGTAGTAACCAACAAAGTCAAAACCAACGAACAAACTTTCAACAACCAAGAAATGAGTCACAAAATTTCTCTCAACAACAACAAGGGGGACGAGAGAGGCTTGAAGATACTATCTCATGCCTTATCTCCGACACTGAAAAAAAAAACTCGGATCGATTTCAACAAATGGAATCGAACTTTAGAAATCAACAAGCTAGTATACAAAACATTGAAAAACAACTAAATCAACTAGCTCAAAATTTCTCCGAGAGACCACAAGGCGCGTTACCCTGCAATACCAAAACCAACCCAAAGGCGCAAGTGCATCTCATCACATTGAGAAACCGTACCATAGGTCCCGAGGAGGCTCCATTACCTCCAACAGAAAAGAGTCCGTCCGACCAGTACGCAAATTCACCGACGTCTCAAAAAGAGACGACTCCTCCGCCAACTCAAGAGCCTTCCAAGAATCCCACGGTACCCTATCCCGGACGGTTACTTCGCCAAAAGACCGATGAGCAATTCACAAAATTCATAAACTTACTAAAACAACTGCACGTCAATCTTCCATTTGTGGAGGTCCTCACTCAAATGCCTAAATATTCAAAATTTATGAGAGACTTCCTCACCAACAAAAGAAAAATTGAATCATTACAATTAGTTAATTTAAGTGAAGAATGCTCCGCCTTGCTACTCAACAAACTCCCACAAAAGAAAATCGACCCTGGGAGCTTCACTATCCCTTGTTCCATTGGGGGATCACCCATACGCAATGCGCTAGGCGATCTTGGGGCTAGCATCAATCTCATGCCCGCCTCAATGTTTGACCGACTAGGACTAGGTAAAACAAGCCCCACAAAGATGAGCATACAACTTGCCGATAGGTCCATTAAATATCCACAAGGTGTCGCCGAAAATTTATTGGTAAAAGTCGGAGACTTTGTCTTCCCGGCCGACTTTGTCATTTTAGATATGGAGGAAGATACCGAGGTACCACTCATCCTAGGAAGACCATTCCTAGCCACCGCTCACACAATGGTGGACATGAATGGTGGGAAATTAACATTGAGGGTTGGGGACAAAGAGATGGAGTTCGGGGTTGGGAAAAGAGTAGAAGACGACGACCTGGTCAACTACATGAATGTCATAGACTCAAGCTTGGATGATGCTCTCCGATGGTGCAACATGGGATGCAAAACATCCCACTTGGGTAACATATGACTGACTTTGGGTCTTGCCAAGGACCCTTATAAACATGGCGCACCACGGAGTCATTCTGCGGAACTATCCTTAGTTTTAGTTTAGATTAACTTTTATGTTTTCTAGTTTAGTTTTACTTTTCAGGAATAAAACACACTCGAAGGGTGGAGGTTACTAACCGAAACTTGAACCCACACCCCATACACGAAAACAGAGCCTCCTGTTAATTTTTCTTCATTACAGCAAGTTCAGCACGGGGTCGTGCTCAGCCCAACACGCCCCGTGCTCAAGGTTCTGCAGAAAACGCCCAGTTCAGGTAACTGGACATGGGGCCGTGTTCACTGAACACGCCCCCGTGCCCAGCCTTCTGTAAAATATGGTACTAGTGATCTGAACACGGGGCCGTGCCCGGACCAACACGGGCCCGTGCCCAGACGCCCAGTATCATAAAAATTTGTTTTTAAACACCTTGTTACACATTCAATCAACCTAAAAACTTATTTTTGGGACACATTGAGGACAATGTGTAATTTAAGTGTGTGGGGGGGGGGGGATGTTAAAACCTTGAATTTTGCAAGTCCTAATAACAAGCCTTACACAAAACTCTATTGGAACCGCTAATCACCCCAATTTTTTTTTCGAAAACTTTTCGTTTTATACTTGTCTTGGTTTAATTTGGGAATAGCAAGTTCTAAAAAGGTTATATTTTTACAAATTTACAACCGATAGCGTCGTGATTAAAAGAACCAACATAAGAAAATTATGAAACAGGATGACAAATCTAGTTAAAATTTGATTATATATACTTGATCACATTATAAACCCATTCCCACAAAAAGTGAGTTTTGAGCCTTTATTGAGCATACAGGCATACATCTTTAAACTAAATGCTCATTTTTCGTTTCTTGTGTGAATAGTCGCTTGGTTCTTACGACTCTAGAACTTGCCATGACGATGCATTCCCGGTCCCTACTAACTTTACCCCAAGTAAGTAAATGATGATGCATTAGGACTAACCCATTTTTCTTTCAACACCATTATTTTTCCTTTTCTTTTAACTTACCCAAAACCCCCTAGTTAACCCCTTTGAGCCTAAACCTTTTCATTTCTAAACCCACAAAACAAACACCCTTCACCCACCAAACCCTTTTTCTTTTAAACCTTTTGTTTTAGTAAAAAGCTCGGTTTTCTTGTGACGTTTCTTATAAAAAAATGAAGTCTAGCAATAAACAAACAAGTTCCTCAAAGAAACTTTGTTTGAAAGTGCTTTGTTTGAATAAAAGTCACAAAAACAAAAAGTTTTACGACGACCAACACTTTTAGCCATTTTTACTAACCACTAACCCAAAACCACCTACCTTTAACCCAAGCCTAACCCTTCCCCAAGTCCTCTTGATATTTACAAAGGTTTATAGTTAAAAAGGAGGATGATTGATTGCTTAGCAAGCTTATGGTAGAAGTAAGTTCCATGCCGGTCTCTAGTGTTTCACAAAAATACATATTCGGCCGAGTGTTGAGTGATCTCCCATGAGGTATGTGAACTTGTATATAAATGGAATTTTAAAGAGGCATGTTATGCCCAAATAAGTAATTTCATTTATGAAACGTTCTAAATAAATCATGACGAATAAGATTGTAAATAACATAAAAATAAAACCTAATAAAGATCTTGGATTCCCGACACTCAAGACAAGCCCAAAACTTCTCTTCTACCCATTCCATTTGGGCGTGTAAACAACATTATAAAGAGTTTTGCTTGACGACAAGCAAAGATTCAAGTGTGGGGGTATTTGATGTGTGTAAAATGCAACATATAAATTACATCAAATGAGGCATAAAACTAACCATTTTTAGTACTAATGTTGGAAAAAGTGTGATTTTGTCTTCCTTTTGTATTTTCAGGACTAAATGTGCGTAATTGAACAAAAGGAACAAATATGTAGCCAAATCTAACATAAATACAAAGAAAAGGAATAAACGTGGCATGCCCGACCCCTCGACAACATCTTCCCAAGCAAAAACAAAGAAACAGAAGGCTGACCACGGCCCCGTGCCTAGCGGACACGGGGGCGTGGCCAGATACCTGCAAAAAAGCCAAAGCCATAGAAGCTTCTATTCCCAGCACGGGGGCGTGCCCAGCTCAACACGGGCCGTGGTCAACGCTAAGATTCGCAGAATTCAACAAATCTTGATAGTACAGATACTCTTCTGCACACGGGGCCGTGCCCAGCGAACACGGGGGGCGTGTGGAGCTAATGCAGACAAATTGTAATTAATGAAGAAAGAGAAAGAGGATGGACACGGGGCCGTGCCCAATGGACACGGAGCCGTGTACGGGCTTCTGTGCAGGCTATAAATAGGGGTGTTTGGTTCACTTCAAAGGCATCCCTTGGCAAACCACCTCTCTCCCACTTCACCCACACTCCACCGCCATCACAACACCCACATCCACCACCATCATCCATCTTAGAGTGTGTGTAGTAGTCTTGGGATCCAAGATTGATAATAAGAGTTCTTGACAATCAAAGGCTATGTTTGCCTATGTCTCTTACATCACTTGGTGAAGACCAACATTTAGTGTAATACTTTTGTTTTTTAATCTTTTCGCACTTTTTATTTGGTTTTGTATTAATGATTTTAATAACTAGTTTCTTATGTTGAAGGTGAAACTTCCTTATCATTTGTCCGTGGTGTCTTGGCGTTATTTTATTGTCTATATAAAATAAAAGATTTACATTATTCATATCTCTACGATCTATATAGAGATATGTTAGCTACCTGGTCGGGGGTTAAGGGAATGGTTTGGTAAGGTTCTTGCCTTGTTCATTGTATAGATCCTGCAAGGACCTGGGTCAAGCTTACTAGGACTTCCTTCAATACCCACTAGTATTGGATGGTGGGGGTGCGAATGGCTTGATCCCCTCATATGTAAACTACCATTAATACATTAACCCGGCTACTTGAGATTGTATCCCTGCTGACTCAAACCACTTAGCCGAGGGTAATGTCGCCTTCAAAAGAGGGGCCTAGCACATTACGCATTAATAACTTAATTAATTATCTTTCAATATTCCGACCCTTTATGATTGTATCCTTGCTGACTCAAACTACTAGGTTGAGGGTAACGTCACCTTCAAAAGACGGGCCTACTACTATAACTAAGATAATCTCTTAAAAAGTGCAAAAGTGCAGAAATCATCAAAGGTTACATTAAAGGCGAGTCAGATCCAAGTGATTCATCTTGTCTATCTGTTTTTTTTATTATTATTTTCAGCATTTTTAGTTTTTATTTTTCACGTTTAAAACCTTTTCTAAAACTTTTGATTTGATTAGACGTTGAGGATAAACTGGTACTAAAAGCTCTTGTGTCCTTGGACGACCTCGGTATCTTACCAACGCTATACTACGCTCACGATGGGTGCACTTGCCCATATGTGTGTTTAGCGTTAGTAGAATACCGTGTTTTATATATTTAAAACTTGACTAAAGTGTTAAAAAGAGCTTAAAATATTAATAAAAATATATCACGCTACACGCGCATCAATCTTCAACCAGATTGTGATAACCACCACCCCCTCAACTATCATCCCTCTCTCAGACACACTTAAACCAAACCCCACCATTACAACCTATAACTTTGAGAGAGAAAGAGCAGATGGTAGAGAGAGACGGGAAGGATGTTTAAGTAGAGAGAGTAGATTTATATATTATTTCTTTTGTTTTATTTTGCTTCAGATCCACGTCACCTTGCCACCTCATAAAAAACAAGCCATGTCATCAAAAAATGGCCACTAAGCAAAAGCAACTAATGTAGTTAGTGCCTGGTTAATGACGTGTTAAGTTGGGAGTGGTGAGAGTCAAAGTGAAAGTTGGGAGTGACAACGACCAACATCGAATAATGGTGGTGGTGGTGGTGGTGGGGGGGGGGGGGTTGATAAAATCCAATAATCTTTTCTTTTAGTATTTCGATATAAATTTTATTAAAAATGAAGGTGTAGCCAAAATAAAATATTTCTTGCTAATGTAAAGCAAGATTTAGCGTCCTTTACTGAGTACCGGTACATACTGATACCGTAACAAACCGAACTAATACTAACTGAACAACATCGGTACCGGTATCATGATTCATTATTATGGTTTTTAGGTTTCAATAGGAGTAGGTAATTTCAACATCTTTCGGTCTTTTTGCAGTAACAGTAGTGTATCGCATCGTAAACGATTTTGGCACCAAAGGCGGATCTAGGGGTATCCTAGGGGTAGCCCGGGATAACCCTCAACTTCCATGGCGAATAGTGAATTGCAATTTTTTTTCTCAGTTATATGTATAGGATACCTCAAAAAAAGTATTAGAATACCCCTGAGCAAAGGTAATCTAGCTAGGAAGAAGAAGAGATGAGTGTATAAACTGTAACTTTTTCCGGTCAACCATGAAAGCTAGTGTAAGTTATGAGATGAAGAAGAAAATGAATTAAAGAATTATATAAATAATAAAATTGTATATATAGTACTGTTTTAAAAAGAAAACGAGCAGACCTGTAATTGTAAAAGTATTAGTACTTGATTATTATTATTCATCTATATATATATATATATATATATATTAATCCACAACATATGAGCAATAGTGTCTACTTTGTCTTTTGTGGTTTGGTGTTGTTTTTTTGTGAACTTTAATGTTTTTCATTTTTATTATAAAACTTTAATTTTTTAAACTTTTCCACAAAAGTTAAAATGTGTTTAGTCTTTTTTATTAGTTTTTGTTTTAGGCTTTTTCTCGGATACGATCGTCTTTCGGTGGCTACTTAGTACGATGTTTAGTGGTCACATTTGACCCGTCATGTTTTTTTACCCACTCGACTTTCTAGTATGTATCGTAGAAATTCGACTTCATCTATATGTCACGTTACGTGAGTCACTTGGTGGTAGAATTCGTATTTTTATATTATGTTGATCGCCGCTCGATTGCTACTTAACATTGTTTTACGCCCCCTCTCCTTAATGCTGATAGCATGGTTTTACCACATCCCTACAACGCCAGGGGGCTAATAACTAGTTATTATTATTGTTAATTCATAATACAATAATACTTAATAATCTGTCTGTCATTTGGTTTTACATTGCAATTTATTTATTGATATATTGTTTATAGAGAAACCATTAAGTTAATTAATTTAGAACTAATTATTTTATGTATTCATGTATTTAAAAAAAAATATTGTTGGGATTGAACCCTATCAGAGGAACAGATAATTAAAGCCAAACCTGGATCAGAGCAGTGGATCCAAAATAAGCAGATGTTATGTATACAAGTCTCTCCCCTTGAAAGTGGTTTCAACATCTGATGACCTCCAATCCACTGATCTTTACAACTGCTGACCTATAACTGCTGATCAAGTCAAAGACTGATGAAGACTAAAGCCCTGCTGATCAATCTACTGCTATGGGTCAAGCACTGCTGAATATATCAAGTACTGCTGGAGTCACAACAGTGGAAGGATAAAGCAGTAGTTTAGCTTTTCTTATGTAATGTATTGTAAACAGTAGATAGCATAGCAGTGTTTGTATCAGATCAGTTGTTAGAGTTTGTTAGGAGGTTAGATGTCACTTTCATGGTGACGTCAGCAAAGATGCCACAGTGGTTTGTCCGTGCCTATAAATAGAACAATACCATGTACTGTTCCATTAGCTCTTCACTATCTTTCTTCCTGTACGAACAATCACTGTGAGCTCAGGATGAGGGGGAGTTTGTTACATGCATGCATTGTAATCATAGTTGAAATAAATTCAATCATTTGGTTCTTTGTGAAAATGTGTGTAGAAAGCAATTCTCCTGTTTGATTGTGAAAAATTTGTTTCCATTTATATTCCGCTGCAATACTTGTTCATCTTTCATCTTATTTCAAACGTAAAACACAATCAATCCAAACTCAGATCCTATCAATTGGTATCAGAGCTCGGACAGTCAAATTTGATTTAACAATCATTTTGACATAAATAGTTCAGCTCACAATCGTTGATACTGATAGTTGTTCGTTTTGTTGAAAAAACAGAGCAAGGTTTAATCACCATCAAAGTTGATTAATCAGTGCCTGTAAAACAACCAGGATGACGTCACAATCACAAGATGATAAGAATAACATCGGCTCACTTTTCAAACCACCCATGCTTAAACGTAATGAATACAACATCTGGGAGAGAAAGATGGGTCACATCCTTGCTCAACAGAATACTGGATGTTGGAGATCTGTTGCTTTTGGACCACATGTTCCCATGGTGCCAAGTGCTGAGGATACAAAGACGTTCGAACCTAAAAAACCTGAAAACTATACTTAAACTGATTTCCAAAATTTCGAACTCGATGCCAAAGCATTTAGCATCATTGCATCTGCATTACCCAATGAAATTTATGCTGGGCTGTTACACTGTAACAGTGCCAAGGAATTATGGGATGCACTTAAGGAACAATTTGGGGGAACTGAAGAAGTTATTGAAAATAATAGGGAAATTCTGAATCAGCAGTATGAAACCTTTTGTCACATTAAGGGTGAATCATTGACTCAACAGTTTGAGCGATTCAGTTGTCTCATTAGTGAACTAAGACTTGTTAAAGTTACATTTGCTAATTCTACACAAAATAGCAGGTTTCTTAGATCACTACCTGAAAAATGGGATACAATTGCTTTTGTAACTAGAAATTCTGCTGAGTTCAAAGATCTAACCCTGACCCAACTTCATGGTAGACTCCTGACCTATGAAAGGGAGTTAAACCAGAAAAAGAAGTTGCAAGAGTCTGGTAAAGTTGCTGATGATTATTCATTTGGCAGCACAGCTCATTTTGGTCAGGAAGAATCTGGTAGTAGTAGTAAGGATCAGAGTTATGATCATTTTATTGACATAACTGCTGGTGGAAACTTTAATAACTCTGATTCTCACTCTGCAAATTATGCTTTTACTGCAAATGGTGAAAACCAGATGTCAGATAACTTGTGCTTTGAACTCAATGACTTACAGCACTTTGATCCAACTGATCTTGAAGAAATGGACATTTTGCATCAACTGGCATTGCTTTGTGTAAGAACAAGCAAATTTTACAAAAGGACAGGGAGAAAATTCCCAGGGTTACATGGGAATTTAAAAGTGGGGTTGGATAAGTCAAAAATCAAGTGCTATAAGTGCAATAGGCTAGGACACTTTGCTAGGGAATGTAGGAGTCAAACCATTGGTCCAATTGTTACTCATCCCAGCTCAAACCCTAGGCCACAAAATCAAAGCACTGTGCACTATTCCCATTATACCCCTGCTGCCCATGTAAACACTACTCATTATGCAAACCCTGTTCCTGTGCATTATGTTCAAACCACTGTCCCTCAAATTCAGTATGTTCAGGCTCCTGTACCCCAGGTTCAAGTGCAACCAGTTGCACCACAACAAGCTGCACCACCAACAATGGTTCAACCAGATCAGCAAAGCTTTTTCACCCAAGGCTTTGTTGACTGGAGCAGCTTACCTGATGAATTAGGTGATGAAAATTTTTCACTCTTTGCTACTAATGATGCTTCTAATGATGAATTTTGTCTTATGGCATTAGAGTCAATACCAGAAGAGCTGGACGATGAAAAAGGGCAAGCAAGTGCTGAAATAGTGGATAAAGTTGCTGAAGCAGTGGTTACTGCTGTTGCTGGTGAACTACTGCTGGAAGAAAATTCAGAACCCTTGATTGAACCATTGAATAACCCCTGGTCCAAAGAAGAAGAGAAGAAAGAAGGTGAGAAAGAAGAGAGAACCGATGAAGAAAATGATCATCAATATGATTGTGCCATGATGGCTGCAGCTAAGGGAGCTTCTGCATGCTTAGATAGCCTTTGGTATGTAGATAGTGGAGGCTCCAGGCACATGACAGGATGTAAAGCCCTACTTAAAGATTTCAAAATCCATGGAGGGGGTGATATATCCTTTGGTAATTACAGTAAAGGGAAAGTTCTGGGGTCTGGTACAGTACAGTCTGGTAATGTAAAATTTGAAAATGTCAATCTAATAGACAATCTAAAATTCAACCTCCTGAGTGTTTCACAAATGAGTGATAAGGGCTATGCTCATTCTTCACAAAGGATTGTGGGACCAGAAATGGTTGAAAAGATTGAAGCAATAATAAAAACTAGAAAAACTCAACTTGTTGCTCAAAGAAGTGGCAATGTTTATGTGGTGGATATGTCAAAAGAAAGTCCCAGAACTAACGCCTGTCTGTTCTCAACTGCATCAAACAAAGAGACAGAATTATGGAGCAGGAGATTGGGGCACACAAATCTCAAGACAATCACTGCCATTTCAAAACAGGGGTTAGTAAGAGGTTTACCTCAAAAACTGTTCACCTGTCCTGAGTATTGTGTTTCCTGCCTAAAAGGAAAACAACATAAAAGCTCATACAAATCAATTGATGAGTCCAAAACAACAAAATTTTTGCAAATGCTTCATATGGATTTGTTTGGCCCAGTTAAAGTCATGAGTCTTAAGAAAAAGAGATATTGTTTGGTTTTTGTTGATGACTTTTCTAGGTTTACATGGACTTACTTTTTACACTCAAAAGATGAGACTGCAGGCATTCTGCAAGACTTTGTGAAACAGGTTGAAAAGCAGTTTGACTTGCCAGTAAAAATCTTCAGAAGTGATAATGGCACAGAGTTCAGGAACAAGGAGTTTGATGATTTTTGTGTGTCAAAAGGAATTGTGAGGCAATACAGCATTCCAAGAACACCAGAACAAAATGGGGTTGTTGAAAGAAAGAACAGGACTTTGATTGAAGCTGCCAGAACCATGCTTGCTGATTCAGGTTTGCCATTAACTTTTTGGGCAGAGGCAGTAAACACTGCTTGCTATGTCCAAAACAGAGTTTTAATCAACCCCAGGCATCAAAAGACTGCCTATGAACTGCTGTATAAAATAAAGCCATTGATTTCATATTTCAAGGTTTTTGGCTGCCGATGCTTCATTTTAAACTTAAAAGATTCTATCTCAAAGTTTGTAGCCAAAATTGATTGTGGTTATCATCTGGGATACTCAACCACTGCTAAGGCCTACAAAGTGTTTAACACAAGGACTAAAACAGTGGAAGAGACTTTGAATGTAAAGTTCAATGAACTTTCATCAATGAAAATCCCAGCAAATCCTGCAGACTTTTGATCTTGATAAATTCACATTTGAAAGTGTTGCTGTCAAGTCTAATAATGTAGGTCCATCAGAAACTTCATCATTAGACTATGGATATGAAATCATCATTCCGCAACAAAAGTCTGCATCAAGTGGAAAAGCAGCAGATGTTCAAAACAGCTTTCAAAGTTCAACCACTGCTACCTCAACAGTTGTTGACCAAAGTAGCCCATTAACCCATGCTTCCACGTCATCAAACACTGTTGATAAAAGTCCTCAAATAGGGGATCAAAGTCAGCATGTGTCCACACCATTACCTCCTATTCCACCACCTTTTGAAGCCACTGCTGGATCATCAAAGTCACCAGCAGTGGTTAGCTCAGATGATTCACATCTGCAGCCCTCCCCACTTAATGCCATTATTCCATACCAAGGAGAACTTATCTTCTTGAAATCTCATCCACCTGACCAAATCATTGGAAACATCAATGAAGGGGTGCTCACCAGAAGTTAATCCCAAAACATTTGTCTTTTTGCTGGTTTCCTATCTCTCCATCAGCCAGTCAAGTACCAAGAGGCACTAAAAGACAACAACTGGGTAGAAGCCATGCAAGAGGAGCTCCAACAGTTTAGAAGACAACAAGTTTGGGAGCTTGTACCATTGCCAGAGGGTGTAAGTCCTATTGGCACAAAATGGGTCTTCAAAAATAATACTGATGAAAGGGGTATTGTTGTCAAGAATAAAGCCAGGCTTGTGGTTCAAGGGTTCAGACAGGAAGAGGGCATTGACTATGATGAAACATTTGCCACTGTAGCAAGACTTGAAGCTATCAGATTATTCCTGGTCTTTGCTGTCAACCACAACATCAAGGTGTATCAAATGGATATCAAATGTGCATTCCTCTACGGTAAGATTCAAGAAGAGGTATATGTTTGCCAACCTCCAGGCTTTGAGGATCCATTTAATCCAAATCATGTCTACAAGCTAAATAAAGCTTTGTATGGCTTGAAACAAGCACCAAGGGCCTGGTATGAAACTCTTTCCACCTTTATACTTTCCATTGGTTTCACAAGAGGTAAAATAGACAAAACACTGTTTCTAAAATGGAGAGGAAAGGATTTGATAATTGTCCAGATTTATGTGGATGACATCATTTTTGGATGCACATGTAACAAAATGTGTGAAGAGTTTAGGAAACTCATGACAGCTGAGTTTGAAATGAGTGCAATGGGTGAACTCCAGTGCTTTCTTGGTTTCCAAGTAAGGCAACTGCAAAATGGCACTTTTATCCATCAAGGCAAATATGCCAAAGAACTTTTAAAGAAATTTGAGATGGATGATTGTAAGCCATGCAGTACACCCATTGCAACCAATAAAATAGTCATGTCTGATGAGAAGGATGATTTGGTTGACCAAACTTTATATAGAAGCATGATTGGGTCTTTATTGTACCTAACTGCATCTAGGCCAGACATCATGTTTGCAACATGTGTTTGTGCAAGATCCCAATCAGCCCCTAGAAAGTCAAACCTTATTGCTGTAAAAAGGATATACAGATACCTAAAAGGTGCTCCCACACTTGGTATCTGGTATCCAGCTGATGGTAAAATTGAGCTTTCAGGTTTCTTAGATAGTGACTTTGCTGGATGTGAAAAGACCAGGAAGTCCACTTCAGGAGGGTGCCAATTCCTAGGCAGTTGCTTAGTATCTTGGTAAAGCAAAAAGCAAGCAGCTATTTCCACATCCACTATTGAGGCAGAGTATATAGTTGCTGCAAGCTGTACAGCCCAATTGCTTTGTCTTCAGAATCAGTTGTTGGATTTTGGTATCACTGCCCTAAAGACACCTCTCATGTTGGACAGTCAGGCAACAGAAAATATCATCAAAAATCCAGTCTCCCATTCAACCACCAAGCACATTGATATCAGACATCACTTTGTGAGGGATTGCTATGAAAAAGGTTTGATTTCTCTGCACCATGTTCCAACTAAAGATCAGCTGGCAGATGTGCTAACCAAATCTTTAGACACATCCACCTTTGAAAGCTTGATCTCTAGGATTGGCATGCTAAACATGAAATAACAGGCAAAATTCTGTTTTTCTATGAATAAAAGCATTAAAATGTTTTCAGAAAATCAAAAATCCATCCTTAAAAATAGCTAAAAATGAATTTTTCATTAAATCCTTAAAACTCTGCCATAACCACTGCTTTGTTCAAAAGTCTATTCTACTTAAAAGTCTGTCCACTGCTGGAAGTCAACCCCTGTTCTCTCATTTCCTTGATAATCACAGTTGTTCAAAATCAGTGTTTTTATCCACTGATATGCTATCCACTGATAGTAAAAATCACCCACTGCCTTCATTGTTACTATTACAACCACTGATCTTGTTCCATCAGTGGTTTTCATAAAAACACTTGTCCTTCATTTCATCAGGGGTTGGCACGTGGACAGTACATAGCTGTCAGATCTTTTGTAACCGCTTCCACGTCAGCATTCAATTTTTCTCTATAAAACCCTGAGCAACACCCCCAAACAGGGTTTTACTGTCGAATCGAATTCACAAAAATTCCTTTCTCAAAGCAGTTTCCATCTCTTTCTCTCAAATCCTTCACCGATTTCCTTCTTCAAAATGACAAAATCAAAGTCATCTGCGAAATCCACTTCAAAATCATCTTCTAAAAAGGCCACTCAAATGGCTACCACACCAATTGAAATTCCATACAAAGCTCCTCACAATTATCTGGGTCTCCTTACAAAACCAGGAACCATCGATACCTTCGATTCCATCATTGACACTATGTCGTCTTCAAAGTACAAAACTTTGTTGACAGCAGATGCTCCAATTTACCTGAAAACCCAGAGAGAGTTTTGGAAAAATGTTATTCTTGAAAAACAAGGCTAAGAGGTCATTGCCAATAACTCTTCTCTAATGAGTAAAGCAGTCAAAATCACACCACAATCCATCTCGGAAGTCTTTGAACTCAATGATCAACAAGGTAAAATTTCTTTTCCCAAAAACGAGTTAAAAACTGATTTCCTTGAAAGGGGGTATGCAGATTCAATGAAAAAGGATATCTTACAAAAAGGTAGTTTTCCACCTGCAACAAGATTTTTGTTC
This sequence comes from Helianthus tuberosus, assembly GCA_030545235.1. Taxonomy (NCBI): domain Eukaryota; kingdom Viridiplantae; phylum Streptophyta; class Magnoliopsida; order Asterales; family Asteraceae; genus Helianthus; species Helianthus tuberosus. The sequence goes on from CM060409.1 coordinate 162,241,708, forward strand.
CATACCCTTTTAATGTGTGTTTCAAACAAAACAACTGATTTCAATGAGACACCATTAAAGATTCAAAACCTGGGATATGCTATTCTACAAAATGAAAATTTTAATTACTCCCAGGAAATCTTTAATTATTTGGTTAAAAATGTTGATAAAAAGCCATTCTTACTTTTTCCAAGATTTCTAAGTTATTACTTTCAAAAGAAATTTGGTAAGGATGATGCTCATGTAATAACACAAGGTGACTCTTTTAAAATAAACAACTTAACTGCTGAAACTTTCACAAGAATGTCAACACCTTGCAAAACACAAGCAGAGGTGCCTGAGCAGAATTTAGCAGCTACCACTGCTCCTTAGGTATCTGCTGCTGAACCCACTGCTCCAGGTGATCACAGCAGCAAAACAACTGCTGTGAAACCCACACCTAAAATCACCAAAAAGCCACGCTAAAAGAAAACTCAAAAGCCCCCAAACCCAAATCAAAGGCAACTCTGGAGGATGAGATACCAGAGCAACTGCCAGTGACAACACAAAAGTCACAAGAAACCACTGCTGCTACTTCCTCATAGCAGATGGTAGAAATATCTCAACCCATACCCGAAACTCCTCCTGCTTCTTCTAAAAAAGAACAGGTTGTACATATAGGGATACCACAATATGATGCTCTGGAATCACTTGCTTCCATCATCCACAGCCCAATGCCCGGGGCCATTTCTCTTTCGACACCCAACCTCACCTCCACAATTCCCCCACAAACAAAAATATTGTTGGATGCTCTTGATTTGAACAAGGCACAAACCAGTCCTTCTCACTCCCCTGTCAATGAGAACATACCTCAACAAGTGACTGGGTCTGATGTATCAATCATTGCTAACCCACCAACAACACATGAGGAGGTTACACCCCTTGAGTTACAAGTAACTCTTGGTGGTAGTCCAAGTGAAGCTGCCACTACAAGTGCTGAACCCATTGGTTTGCATTTGGATAGTGGTTACATCAATAAGACTTCCTTGGAGGCAATTTCTTCTCTGAAAACACCTGTGTATTCAGTTTTCACTGGGTCACTAAAAAGTGTTTCTCTTTTTGAAGGAAGAAGTCCCCAGTTCCAAGACAAAGGGGCATCATTGGATGATATTTGGAGTACACTCCCTGAATCAACCACTGTTACAACCACTGTTAGTGGGAAATCAGATGATCCCATTAAGTTGGGTGATGGTTTAATGTACCAAGAATTGACGGGTAGAATTAATAAATTTGATACATCTGTTGCTGAACTTAAAAATATGATGCAACAGTTGTTGAAAGTTCAAAAGGTACCAACCACTGCTGCTCCAGCTCAAGCACCTGCACAACCTGCACCTGCTGCAAATGAGTTATGGAACTTATTTCAACCACTGCTCCAACATCAAAGACAATTGGCTGATCAGCAGCATGAGATACATGTTCAAAAGCTGCGAAACATGATGGAGTCAAGGTTTAAAGATACTCAAGCTGACATCAAGGCTATAAAGGCCCACATACTGAACACCACTGGAACTGCTCCTCCCACTGTTCTCTTTATTGATAACCCACCACCAGATAATGGCAAAAAGGGGGAGAAAATCAATCAGTGGAAGGAGAAGGGAGTTGAAGATGGTCTTTACATTCAGCCACAACAAGATAGTATGCTCAAAGACATCCCTTTGCCAGATGGGTCCAAAAAGATTGATGTTACCACTAATGCCATTGCTGATGCATTAGCAGAGGTAAAAAGGGATAGAAAGGCTAAGGATAATGCCAGGTGGGAACATGAGAAAAGAGCATTTATGGAACTAAATGAGCAGGGTACTTCTGAGCCTAAGGATGACCAAAATCCTGAGCCAAAAAGAAAGAATCCCACTAGAAAAGTGAGGGAACCCAAAAACAAATCATCCAGACCCATAAAGCAAACTCCCAAACCTACCAAAAATCTCACACTTCAATCTTCCACCCAAACATCTGTTGTAACACCTGATGTATCAACAACTGCTAATACTTCAGTGGTTTCAACAACTGCTAGCCAAACACCTGCCACCACTTCAACACACACCACAACCACTGTCTTACCACCACCACCACCAAAGATCACCTCACCACCAAAAACATCATCAACATCACCTTCATCTCCTGCTAAAAAGCAGAAGACAACAGATGTTACAACATCTGTTGTAATGACAACAGTGGTTGAAACACCAGTTGTTTCAACAACTGTTAGTCAGCAACCTCCTACTTCAATCACTTCCACTACAATAACCACCACTCAAATTACCACCACTGATCCATCCAAAACATCATCAGCCTCTCCCCAACCAAAAAGGAGAAGGTTAATTCTGAAAGATGATGATACTTCACCACCACCAACATCTTCACAACCTTTATCACTTATTACAATACCAAACCCTGTTCCTCTCTCATCAGCTCAGGTTCAAAAGACAATCACTGATATTACTCCTGCAGGTGTCCAATATCCTCTAGAGCTTGCAGCAGTCAGAGAAGAGATAAAATCCTTCTACTTTGAGGATGACCCTGCTAAAAGGAGTTTGCCATCAGTTGAAGGATATCCCAGGCCTAACAACATTGAAGAATACTTGAAAGTTAAGGCTCAACAGGAAGAGGATATATCCAAGAAAAATTCACAAGGAAAGTCTGACAAAGAAATACAAAGGCATTATCAATTTCTGCTCACACAAGTCAGATCTTTGGAGTAGTTTGCAAAGAATGTTTGTCAGCAAATATCAGAAAGAGCAGATGAATCCCTGAGAAAAGACTACATTGATAATATTATGTCTTACAAGAAATACAAGGGAGAAAAATACATGTATAAAGAATGGACCATTCCTGAGCTTGAAAGTGAAGCAGTCAGGATTCAAGAAATGATTAAGAACAAGGTAAAAAACACTCCTACTGATTGGGAAAAGTACAAGAAGAATGTACCTGATAAGGCATTAGAGCTGAGGAGAATGAAAGAGGAATTGATCACTGCTGAATTTGGGTCAAAGAACCATGTGATGAGGTGGAAAGAAGACAAAGTCAGGGCCACTTACAAAAAGTTGGAGGATCTAAGGAAGAAAAATCCAAAGATTCCACAAAAACCAGACTATCCTGAATCAGAGGTTCCAACAAGACCACCAAAGCTGCAAATCAAAAGAGCCAATGCTCCAGCTGGTGCCTTTCTTTATCAAAGAAGAAGGCAAAAACAGATGGATGCAGAGACAACAGAAGATATAGCTGCTGGTAATGAAGTGATAAAGATGGTTATGAAACAAATGATGGCTGATATTCCTGAACTTGCTCAAGCTCAAAGCACTGCTCAGTCAGTCATCACAAGGCCAGCATCTCCAAACACCTCATCCAATAAAAATCTCCCATTAAACCCACCAGACTCAAAAGTACTAAAGTGGAAAGCTGACAAACAGACCCATGTACTGACTGTGATCAAGTCTAGTGGAGAAGTGCAGAAAATATCAAGGGAACAAGCACTTGGCCTAAGTCTTGAAGATCTGCAGGATCTCGTTGATCTTCCACTGTGCAGGGATGAAGATGACGCAGATGCCTTAGACTTTGAGTTGCAACTCAAAGGGAAAATAAGGGAACAGTTGATGAGGCAATAAAGCTCCACAATAATGAAGGGTTTTGGCATTATCTGTTCCAGGGGGAGATTGTTGGGATTGAACCCTATCAGAGGAACATATAATTAAAGCCAAAACTGGATCAGAGCAGTGGATCCAAAATAAGCAGATGTTATGTATACAAGTCTCTCCCCTTGAAAGTGGTTTCAACATCTGATGACCTCCAATCCACTGATCTTTACAACTGCTGACCTATAACTGCTGATCAAGTCAAAGACTGATGAAGACTAAAGCCCTGCTGATCAATCTACTGCTATAGGTCAAGCACTGCTGAATATATCAAGTACTGCTGGAGTCACAACAGTGGAAGGATAAAGCAGTAGTTTAGCTTTTCTTATCTAATGTCACACCCCGACCACGTAAAACAACAAAACGTGGTGGAAATATCGGGGAGCGTTGTAACAGAATCATTGTTTCACAACCATGGATTTAAACAATTTCGTTTTATTGAATTAAATGTATTACATTACAATGGAACTAGAAACAAAACATGAACAAATAGACTTTCATTGTTTTTTTAAGTCACTAAGGCCTCGTCCATTCCTATGTGAGCGTACACAAATATCATCATCACTAATCATCAACTATGGTACCTGAAACACACGTGAAAATACGTCAGCATAAAAATGTCGGCGAGTACATAGGTTTTATATGAGTGTCAGATTCATGGCTCGTTTTACATGTTGCAATACTTATTTAAAAACCTTATTTTGAAAAGTATAGTATTGTGACATAATTAACCAACTCAAATCAAGTTGGATATGATTTATAAAATCTCATAGCCATGATTCTTAACTCCAAAACATTTGTTTTATGAAATCAAATTGGTAAAACATCTTGTAGATACTCGTTAATAAAACTCGTATGGTTTATATTATTCAGAAAACATCATTGTGTGACATCGTTTCAAAATCGTTTACCCAAGTGATCGAGATAACGCAACGATATATAATCTGTTAAAAGCACTTATATATAGGAAGTACCAGCGGCGTATCCACCATGCTTTTAACACACTACACCCGCCCCGTTACCTAATCACTTCCCTAACCGAATGGTTCAAACAGTTACAATTGGTTCACATAAATCAAATGGTTACAAACGGTTCACATAAATCAAACGGTTACAAATGGTTCACATACATCAAACGATTACAAATGGTTCACATATATCGAATGGTTACAAATGGTACACATACATCAAATGGTTACAAATGGTTCAAACAGTTCAAAATGTAAAACAATGGGCTAGCATGTTAAGTGAACATACATAGCAAAACATAATGAAATCATGTACTAATAGTGTACTAATGAACATAGCAAGTATATGATATGAAAACATGGAAAGCATGAAAGTAACAAGTAGGCACATGTGTTTCACCCCAAAACGTTTGGAAAACAGTAAAAGAGGGGTCTATATACTCACTTGATGGTGCTTAGAAGTCTTGAATAACAACCAAGCAAAGCTAGAGGGATCACGGAAATCAAACGGCACCTAATATAGATAACTACATTAATAACCGGACCTAAATCGGAAGATCGGATAGAATGAGGTTTCGTAAAACAAATGAGTATAGGAACTCATGTAATATGGTTTAACAAGGCCTACATTCCAAAAGAAAACCTAACCTAAGTGTTTACGACCCATTACGACCCGTTTAGGTAGCTTACGCTACTTTAACGCGTCGTTTGCGTAAAACGCGTTTGGATCGCCTAACTAGTCCTATGACAAGAATTATATGCCTTAACATGTCTAATAATGTTACCTAATCAGTTTAGATGTCAAAATTTAGGTTACATATGCTTATAATGAATTTATGCGTAAAAAGGGTATTTTGGTAATTTTCCTAAGGCATATAAACTACCTATCATACAACTAACTAAACGAAGTGACCATAAGGTATAACCTCGGAAGGTTATTCCCTATACAACTATGGTCACCTAATGTGTTTGGTTGGATCCTAATGATCGACCAAACGGGTCGGGTTCGAAAGTCTAAGCGGTTGTTTAGACCGCTTACCTTTACGACCCTATATAAGCACTAAACCTAAAGTGACGAGCTAAACATGTTAAAACATGTTTAAAGAATTTAGAAAATAGGTTTGGTATCAAAACAAACGGTTTTGATACCGAAAAGTAGTTTGGTTACAAAATACGCAAGAATACGCATTTTGGCCGAAACTACGACTCGTCACTACACCTAAATAACGTGGTAATCAGTAGGCATAGTCACTAGGGACTATAACCATCGTGATTACGCTCACGTTATGAAGTTCAACTGAACTTCATGTTGACCATAAACTGGTCAATGCAGAAAGTCAAACAGAGTTTGACTTTCGTGCTTAAAACGCATAAAATAACGAAAGAGGACTTACAAAAGGTCCAAGAACGGAAGTTTGACCCGATTATTCTCAGGTATGAAGTGAAAGCACTTCAACTTAGAGAAATATCAGATCAAAGGTGTGAGTTTTGATCAAAGGGGTGGGGGGTATTTATAGTTTTCGTACAACCGTTAGGATCGTTCATTGAAAACCGAGCTTCAATCTCAGCCGTACACCTCATGCCCACTGATTTGAATACCATGGGCACCTCCAAAAGAGGCCATAGAATCATAAAAACCATGTGCAAAACCATGGGAACAGCTGGGTTTTAAAAACTAAAGTTTGCTGATCTGGGGATGCTTTACGGACCGTAAGAGGGTCCATACGGTCCGTAAGGACCTGGTTAGCTGGCAGCAAGTTTCACTAATTGGCAGAACAGGCCCCTGTGACTCCAAACTTGATTTTTGATGCATTTTGACACGTTTAAGCCCCGTTAACCCCATTTTAAAGCTCTAAAATGAAGTTAAAGTATAGGGAACTTAAAACATGCTCAAAAACATCTCGGATGTCGGTTCGTTTGGTCGTACGGTTGCGTTATTCGATTAATTACGACGGAAGTCGTAACGGACGCAAAAACGGTCCAAATTACGCGACGAATGGAATTTTGACAAGCCAATCACAAAAATAAAATATTTTAATGATTACATAAATTTTTGAATGTCCGGATGTATTCAGAACGTAAGTTATGCGCGAAAATGCAAACTTATGCACTTTTTGACGCTTTTAGTCCCTGAATGACCAAAAACTTTATTTTTGCACACCGAACCCCTCAAAGCCTATTTATAAGCTATGTGAAGGATATTTAGGGTATGTTTATCTTATGGTCATGTTCCGGAATGTTTGTTATAGTACTAATCGGCATACTTTCGCAGTTTGTCGAAATTAGTCCCTTTAAGCGAATAAACTTAATTTCGCCACACCAAACCCTCCAAAACTTATTTCTAAGTTATGTAAAGGTTATTTAAGGTATGATAAGCCTATTTCACTATTCCGTAGTGTTTGTTGCATTAAACTGGTTATATTTACGCATCAGTGCGCGTATAACCTTCCAGAAAGCGATTTAAAGCTTGAAATCGAACATGAATTGATATGTGCAAACAATACACGTATTTTTACAAATCCCAAGTATGAAAAACAATATTTAATAAATTTGGTATTTGTTTGATGGTCCCAGAGGCACATGTGTCACAGTCTCCCCTACTTTAGGAAATTTCGTCCCAAAATTTATTCGTAGGAGTCTGTCTGTGACGTTGTGTTAAATAAGTGCCTTGCATGGAATCTAGGGTGTTTATCTATTTGCGTAGAATAACCCATCAAAGATTATGCAAGGCATAATCCTGTCATTTCTCTCAACGGACAATCTTTAAAAATGAAAATGAAGGAAAAATCAAGGATATTCATTTCCTTCGATGGATATTCTTCAGAAACGGAAATGAACGGAATGAGTCATTTTCCTCAATGGGTATTCTTCAGAAACGAAAATGAACGAATAATAAAAAATATTCATTTCCCTCGATGGATATTTGTCAGAAACGAAAATGAACGGAATGAGTCATTTTCCTCAATGGGTATTCTTCAGAAACGAAAATGAACGAAAAATCAAGAATATTCATTTCCCTCGATGGATATTCTTCATAAATGAAAATGAATGGAATGAGTCATTTTCCTCAATGGGTATTCTTCAGAAACGAAAAATGAACGAAAAATCAAGAATATTCATTTCCATCGATGGATATTCTTCAGAAATGAAAATGAACGGAATGAGTCATTTTCCTCAATGGGTATTCTTCGGAAACGGAAATGAAGGAAAAAATCAAGAATATTCATTTCCCTCGATGAATGTTCTTCAGAAACGAAAATGAACGGAATGAGTTATTTTCCTCAATGGGTATTCTTCAGAAACGGAAATGAACCGAGTCAACTCTAGACACATGACAAAACTTGCTGTGGTTTCTGTGCACTGAATTCCATAATTATGTATGCATCCATAATTATGTAATTCCTTGCACAGTCCGCACAGTTTGTTTTGTAATGTGAAGGGGAAGAAAATCAAACCTGTGATGAGTGTGACTAGACTATCATAGGGTCCTTTTAATTAGATCGACAAATGATCTCTTTAATTAGACCACCAAGGAGTCTTTTCAGCTATATCATCACATGATATTCCGAACCAGATTTTTGGATCAATCTGTTTAACTAGACCACTCAAGGGGTCTAATTATGGAATAGTACATTATAATCCAAGGGTCTTTACTATTACGTAGAAGCCCATTAAGGATTTAAGGTAGTACCTTTGGAAATCCTACTATGAATCCCTTATACGAAGATATGGAAGATTCTACGAGGATTTGGATAACAAAAACTTGGATCACACAAAAACATAAAAGGGAACACATAAGCACATAATCACATAATTGATTATCTTGACCTTTAATTTGTTATCTTTGGACATGGATATTTAAAGCACACCAGGAATCCAATCCGTGGATTTCATTTGGCACTTTAATCATTTTCAAGAATCTATCTATGAAGATAGGATGGTCTTCCAAAAATTCGATTTTGTTTTCAAAGAAACGTAATATTCGAATTAAGGAACACAACAATTTTAGGATCTACGGAAATACCCTTGGGTACCCTATTAAGGATTTATAGTGGTACTTTGGGTATTCGTCCAGAGTTGTAACTTGAGCCTTGTACTTCGTTTCTTTGGAAGAAACGGGTACTTAAGATTTTTGTGGAAAACGCAAGAGACCATAAAATGGAAGAATTTTGGGGGTAGTCTGTTCTTCAAGGAATACGATTCCCTAATTGTCGGTATTGTAGGGGATATGTTGTTTATACATGCAACCACATAAATACATTGCAATGTAAATAAAAGATTTATTTATAAACAACGATAACAACTGTTTTATGGACCTTGACAACAAAAGAAAATAATACATAAGACGTGATTATTTCTAAATGGTGTTGTCTTCTAGTCGGTCAGATGCTTATCCCTGTGCTGGATTTGCATTAGCAAGCTTTGGGCAATTTCTTCGGAAATGACCCAGCTCGCCACAGTTGTAGCAAGAACCTGGTGGAAAATGAGCTTGAGTAGGATTGTTGTCAGCTTGATTTGGTGCAAATGCAGCTTGGAAAACTCTTGCTGTATGACCTATAAGTCCACAAATTTGGCATTTGCGGCACTTCACACTAGCATGATGATGAAGGTTACATTGGTTGCACAAGGGTGCAGTTCCGTTGTATGGCTTCCTAGCAGGGGGTTGAGCTGGTTGGTTGGGGGGGTGGGCAGCTTGATCATTGTGAGCAACCACGGCGAAGTTCTGGGAAGCTTTTCGCTTCCTTGACTTCTTGGAGGATTTAGTCTGTTCATCTTTGGGTTTTGATTCCTCGATTGGTTTCTTATCACCTTTTTGGAAAAGTTTACCTTTCCTGATTTAAGTCCACAAATTTGGCATTTGCGGCACTTCACACTAGCATGATGATGAAGGTTACATTGGTTGCACAAGGGTGCAGTTCCGTTGTATGGCTTCCTAGCAGGGGGTTGAGCTGGTTGGTTGGGGGGGTGGGCAGCTTGATCATTGTGAGCAACCACGGCGAAGTTCTGGGAAGCTTTTCGCTTCCTTGACTTCTTGGAGGATTTAGTCTGTTCATCTTTGGGTTTCGATTCCTCGATTGGTTTCTTATCACCTTTTTGGAAAAGTTTACCTTTCCTGATTTGAGATTTAGTCAAGGTAGCAGATAGCTCAATGGCCTGCCTAACCGTAGTGGGGTTACTACCAGTCACAATGTCTTGTACTGGGTCAGGGAAGCCGTCAATGTACTTTTCGATTGCCTTATCCAAAGGCGTAACCATATTCGGGCATAACAGACTTAACTACTCATAACGATCCGTGTAGGCTCGATGCTCACCGCTATCTTGCTTAAGATCATCGAATTCCCTTTCCAAGGCCCTGATCTCGTGACGAGGACATAATTCCTTCATCATCAGAGCTCGAAGCTCTTCCCACGTTTGAGCCAGTGCCATATCGGCACCCCTATCTCTCATCACACCATTCCACCATGTCAAAGGTCGTTTCTCAAAGACACTAGATGCGAATTCTACTTTTCGCTCATTTGGGCATTGAACATGCCTGAAGGTGCTCTCTAGACTCTCGAACCATTGCAGAAGTGCAGTCTCTCCTTGAGACCCAGAAAACTTTGATGGCTTAGCCGAGTTGAACGTCTTGAAGTTGCAGGGGGCATTATTGTTGTTGAGAGCTTGGTTACATTGAGCAACGATGTTCGGGATTGCAGCAGTCATTTGCTGCGTAATGACAGCTGCGAGCTCTTCAATAGGTACCTGATTTTCGCGTCGTGGAGGCATTCTAAAAAGGGGAAACAAGAGAGAAAACAAATGAAATGGCATTGGGTAAGAATAGGATGTTACAATTACCGACCAAAAATCATGGGTGACGGTCATTTGTTTGAACCACGAAGCAAACAAACAGCACACAAGGGCTGAATCAAAGTAAATAGGTCCTCATAATGTATCGCGAAGACATGCTCGCCTATAAGTGGACACTCACCCCAAGAGTTCCCAGGTAAGAGTGACTGGTCTGATATTGCAGATTTGTACGAACACTCTAGTCTTAGACAGAAAGCTCTGGGTACATGCATCCACCCTTCCAGTTTGCACTGTTCACATTATGTAGCGCCAAACTTTGACGAGAATTTGAAAACTTTGAAGGTTCAAAACCTTACAATAAATCATCCTAGAATAGATGATTGATTTTCAAAGCGGATTCGAATTTTGTATTCTTGTTGTGGTTGTCACCTAAGGATAGGTGACGGTATTGTTTTAAAACTAAACACAAGATAACTTGTGTTAGGGGCCTAGGAAGGTTATAGACTAGGTCAAAGCATTACTAATAACCTAATTCCCTATAACCATTGGCTCTAATACCAACTTTTCTGTCACACCCCGACCACGTAAAACAACAAAACGTGACGGAAACGTCAGGGAGCGTTGTAACAGAATCATTGTTTCACAACCATGGATTTAAACAATTTCGTTTTATTGAATTAAATGTATTACATTACAATGGAACTAGAAACAAAACATGAACAAATAGACTTTCATTGTTTTTTTAAGTCACTAAGGCCTCGTCCATTCCTATGTGAGCGTACACAAATATCATCATCACTCATCATCAACTATGGTACATGAAACACACGTGAAAATACGTCAGCATAAAAATGCTGGCGAGTACATAGGTTTTATATGAGTGTCAGATTCATGGCTCGTTTTACATGTTGCAATACTTATTTAAAAACCTTATTTTGAAAAGTATAGTATTGCGACATAATTAACCAACTCAAATCAAGTTGGATATGATTTATAAAATCTCATAGCCATGATTCTTAACTCCAAAACATTTGTTTTATGAAATCAAATTGGTAAAACATCTCGTAGATACTCGTTAATAAAACTCGTATGGTTTATATTATTCAGAAAACATCATTGTGTGACATCATTTCGAAATCGTTTACCCAAGTGATCTAGATAACGCAACGATATATAATGTGTTAAAAGCACTTATATATAGGAAGTACCAGCGGTGTATCCACCATGCTTTTAACACACTACACCCGCCCCGTTACCTAATCACTTCCCTAACCGAATGGTTCAAACAGTTACAAATGGTTCACATAAATCAAATGGTTACAAACGGTTCACATAAATCAAACAGTTACAAATGGTTCACATACATCAAACGATTACAAATGGTTCACATATATCGAATGGTTACAAATGGTTCACATACATCAAATGGTTACAAATGGTTCAAATAGTTCAAAATGTAAAACAATGGGCTAGCATGTTAAGTGAACATACATAGCAAAACATAATGAAATCATGTACTAATAGTGTACTAATGAACATAGCAAGTATATGATATGAAAACATGGAAAGCATGAAAGTAACAAGTAGGCACATGTGTTTCACCCCAAAACGTTTGGAAAACAGTAAAAGAGGGGTCTATGTACTCACTTGAGGGTGCTTAGAAGTCTTGAATAACAACCAAGCAAAGCTAGAGGGATCACGGAAATCAAACGGCACCTAATATAGATAACTACATTAATAACCGGACCTAAATCGGAAGATCGGATAGAATGAGGTTTCGTAAAACAAATGAGTATAGGAACTCATGTAATATGGTTTAACAAGGCCTACATTCCAAAAGAAAACCTAACCTAAGTGCTTACGACCCATTACGACCCGTTTAGGTAGCTTACGCTACCTTAACGCGTCGTTCGCGTAAAACGCGTTTGGATCGCCTAACTAGTCCTATGACAAGTATTATAGGCCTTAACATGTCTAATAATGTTACCTAATCAGTTTAGATGTCAAAATTTAGGTTACATATGCTTAAAATGAATTTATGCGTAAAAAGGGTATTTTGGTAATTTTCCTAAGGCATATAAACTACCTATCATACAACTAACTAAATGAAGTGACCATAAGGTATAACCTCGGAAGGTTATTCCCTATACAACTATGGTCACCTAATGTGTTTGGTTGGATCCTAATGATCGACCAAACGGGTCGGGTTCGAAAGTCTAAGCGGTTGTTTAGACCGCTTACCTTTACGACCCTATATAAGCACTAAACCTAAAGTGAAGAGCTAAACATGTTAAAACATGTTTAACGAATTTAGAAAATAGGTTTGGTATCAATGTGACAGCCCTCACCAAAACAGGTATCCGTACAAGTTAATTAATATTCAATTAATGCTTAATTACTGTGCTTGCTTACAATTGTGATTAAACTGCTACTTGATTTCTGATACATACATATACATGCATCATACTTTATTACTGTCACTTCATTTATTACACACAAAACAATAGTGACAAACTTGATGCACAAAAGCACAGTTAGTACAGTGAGCAGATAACCCAATAAACATGCTGACATTGCCAGCACTAGACAGACATTGTCTCTGAGGCCAGTATGAGCCGGGAATAGATTACTACACTGATAGGGAGTGTAGGGAAGTGAGAATCATAAAACCGCGTCACTAGGAGAAAGTTATAGTGCCGGGAAGTGCCTAAAACATACTTTAACTGCAAAATTCCGCACTTTTAAACAAAATTCAGCATTTAATAATACTAGTAAAGTGCAAAAACTTGGCAAAATAGTCCTAGATACTTTCCAAAGTGTTGGGAATTAATTGTGACACAAAAAGCATTATAAAGGACACTTTACGGAACAATTAAGCACTTTAACGGAACGATACCCAACCGAACAACCGGACTTTACCCGGAACATAAAAATATTGCCAAACGCATTGTTTATACTTTTCTGAGCTAGTTAGGGTCCCCGAACACCCTAACACACCTTATGTTATATTACACATCATAACACACTAACTAGACACTTAATCTTCCAACTATATCCCTAACCACCCATTACAACCCAACTAGACACCCCCCCCCCCCCAACCGGTTATGGAATAAGTGGGACACCACTTGATTTTATTTGAATTAAAAATTAGATTATGTTTAGTACTTCCTAAACACATGGACTAATGGTCACAAGAATGTTGGAAGTTTTACTTATAAATCCACTAGACATACATTCATTACCATCCACAACACTCAACACACTTTCATCTCTTCTCTCTTTCCCTTGTGTTCGGCTGAACCCAACAAGCACCACCATCACCACCTTTAAGTGTTCCTTCAAGCATTCTATTCATACCCAAGGGTGTTGGAGATCATACCACAAGGCTTGGTGCACTCGGAAGCTCAAGGACCGCTCTCGTTTTCTTTTACCCACCACTTTTACGCTTTGAAACTCCCCTAGCCTTGTGCTAGTGGTAAGTGCCTTAGATCTTCATCTTGTTCATATTCTTGGTGGTTAATAGTGGAAAGAATGGTGAAATTACAAGAACCCTAAAGAATCTAACTTAAAACATAAACATAAAAGCTTTACACAAAGGTCATGAGATGAAAGGTGATAATACATGGTAAATCTGAATTAAATGAACAAAAACCTGCTGTAAACAACTTATGGTCTGATGTTAAACGTATTAGAAAGTATGGCGATCGTATGTGTGCGTTCTAGCAACAATTAACCTACAAACAGCTTGCTGATTTGCATTTTCAGCCGACTTTAACTGGCTGTAAACAAGTCATAACCTAACGAAAAACTGACTTTATTGAGTCTCCAACATGTCATTATGAAATACGGTTCTAATGGCACCGGAATCATAATTTTTGGACTTCGTTTACTATTTTTAAAGTGCCATTTTGTAACAGCAGCTAGAGCTGCATTTTTCTGCTGAAAATATGTGTTGTATTTTTCGTCGTAACTTGAAATCGGTGTAGGATTAGGTCATTAAATTTTTACTGTAGATGACCACCGATGTAGTTGTAATTCTCTCTCTGGAATTTCGTAAATCGGACACTCGATGAATTTTAAATAAATTATTCCGCGGACTGTGGTCAGAAAAAGATAAAACTGATTTCAGTCCGGAAAACGATTTTCTATAAAATATTGGTGATGATTTGGACCCCGATATTTTTACACAATAATATTTGGGTCGAATAAGACAATCTGTAAAATTTGGGAATTTTTGGAATAAGATAACTATTTTATTAAAATACCCGAAAACTGCCCAGTTTTGTGTATTAAAACTGAAACGATATAAGTAGTATTTTGCATGCCTAAATGTCGGGTTGGTTATTGAGAACGATCTAACGTGTTATATGTTAAAGAAAATGATATGCTATTTAGCATGGGCGCCTCCATTTATAAAGGAAACTCTGGCGAATTTTTCTAAAATTCCAATACTTAGAAATTATTTTTCTAAACAAGTGTTACTAGTATATTTTATAACTTGTGTTTCAAATATAAACTTCGCCATAAATTTTGTTACGAAATACAAAGTATCGGAGGTTGGTTTTCGTAAATAAAAGTGGATAAACATATATTTAGAATATATATTTTGCATTAAGACACCCGGGTGGATAATCGTTGTTTTGTGGATTAGTTGTATATTTTCTAAGTAGGGCTCAAAAATATATTTTCTTGGGTTTATTAAGAAGTATAATATTTTTGAGAAAAATGTATATTTTCTAGGACAATACATGATTGAACAAAATGAGTTTATATATATATATATATATATATATATATATATATTTAAGTGAGACTTAAAAATATATTTTCAGAAATATAACGTATACATGTATTAAAGCCCCCATCCTTGGGAAGGAAATACAAAGTAAAATGCTTGAGAAGTATTAATACAGAAAAACTGCATAAACAATTATTCCAAAACTAAATACAATTATTATAACTTGGAATAATACCAGAATCGTAACTCAAAAACATACATACTAAGACAAGGCACGACCCGTTCGTCTAATAGACATTAGACCATTATAGGTAGTCGTGTTTGCCGTGGAGATTTGGGTTACGAGTAAGAAGACACAATACAGTGAGTTCATGTCCCCCCTTTTCTCTTAACTGTTTTCAGTTTTTATACTTCGGGGGTGAAATACATGTTACAATGATTACGAATACTTTTATACATGGTATGGTTAGCTTAAGGAGGTATACTACTTAGATCATGTGAGTGGGTAGGCTGCAACTAGAGGCCATTAATCTTCATTGTAGGACCGAGGGTCATGAGTGATAGATTTATTTGGGTGTAGGGAGCCCCACTCCCGAGTCCGCTTAGTGGGCCAGGCGGTGACTATGTACCTGACGCAAAAATCTGCTAGGTTTAAGTCTTCCTGCATCACTTCACACATATCATTGGCTTTGCAACCCAATGGTGATATCTTTTTCCTTAATTGCTACATACCAGGGATTTTCATACATACAGACATTTTTACAAAGGTTTATACCTGCTCACTTACACATGAACTCGCTCAACTTTATGTTGACTTTTCAAACTACATGTATTTCAGGGAACTAATGGATCTGGCACGGTATGCATATTTTTCGAGCTGCGTTTGAATAAAGAAGTCATCCAGAGTTGTAGGGTTTAGAAGGTGTAACCTATTCCTGGACGGGTTACATACCTCTAAACCTAGTATTGTTTAAAGTCTTTTGCTAAGTTTTTACGAACTCATTAAATCAAGTCAAGGTTTGTAACTTATTTTGTGATTGATGTTTTAAGACAAGTATAATATGGTATTTTCTAAACCCTATTAATGGGTGAATATCTCATGTTTTTATCATATAGCATTGTTATGATTGTTGCCATGGTATTAAGAAGTCACACCAAATATACCCACGCTTCCGCAAAGCCAGGGTGTGACAGCTTGGTATCAGAGCCTCGATCATAGCGAACTAGGATTCTTTCTCGAGTCTAGACTATGATCATCAGGGCTCTCACGAAAACATTTTCAAACATTTTACATTGCATACACGAAAACATTTTCAAATATTTTACATTTTCAAACATTTTACATTACAAACAAAAAGGGCACAAATACACATTTCCGAATTCAAAATTTATAGTCCAGTCGGGAGACTGGGGAAAAATTGGGTCTTAGAGACCAGGAAGTCAGTCTGAGAGACCAAGAATTCAATCTGAGAGATTGGGAAATTTTAGTTTGAGAGACCATGAAGTCAGTCTGAGAGACCGAGAATTCAATCTGAGAGATTGGGAAATTTTAGTCTGAGAGACCAGGAAGTCAGTCTGAGAGACTGAGAATTCAATCTGAGAGGTTGGGAGATTTTAGTCGGGGAGACTAGGAGAATTCAGTCGGGGAGACTGGGAAAGTTTAGTCGGGGAGACTAAGAGAGTTCAGTCGGGGAGACTGAGAAAGTTTAGTCGGGGAGACTAGGAGAGTTCAGTCGGGGAGACTGAGAAAGTTTAGTCGGGGAGACTAGGAGAGTTCAGTCGAGGAGACTGAGGGAGTTTAGTCGGGGAGACTGAAAGGATAGTCTAGGGAAGACTAGGATGATTACATTGTTATTACTTACACGCTTAATTGCTGATTATTGATATACGTGCATATGAGGTGAGTATTTGCATACACTAATTGTTAATAATTTCTATGGATATACATGCTATGACTATTATGTACCGGCACACATGTCGCACTATTTAGAAGGCGAGTTATTAGGCATTGATAACCCTATGGCCACCGCCACGGATAAGGAGACAGCATCTGCGCCAGAGATATTTACGGCAGACACTGAGAGTGATCCTGATATGCTGACCAAGGGCGAGGACGACTTCTAACAGTCCGTGCTACCAGGTTTTGGTGATACTTCATCTTTGCTGATGGTTTCTCTGATAAGAATCTTTCTTTCACTCTTGTTTCAATCCACGACCACTCCATCACTGGTCATCCCGATGATGGACACACCATGGCTCCAATCCTCGATGATGCGCCTCCTGCGGACATTTCTACTGAAGGTTGGCTACTCGACAAACAATATATGACTACGTTGGCATGCTTATCGATGGTCCTCCTGCCGACGCCCATGACGATAGAAAATTTGACGGGAACACTGTTACTAACTTCACTTCTTAAGACCCCTGTTAACAAGCCATCCTCTGATTCTAGCATGCATTCAGACTCCTTTGAGTCTGTGATACCTGCAACCTTACAAACAGCTGGATTACAACATTCTACTACTGACACAAGACGACGATGACATGGCTGCTGCTCTATCACCTGCTCGAGACACTACACCGTTACGCGACCCAGAGCCTGCTCTTGAGCTAGCTTCTACACCTTTTGGGTCAGCTTGATGTTGCGCCTGCTGAACCTACACCTTTACGTGATCACGATCCTGTTTCTTTTCGGTCTGCCAGACATTGCACCCCTTATAGCTACCTGCATCGGGCAATCTCCTCATTTGTTGAGATGTTTGTTTTTACACCCGCAACCGCTGACATTGCTCCTTCCCCTGTGAAGACCAACGCCCATTGCGCCATCATGCCTATCACTTCCTTTCAGGACATGCCCGCACCCCGGAGAGATGCTCCGGGTCAGCACCCGCATAACGATCCTTTTTGCTACAGCAGCATTTTCTACGGGCCGCACCGCTTGCTGCAATCACCTCTACAACGCTCGATAAGCCGATTTGATAGTTCCTATAAACACACTATGCTAACTTTAGACCCTTACCATCCCTCACGTTATGGAGGCCACCCGCAGGATGAGTTGCTCCTGTAACATCAACAGCAGTTTGAAGATATGAGTCGCGGAATGTGGAAGCTTGAGCTGACACCACAATTGGTAACTTCAAATGCAAAACATTACATAACCAAAAACATGATTTAAGTGTCTACATCACAAGACAGCATATTGTCTTAGAAGTTTATGTAAGGCACCACGTCCTCCACCCTGTCTATTACCAGCATACTTTGATCCGCCACATACATCAAGGTTCCTTTTGCGCTCTTGAACATTGCTATTACGCCGCTCCCAGGATTTGATGCTCGTTTCTTTACTGCCAAGCGGCAGATCAGCTAATTGCTTCAACGTATATACAAACTCGAGGAGGATTTCACGCATGATAACAATTTACTTTTCTTTCCTCCTCCACCTCAGTCACCAGTGTGGTTGATTTCTGGACTATGTGGATTGCATTACACTTGGGTAAAGACACTAATGATAAGACGGGAATGCAGAGACTTTTGAGGACCACTTCTGATTACGAAATTTTGATGCACTAATATACTTGTTGGACAAGGGTAGGGTGACCCTGTGTCCCTTTCGATGTGATACATTTTGTTAGACACAGTGATTGTGGCCGAAGGATAATGAAAGCCCGGTCATCTTTAAACAAGCGACAACACTTATGACTAAAGACTAACGAAAAACTCCGTCGCTATGTCCCCACTAAGCACGCTGTTGATCTACATATTTGTGCTATAACTATAATGCTACATGCGTACTTGCTACATTCCTATTTACTAGTTGTGCAATACTTATGATAATATGTGATTGAATGTTATAACGACTGCGTATATACGTATATATAATACACTTCTGAGGTCTTATTCGTTAAAAAGAGACTTGTGTGCTCGTGTCCTTAACAAGACCTGACCTAACCGACCTTCTTCTAAAAAGATGTCGACTCAAGGGAACACCGATATCAACCACCCTCTACCTACAACAGAGGCAGAAATGCAAGAGCGCCTCTTACAGGCCATCGCACGGTACGAGGCCCGTCGCTCCGAGTGCAGCGGAGGTACCTCGGGAAATAACCCCCCAACGGTAATGTCTAGTCCTTTAAGACACATTACAAAACGTTAGGACATTTCCACAAGTGCCTTGCTAAGGCCTTACGCGAATAATGTTGCTTACATCACAGGCTGCACCTACAAGCAGTTCTTGGACCACAAACCTCGAGAGTTCGACGACACTGGGGGTGCCTTAGCCTTCGTGCGCTGGGTTGAAAAGACGGATTTTGTTTTACGATTGAGCAAATTTGACCCCGAACATCAGGTCACGTATATAGCTGGACTATTGGTAGATAAGGCTCTGTCATGGTGGAACCTTCAAGTTCAGACAATGGGCGAGACCGCTGCGAATGCTTTGATGTGGGATGAGTTGAAAGATCTGATGCGTAAGAGATATTGCTCGAAGGCAGAAGTCCAGAAGTTGGAAACGGAACTATGGAACTTGAAGATGGAAGGACCAAAGATAGCTGAGTATAAGCGGAAATTTAACGATTTATCACAAGTTGCTACGCTCCTGGTGGGACCAGAGTTTAGGAGAATTGAACGTTTCATAGGGGGATTGGCACCTCAGATTCTAAGCCTGGTAACAGCATCTAAACCTTCAACGATCACCGAGGCTATCGATATAAGCGTGGCGCTCACTGAAGAAGCAATTAGACAAGGAAAATTTTCCACTTCGGAAGAGAAAAAGGAGACCCCTGTAGAGCCATCTGGAGATAACAAGAGAAAGCTTGCAAATTTCAAGAAGGTTACTCGAGCAAATAACAAAAAAAGAAGGCCAAAAAGGGAAAGGATTACATGGGTATCTTACCAAAGTGCGACAATTGTTTACGTTATCATATCGGGCGATGAAAATATGGAAAATGTGATAACTGTGGTAAGAGGGGGCATCCCAAAGAAACTTGTTGGCAAAATACTGAACATAGTAATGGAGGCCAAGATGGTAGTGAGAATCACGAAGGAAACAACGACAATGACAATTACCAAGGCAGAAGGAGTAATAAACAAAACGGTGCTCGAGGTTGTTTAAACTGTGGAAGCAAAAAGCATTTCAGAAGATATTGCCCTAAAAACAATCAGGCATAAGGATGAAAGCTCCCCACCGGAGCTAGGGAGACACGCCAGGGACTCAAGCAGGGATATCGGTACGTCCCGAATTACTCAATGTTATGCATCTGTATTGCCAAATACCGTTGCAAATTTTACGATTCACACCTCTAGAGTTCAAGAGTGTAATTGGTTTATGTAGCGAATAAGTAGGTATTCCAGTACCCATTAGAACTAGCTTAGGGGAAGCTAGTGGAAGCCAATGCAGTAACTTGGGGCAACAAGATAAAAACCGGAGAGTGTAAGGTTACAATAGATCTACTACCAGTTGAGCTGGGAAACTTCGGCGAGGTAATTGGGGTGGATTAGTTGTCAAGCGGTCGAGCGGAGGTTGGTATCCGCACCTCGATGACGAATGAAGGAACGATCGTGACTCACGAAGCATGATACGCCATCACAGATCACGAATTGCTTAAGGCACGGAAGTTGTTGTGGGAATAATGTGTTGTTTTCTGGCTCATGTCGGGGACAAGGGAGCCGAAGAACTAAAACTTGAAGATACCCCCGTGATCGGAGAATATCCTGAAGTCTTCCTCGAAGACTTGCCGGAATCACCTCCTCAACGATTAGTCGAATCTCGCATCGATTTGATTCCAGGCGTCGCGCCTGTAGTCAGTGCACCCTGAGCGACTTACACCTTCGGAAATGCAAGGATTGACAGTGAAGTTTTAGCAGTGAATAGAGATGGAAGATAACATACCAAAATTTCCATTTTTGGGTAACCCCATTTCTGCTCGTCAAAAAGAAGGATGATGATTTCCAAATGAGCACCATCTACTATGAGCCGAACGAGCTAACACACGAGAGTAGATGACTCTTGCTAAGGGTTAGCGAACCTCTTACGTAACTGACTATGAGGACCCAACTACTACTACACGACTGATCGACGATCGCGCGTCGTTAGGGTGAAATTTAGGAAGAAAGTATACCAGGACGAAATTGTGGGACAATGACTTGTTTTTAGACAAAATGGTGCTTCCTACACAATGTACAAACCGGATCCACACGGGATACGAAACCTGGAGAATCTAGAAAACTTATATCTAGGACCTTTGGGAACCCAGGACCAAACTCGTACGGTTTACTTAGGAACCATATCTGTCAACTCAATCAAACATCATTAACTTGACAAACTTGTCATTGCAGTTAACAAAATCGAAAGTACTTAAGTTTTCTTCCGGTGAAGTCTTCACTGTTACTTCTAACGAGTAGGTATTTTCATTTCTACTCCCCTCAAAGTAGTTGCATCACGTTGATTTCCTTCGCTGAGAGCGAACACACGTTTGCTTCGTATACTTGGTCACTTCTCCCTTTTGGTAGAAACACATCGCTTCATCACTTGAAAACTTATATATAACGCATGCACCTTTTGCTACGCATGCGGTTTCATTTCGAATAAACGCTTCATTGAAGTTCAAATATTACGTTGCTAAATCTAATTACTAGTTTGCGATTCGAGTAACCTACGTTATTGAAATTATTGGCTCTTTTGCTATCAAGTCAACACACTCTCTTGAAACTTCTTTTATTACAAATTACATTCATGGTTTATTTTGTTACCATGTCGATACTTCCTTTGTTGATACGTATGTTTATTGCCGGGCTACACTGAGATTAAGTTCGGTTGCTTGAACTTATCCACTTCGCATGTCCAGTTTCAGACATCATATGATGTATTGAGAGCATCATATTCGAATATTTTCGCAAAGATCTTTTCATTTCGAGTCATAGTAGATTCGGTTGGTCTATGACTCCACTAAATCGTTGATTGATTTCGATACCTTGCAGTGATACTTTCACAGAATTGAAGCTTGCGCTAATTGGGTTACTCATTTCATACACGGATTTAATTGCCCATTTACTTGTTAACAATCCATTTTGATATCCACGATCGAAGCAGTCTTAACACAATTGTGTGTTGAGGCAATGGTACATATATTCACTTCATAAGCACAAATGTACCTCCTAACGATTCTTTCGTTGTCAATCAAATGCCTTACAATACTTAATACTTTTCCACCTTCGATCAAAAACAGTGACTTTTTGATATTTCATATTTAATTGAAAACTCTACGACATTGTGTAAATCAAACTTCAGGCTTGTTTCGGTACATCTTCAGTTGACTTCAAACGCGGTGAACTTGTTTGGTCACCACTAATATTGAATTATGTCATTACGACACCTTGTGGTGTCATTACCAACTTGTAACTTGTGCTAATCAATGGTCAACCGTTTCACACAGAACTGCATATACTTTCGTTTGACTTATCATTTAAACATTTCTGACGCAACTATGAATCAAGACAATGCTACCCCAAATTCACTTGTATTCCATTCGATGTACTTTCGAAATTTAAGAATGGCAACACACTAAACCTTACCATCCCGTTACTCGGGAGTTGACAGACCATCTTACTATTTCATTGAGTTGTTGATTTTGAATTCATATAGCGGGTGCTATGTTTTGTGAAAAACTCGTTTGCATATTCCAACCGATCATTTAAAAATATTATTAGTCAAAACTCCACTTTTGTTGAACCCCTGCTAGCTGGATTGCACTAGACTACACGTCAAATGCGTCTTGTACCTTTGACAGCCAATGCTAAAAGCACACACCTTTTAACCCTAGGATTCGGGTTGCTATATATTCTAGGACTCACCTAATGTGAGTAATGTTGTTTCGATTTGAAGATTATCTACCTTGATATTATTCATATATATACATCTGTGACGTAACCATAAGGAGTTAAGGTAGTACAAATTTCGAGGACGAAATTTTCTTAACGGGGGGAGAATGTGACAACCCTCACCAAAACAGGTATCCGTACAAGTTAATTAATATTCAATTAATGCTTAATTACTGTGCTTACTTACAATTGTGATTAAACTACTACTTGATTTCTGATACATACATATACATGCATCATACTTTATTACTGTCACTTCATTTATTACACACAAAACAATAGTGACAAACTTGATGCACAAAAGCACAGTTAGTACAGTGAGCGGATAACCCAATAAACATGCTGACATTGCCAGCACTAGACATACATTGTCTCTGAGGCCAGTATGAGCTGGGAATAGATTACTACACTGATAGGGAGTGTACGGAAGTGAGAATCATAAAACTGCGTCACTAGGAGAAAGTTATAGTGCCGGGAAGTGCCTAAAACATACTTTAACTGCAAAATTCCGCACTTTTAAACAAAATTCAGCATTTAATAATACTAGTAAAGTGCAAAAACTTGGCAAAATAGTCGTAGATACTTTCCAAAGTGTTGGGAATTAATTGTGACACAAAAAGCATTATAAAGGACACTTTACGGAACAATTAAGCACTTTAACGGAACGATACCCAACCGAACAACCGGGCTTTACCCGGAACATAAAAATATTGCCAAACGCATTGTTTATACGTTTCTGAGCTAGATAGGGTCCCCGAACACCCTAACACACCTTATGTTATATTACACATCATAACACACTAACTAGACACTTAATCTTCCAACTATATCCCTAACCACCCATTACAACCCAACCAGACACCCCCCCCCCCCCCCAACCGGTTATGGAATAAGTGGGACACCACTTGATTTTATTTGAATTAAAAATTAGATTATGTTAAGTACTTCCTAAACACATGGACTAATGGTCACAAGAATGTTGGAAGTTTTTCTTATAAATCCACTAGACATACATTCATTACCATCCACAACACTCAACACACTTTCATCTCTTCTCTCTTTCCCTTGTGTTCGGCTGAACCCAACAAGCACCACCATCACCACCTTTAATTGTTCCTTCAAACATTCTATTCATACCCAAGGGTGTTGGAGATCATACCACAAGGCTTGGTGCACTCGGAAGCTCAAGGACCGCTCTCGTTTTCTTTTACCCACCACTTTTACGCTTTGAAACTCCCCTAGCCTTGTGCTAGTGGTAAGTGCCTTAGATCTTCATCTTGTTCATATTCTTGGTGGTTAATAGTGGAAAGAATGGTGAAATTACAAGAACCCTAAAGAATCTAACTTAAAACATGAACATAAAAGCTTTACACAAAGGTCATGAGATGAAAAGTGATAATACATGGTAAATCTGAATTAAATGAACAAAAACCTGCTGTAAACAACTTATGGTCTGATGTTAAACGTATTAGAAAGTATGGCAATCGTATGTGTGCGTTCTAGCAACAATTAACCTACAAACAGCTTGCTGATTTGCATTTTCAGCCGACTTTAACTGGTTGTAAACAAGTCATAACCTAACGAAAAACTGACTTTATTGAGTCTCCAACATGTCATTATGAAATACGGTTCTAATGGCACCGGAATCATAATTTTTGGACTTCGTTTACTATTTTTAAAGTGCCATTTTGTAACAGCAGCTAGAGCTGCATTTTTCTGCTGAAAATATGTGTTGTATTTTTCGTCGTAACTTGAAATCGGTGTAGGATTAGGTCATGAAATTTTTACTGTAGACGACCACCGATGTATTTGTAATTCTATCACTAGAATTTCGTAAATCGGACACTCGATGAATTTTAAATAAATTATTCCGCGGACTGTGGTCAGAAAAAGATAAAACTGATTTAAGTCCGGAAAACGAATTTTTATAAAATATTGGTGATGATTTGGACCCCGATATTTTTACACAATAATATTTGGGTCGAATAAGACAATATGTAAAAATTTGGGAATTTTTGGAATAAGATAACTATTTTATTAAAATACCCGAAAACAGCCCAGTTTTGTGTATTAAAACTGAAACGATATAAGTAGTATTTTGCATGCCTAAATGTCGGGTTGGTTATTGAGAACGATCTAACGTTTTATATGTTAAAGGAAATGATATGCTATTTAGCATGGGCGCCTCCATTTATAAAGGAAACTCTGGCGAATTTTTCTAAAATTCCAATACTTAGAAATTATTTTTCTAAACAAGTGTTACTAGTATATTTTATAACTTGTGTTAAAAATATAAACTTCGCCATAAATTTTGTTACGAAATACAAAGTATCGGAGGTTGGTTTTCGTAAATAAAAGTGGATAAACATATATTTAGAATATATATTTTGCATTAAGACACCCGGGTGGATAATCGTTGTTTTGTGGATTAGTTGTATATTTTCTAAGTAGGGCTCAAAAATATATTTTCTTGGGTTTATTAAGAAGTATAATATTTTTGAGAAAAATGTATATTTTCTAGGACAATACATGATTGAACAAAATGAGTTTATATATATATATATATATATATTTAAGTGAGTCTTAAAAATATATTTTCGGAAATATAACGTATACATGTATTAAAGCCCCCATCCTTGGGAAGGAAATACAAAGTAAAATGCTTGAGAAGTATTAATACAGAAAAACTGCATAAACAATTATTCCAAAACTAAATACAATTATTATAACTTGGAATAATACCAGAATCGTAACTAAAAAACATACATACTAAGACAAGGCACGACACGTTCGTCTAATAGACATTAGACCATTGTAGGTAGTCGTGTTTGCCGCGGAGATTTGGGTTACGAGTAAGAAGACGCAATACAGTGAGTTCATGTCCCCCATTTTCTCTTAACTGTTTTCAGTTTTTATATTTCGGGGGTGAAATACATGTTACAATGATTACGAATACTTTTATACATGGTATGGTTAGCTTAAGGAGGTATACTACTTAGATCATGTGAGTGGGTAGGCTGCAACTAGAGGCCATTAATCCTCATTGTAGGACCGAGGGTCATGAGTGATAGATCTATTTGGGTGTAGCGAGCCCCACTCCTGAGTCCGCTTAGTGGGCCAGGCAGTGACTATGTACCCGACGCAAAAATCTGCTAGGTTTGAGTCTTCCTGCATCACTTCACACATATCATTGGCTTTGCAACCCAATGGTGATCTCTTTTTCCTTAATTGCTACATACCAGGGATTTTCATACATACAGACATTTTTACAAAGGTTTATACCTGCTCACTTACACATGAACTCGCTCAACTTTATGTTGACTTTTCAAACTACATGTATTTCAGGGAACTAATGGATCTGGCACGGTATGCATATTTTTCAAGCTGCGTTTGAATAAAGAAGTCATCCAGAGTTGTAGGGTTTAGAAGGTGTAACCTCTTCCTGGACGGGTTACATACCTCTAAACCTAGTATTGTTTAAAGTCTTTTGCTAAGTTTTTACGAACTCATTAAATCAAGTCAAGGTTTGTAACTTATTTTGTGATTGATGTTTTAAGACAAGTATAATATGGTATTTTCTAAACCCTATTAATGGGTGAATATCTCATGTTTTTATCATATAGCATTGTTATGATTGTTGCCATGGTATTAAGAAGTCACACCAAATATACCCACGCTTCCGCAAAGCCAGGGTGTGACAATCAAAACAAACGGTTTTGATACCTAAAAGTAGTTTGGTTACAAAATACGCAAGAATACGCATTTTGGCCGAAACTTCGACTCGTCACTACACCTAAATAACGTGGTAATCAGTAGGCATAGTCACTAGGGACTATAACCATCATGATTACACTCACGTTATGAAGTTCAACCGAACTTCATGTTGACCATAAACTGGTCAATGCAGAAAGTCAAACAGAGTTTGACTTTCATGCTAAAAACATATAAAAGAACGAAAGAGGACTTACAAAAGGTCCAAGAACGGAAGTTTGACCCGATTATTCTCAGGTATGAAGTGAAAGCACTTCAACAGAGAGAAATATCAGATCAAAGGTGTGAGTTTTGAGCAAAGGGGTGGGGGGTATTTATAGTTTTCGTATAACCGTTAGGATCGTTTATCGAAAACCGAGCTTCAATCTCAGCCGTACACCTCATGCCCACTGATTTGAATACCATGGGCACCTCCAAAAGAGCCCATATAATCATAAAAACCATGTGCAAAACCATGGGAATAGCTGGGTTTTTAAAACTAAAGTCTGCTGATCTGGGGATGCTTTACGGACCGTAAGAGGGTCCATACGGTCCGTAAGGACCTAGTTAGCTGGCAGCAAGTTTCACTAATTGGCAGAACAGGCCCTTGTGACTCCAAACTTGATTTTTGATGCATTTTGACATGTTTAAGCCCCGTTAACCCCATTTTAAAGCTCTACAATGAAGTTAAAGTTTAGGGAACTTAAAACATGCTCAAAAACATCTCGGATGTCGGTTCGTTTGGTCGTACAGTTGCGTTATTCGATTAATTACGACGGAAGTCGTAACGGACGCAAAAACGATCCAAATTACGCGACGAATGGATTTTTGAAAAGCCAATCACTAAAATAAAATATTTTAATGATTACATAAATATTTGGATGTCCGGATGTATTCAGAACGTAAGTTATGCGCGAAAATGCAAACTTATGCACTTTTTGACGCTTTTAGTCCCTGAATGACCAAAAAGTTTATTTTTGCACACCGAACCCCTCAAAGCCTATTTCTAAGCTATGTGAAGGATATTTAGGGTATGTTTATCTTATGGTCATGTTCCATAATGTTTGTTATAGTACTAATCGGCATACTTTCGCAGTTTGTCGAAATTAGTCCCTTTAAGCGAATAAACTTGATTTCGCCACACCAAACCCTCCAAAACTTATTTCTAAGTTATGTAATGGTTATTTAAGGTATGTTAAGCCTATTTCACTATTACAGAGTGTTCGTTGCATTAAACTGGTGTAACACCTCGAAAATTCATGTCCAATATTATATTGACACGTGTCGTGGACTTTAAACGTGTAAAGAATTAAGTTAGGGGGACTAAAGTTGACAAACAAGGAATCTATGTGTATAAAAGAATTCAAAGTGTCAACAATGGATAAATATATCTTTCAATAACCCTACACGACGTTTATACCCTTAAACGAATGAATCATGGATCATACGAAGCTAATTGTGGAAGAAAGTGAGAAATTTCAAACTACAGGGGTTAAAAGTGTCAACATGTTTAAGTTATACCTATGAGTGATCTTTTAGTGAACCCGAAGCTTTGTAACGGTTAATTATACTCACTAGAATAAGTGATAAAAATTCCACAATGTTTCGATAAAGTATGAGAAAGTTATGATAATATTCGCATACGAGGGGTTAAAAGCGTCAATGTTGAAATTTATGACTTTTCGGGTAAGCATAAAGTTAACCAAGGACTTAACAATGTTTGGTTATCTCTTGGAGCCCTTAAAAGTCAAGTTAGAGGGTTGAAAATACAAGAAATAAAGTTAAAACCACGTTTATAAGGACCAGGGACCTAAAGTGCAAACTTTGAAACTTGTTTGGCTGGTAACTGGGTTGCTAGCATTGCGCCACCACTGAAGGCTTCTGCCGTCGCGCGACGCGACGGCCTGAGCTGGTCAGAATTCATGCACAGGTGCGAGTACAGCCAGTTCCACCGCCTTTGAAGCCTTGTATTCGAAATCAGGAGCTGCACCAGTGGTTTTTCATGCATAGGGGGCACTTGGACTCATCTGGGATCATCTATAGACTTGTTTGGCATGATCTTGTGAGGTTTAAACCCATATATATTGCAACAATTGGGCACTCACTTGGAAACTCTTACAACTCAACTTCTGGAGAATTCTGGAGCTCAAGTACACTTCCTAGGGATTCTTAGTCGTGCATAGAACCTCAGTAAGTATTCTTAACATTCCTTAATTCAGTTTTGCTTAGTTAATTAGCTTAAAGTCAAACTGTTGTAATTAAGGTTTGACTTCGAGATTACTCATAATTTGTCCAGTCAAATCTCGAATTGAAAGTAGCTTTGAGTTGGTAATTATGTGGGTAATAAACCCTTAAAAGAGTACCCTTTGATTCCCACTCTAACTAGGTCAATTGTCGGGTCAAAGTTAATCTTAAAAAGTCAACAGAAAGCTTATTTTCAAATTAACGCATAATTAACAATGTAGAAGCCATGCAACCTATTTTATCGTTAATATAACTTGGTAATTAATGTAAGAACATGTCTAAACATGTTCAACCCGACAATTTTCAGTTTAAGGCTCGGTTCGGAACCGAAAGTCGCATAATTTGACTTTTGCTTTGACTTTCAGTTCTGACCCATTATAGCATATTTTAGAAATGCCTTAGAGCTTTATTAGGACCAGGTTACATGTTAGTATAACCCTCTGTGATTATACAACTTGGTTCTTTAGTTATCTGATTCATATGCATGTTTCCGTTAAGTGCTTAAATGTTGACTATTATGCCCATATGACCATAAAATGTGATTTTTGAAAATATAAAAGAATAGAAACCTTAGTTACTGATTTATAAACTTGTCCCTAAAATTTGACATCAATTTGAGGTTTAGATTAGGAGTTATGCTCATTAGCGTAAATGAAAAGCTTTTTATTAATTAAACGGCGTAATTAGCATAAGGCCTATCTAAACCCAATTTTTGATACCAAACTTTTTACCTACTGATATAAAATAATATTTTGGGATTTATGAAGATTTTTATTTAATTTTAGGCTGAGCATAACATAGAGTTCTAAGCTTGGTTCGGTAATTGCCGGTTTTGCCCTTTTGGCCTATAAAATGAATTTTACAAATCTTTTTGATACCAAACCTTTTCCTACTGATATAATATGATAAATAAAATATTTTGAGCTTTCTGGAATAATAAAAATATCAGCTTTCTTTATAAAACCTGGAAATCGCTTAAAACCGCATTTTTACGTGTTTTAAACGCATGGTATGTATTAAAACTATTTTAAATATATAAGACTTGATACCTACTGATATTCTTAGTAAATTTTTATAATTTAACAGTAAGCAAAAGTTTTAAACTCAGATTTCCAGATTTGACCCTTAAACCTTATGTGAAATTACCAAAATGCCCCTTCGGTGCATAGTTTGATTATAAATGGTAAATTTCACATATATGTAATACCCTACTGATATAACCTATTAAATTAAGTATATTTACTGATTATATCAGACCTGAAACTCAGATTTATATTAAATCTCTTTTATAACCTTGTAAATGACCAAAATACCCCTACGGGGCATAATTTGAGTTTAAAATCCATTTTGGGCATAATAGAAGATATCTTACTGATGTCACAACATATTTAAGGCATATTAACTTCGGAAACCTGTTCATGAATCATTCGGTTACCCGTAACACGTTATTCGCGTTCGGTACGGTTTATGTAACTAGTTTGCATAAATTAGCCGAAACGGGTCAAACCTTATCATTTTTATCTCAAAATCCAGAATGTGTTTAGTTTACCCATATTATACAAGTCTTCAAACTTGTCGGGTCTAAATCACATTCTATTCCGGTCTTCGCTTAATCGTGCGTTTGAACCGTATCTTCCTTAAAAACTAACCGGTCTAAGTTTAGGCTTAACTAAAGACCCGTTAGGAATCTAATAGGTTATTAAAAACCTTTGTTCCAGATTAGGAGACCCGGTAAAAGCTACTTGCACTTGCTGTTTGTGAATTATACTTGCTCAGGTAAATACTTTTAACTTATTTTCCCTATACGGGCTTGGGGTACGGTATATAAAATACCGCTTGGTCGGGCATTGAATTTTTAATTGTATGAAGGTTAATTTATTGAAATGTCCCGTTTAAATTGTTTTGTTTGCTTAAAGCCTTTGGGGGGTTAATGACCATGTCCTGGATATCCTTGGCGTCATTTTAAGAAATGGCCACGACCTAAGCACGGGGTGTAGGCGTACACCTGACAGTGCATATATAAATAATAAGGTATAACCGCCGGTTTCGGGAATAACTCGCCGCGGGACTATATCATGTGGTGTGTCTATTAATCTTTAACCCGGTGTCAATCCGGGCTACTGAACGTATAAGAAACATGTAATTCTTTTACAAGTTTATATATAAATAATTATCCCAAGTTATAAAAAGGTTTATGCCATGTGCATTCAAATCAATTTCCTTAAACATTTTCAAAATGAGTCAGTTAATTGTATTTAGCAGTGTAAACTGACGTATTTTCCCAAAAAGTCTAAGTGCAGGTACTAATCGAAATAGGCTGGCCTCTCCTTAGCATCAATAAGAGTCTCGCAAGTTTGGATGCATTTTAAATCTGATGAACTATGTTTCCTTTTTATTTGATCCGCCTGAGGATCCGTTACAGTCCGTTGTGATACTTTGATATTACTATTTATTTGGTTTGTAGTGTGATTCATCTTTTGCTTCCGCTGTGCATTTAAAATTGTGTTGTTTGACTATAATGATATCAACGATGTCACGATACTCCCCACCGGGCCCACCGGTAATACGTGGAAATATCGGGGTGTGACAACTGGTTATATTTACGCATCAGTGCGTGTATAACCTTCCAGAAAGCGATTTAAAGCTTGAAATCGAACATGAATTGATATGTGCAAACAATACACGTATTTTTACAAATCCCAAGTATGAAACACAATATTTCATAAATTTGGTATTTGTTTGATGGTCACAGAGGCACAGGTGTCACATGTAATGTATTGTAAACAGTAGATAGCATAGCAGTGTTTGTATCAGATCAGTTATTAGAGTTTGTTAGGAGGTTAGATGTCACTTTCATGGTGACGTCAGCAAAGATGCCACATTGGTTTGTCCGTGCCTATAAATAGAACAGTACCCTATACTGTTCTATTAGCTCTTCACCATCTTTCTTCCTGTACGAACAATCACTGTGAGCTCAGGCTGAGGGGGAGTTTGTTACATGCATGCATTGTAATCATAGTTGAAATAAATTCAATCATTTGGTTCTTTGTGAAAATGTGTGTAGAAACCAATT
This sequence comes from Helianthus tuberosus, assembly GCA_030545235.1. NCBI lineage: Eukaryota > Viridiplantae > Streptophyta > Magnoliopsida > Asterales > Asteraceae > Helianthus > Helianthus tuberosus. The sequence goes on from CM060409.1 coordinate 162,273,796, forward strand.
CTCCTGTTTGATTGTGAAAAGTTTGTTTCCATTTATATTCCGCTGCAATACTTGTTCATCTTTCATCTTATTTCAAACGTAAAACACAATCAATCCAAACTCAGATCCTAACAAATATATATATATACCTAGAGATGTATCCTTAAAAATATAATAAAGAACAAAAGATTGTTTCATCAATATATATTAATATAAACACATATGTTTGGAAAGTGTGAATCTGAGAATTTTCGATTATTGATAGGCTTGAATCTGTGAAATTCATTTGAGTATTTGACCTTTTGATCGTCAATCATCCTTACAGTCCATATGTTTGGAAGCTACTATGTGATGATTACTTGATTATAAGTCGTATTCTTTTTAGAAATTATTTCTCCTACTTATTTATCTGGTACTAAAAAATATAAAAAGGGGGCGTGTTAAGAAAGTCTCAAGCGGGGATGTACATAAGTTTCTCCAAAAACAACATCATATTTTAGGAGGTCCATTCTTCTTACTCGCTCCATGCCCTATAATTATTATGAATTATCATGGATCACCCCGTTTCTAGCACAAACGGGACGAAATTGGATTTTAGGTTAGCTTTTAGTTACTAATTTTAGTTGTTATTGTGTATTTGATTGTATGAATGTACGATAAAAAAATTACAGTGTATGAATGTACGATAATTTTTTTGGATACCCCTGAATTTTTCTTCTAGATCCGCCACTGTTTGGCACGTGCTTGCACCGGTAAGTTTGGCATAATATAATTACCCATTTTAATTGATCTTTCTCTAAAGATATGTGTTCGTTTTGATACGAATTTTATAGAAAACCGAGTTGTATGCAAAATATTTTTTTTTGCTATCGTAAGCTAAAGGTAGCGTATTGATATCAGGGTCTTTAACTCGGTTTTAATGTGTTTTATAATGTGCTTTTAAGTGTTTAATCTTGTGAAATCAGTTTAGTCTGATGATGGATGGATTTGCAGATACCTAGAGCTTAAAAGGACGCTTTTCAGGAGCTAATTGAGATTTTGGAAGCAAGTGGGAAGCATGAGCATGAAAGATACGACGAAAAGAGGAAAAGTTATATAAGGGCGTAAATTACGCCTCTAGGGTGTAATTTACACCTTCAATAGTGAAAAGAGAGTGCAAACTACAACGTAAATTAGTGAAAAAGAATAACACATCAGACAGGGGCGTAAATTGCACTCAGGAGATTAGCTTCGTAAAACTTGGGTTTTGCACCCTATTTAAACCATAACCCTCCAAAACGAAATTCAATTATTCCTCGTTAGTTTTTAGGCATCCAGGCATCTTTGGGGTAATAGCACATTCATCAATCATAGCAGGTGATGTTTCAAAGATTTACAACAACAATCGAAGATCAAATCATGAAGATGAATGGCTAAATCAACCGTTTAGGGTTTGTGATAATACTCTTGATTATTGTTTTAACCTGAATTTTTGAGATTGAATTTGTTAACCCCTTAAGTTTTGATCAGGTTCAATTGTGGCTTTACATTTAAATGATTTGGTTTTGTTGAACATTGAATGAATGTTCTTTTTAATTATGATTTGTTTATTGGTTTATGTTTACATAACTGAATTGGTGTTTGTTTGAATAGAACCCAGTAAGTTCGGTTCCATATCCATCACTTGTTTAAACATACATTGAGTCACCTTTAATGACTTTCCACTAGGTTAAGTAGATCAATTGTATTTTATCAAACCTGAAATCCAGAGTAGATTACATTTGTCGGAAATGAGAAAATAGATAGTATAGGGGCTAGTGTGTAAAGTGGTGTCCTATATAAACCGATCTTTGTAACCCTAGTTTGTAAGATACAAAAAACAGTTTCAGTACAATACAATCTCAATACAATTCAAACCCCAATCACTGTGTTTGTTCTCTATACTAGATAACATGGTATCAGAGCAGAGTTTCTGATCCGTGAAACAATCTATTCATCATCTAGAATCGATCTCAGCAAAACTCAAATCAAATCAGAAAAACCCAAAATCAAAACCATCGATCTCAGCAAAACTCAAATCAAACCAGAAAAAACCCAAAATCAAAACCAAAATCAACTTCAAATCTGACCTGATTCCACTGTTCCGACGAACCAGATCTCCGTTTCCAATCAGTTCTCCGTCTTCTTTCATCAGTTCAGTCAAACCAGTTCGCCGAAAACCCCCAAGGAACTATTCCTGTCTTCGTCCATGAAGATTCAGTCAAACCTTTCAACAAAGATTCAACCTTTCAACGAAGATTCAATCCATGAACTATTCCAGTCTTCGTCCCCAACGAAGATTCATTCTTCGTCCACGAAGATTCTGTTAGTGCATTCATCTGTTGACTTCGTCTTATATCGAGTCTTGGATTTGGTGCAGGTTTGAACGAGCATGAAGTCATCGTCAAGAATGATGACATCACATATGTGACATCAATGATGACATCATATGTGTGACATCATCACATAAATCAGATTACACAAATTAGAATGTTCGCTTGAAAAGTTATTTGTATAGTTCGCTTGAATTACTTGTATGGTCGCTTGAAGTAGGTTCGCTTGAACATGTCATGTATGTTTCAAGCGAACTAGGAAGACCTATATATATGGTTCATGTGTTGTCATTTGAAGAGGACATGAGAGGAGACTAGAACTTGTACCGAAGTGCTGCCGGTATATTTTGTGAATGTAATCGTTGTTAAATCAATACACAAGAAGATTAAAGTGATATTCAAGCTGTTTCGAAGTCAGTTTCTTATTTTCCGCATCTGAAACTGATAAAATCTCTTCTGAACGACTCGTTTGGGTCTCAAACCGATCCTACAAGTGGTATCAGAGCTCAGGTTGAAGAGATCTTGCCAAAACAGCCTGTTCTCATCACTTTTTCTGATTTCTACACTTTCTTTTTCAAATTTAAAAATTTTTCACGGTTAAAATCGGCTCAAATTCACACATCTTGTGCGTAATCATGTATTAACAAATCCTTGAAAGTTTCAGCGTTAAAATCGACTTAAAACTGGTAAAATCATAGTTTCGCTTGAAATTGGTTCGAAGTTGCTGACGTCATTGACTGTTCAAGCGAACATAACACCGTGTTCGCTTGAAAACGACACACCGCTTGAAACGACACACCGCTTGAAACCGACACACCGCTTGAAAGTGCATTGATATTATCATTTCATTTTTAAATTTTTTAAGTCTCGTAAATTGAAAATCAGTTGCATGTGATCAGTAGGTTGAGATCCAATAGATTTGTGGTGGGTTTTAATATTGTCGGTTTAGTGGATTTATCGGCCCAATCAAGTTGGTGTATATCACGTGATTTCCATTTAAAAAAAAATACAATCATTTTTGTATAAAATTGAGTTGTTGGTTAAGTGGATTGGGTGGCCCAATAGAATTTGATGTGTTTGTCGGTTTTTGCATGTTATCTGATCAAAAGTCTCTAGTGTAAGTATCGGTCGAATCAACATTTAAAGAAAAACAATATTGCATGTGTTGTTGATTAATGTTGTCGACATAGATTTATGTGAAGCATCATTCATGTCATATGTATTGAATTGGTCCAATCATATTTGAGATGGGAAATTTGTTGGCGGCCATTTATAATTGAAGAAGAAAACTTACAAAGTGATTAAGTGGGCTTGGATTAAAACTTTTGGGCCGAAAATTGATCCGGTGTTTCATTTGAATCGAGATTTTGAGATTGGGCTGCAATTGATTCAAGATAATCATTTGGCTGATTTTTAAACTTTGGATCGTGGGCCGACACAATTTGAAGTTTAAGTTTTAAACTGTGTTTAATTTGTGGGCCGCTGCTTGTGGATTAAAATTGGGATACAAACGTTTAGTGTGTCTCGTGAAAAGTTGAATTTGAGAAACTTTGAAAATCAAAACATGGATTTTGAAGAAGTGTTGGCATATGTGCATTATGAATCTCATCAGTATATTCCGATAAAGAAAGAAGAAGAAACAGTCTTAGCAAAAGAAGTTTTGGAAAAAGTTCCGGTTTTTGATCACTCGTCTGATGAAGAGAGTGACAATTATGAAGAGGAAATCCGGGAACTTGAATATCTTAAACAACAACTTCCATCTGATCAACGTAGTGGAAAGTTATTTTATGCCGATAAAATTGAAAAATTGAAAGAAAAACAAGATGCAAAAAGAAAGAATCAAAAAGCAGTTATTATTAAAGAAGAGATCAGAGCTGAGAAAGAAGTAAAAGCAGCAACAACAAAAAAGCAAATCAAACCTAGTGTGAAAAGGCAGGTTGAACAAGTTCCAGCTGTCAAGATTGAGAAAGTAGAATCTGAAAAACCTGTATCCGTGAATCCTGAACTAGAGTTAAAGAAAGAGGTTGTAGAAGACGCACCTATCTTTGATCATTCATCAGAAGAAGAGAGTAAGGATGAAAGTGTTCATGAGGAGAAAAAACAGGTTGAAAATATTTCAGCTTTGAAGGTTGAGACAAAAGCTGATGAGAAACAGATTCCTGGGAAATGCTTAAACTGTGAAAAATCTGAGACAGACAATGCCAAACTCTTGAAGAATGTAGAGAGTTTGTCATTAGAAAACAAAAATCTTAAAAAAATCATAAAATGTTTTGAAAAATCAAATACAACATTTAGAAAATGAAAAAGTAAAAATTGAGAAAGATTTTCAAAGTCAAATAAAAATTTTAGAAGATGAGAGAAATTTGTTTAGAAAAAAAACAATCTTGAAAAACAAATTGCAATCAATTCTCATCTTGAAAAGATTATTCAACTTGAAAAGGAAGCAGAGTGTGCTCAAAAGAAAATCAAGAAATGGGAAGAAAAGTTGAAGGTGTTTGTGAATACTTCAACTATTCCCTGTCCAAAACCTATTAATTTAGTTTCAATAAGTGACGATGTCACAAACTATGATAAAGTCATAGTTGAAGATTGCGATAAAAAATCTGATGATGAAAATGAAAAAAAGAAGAAAAAGAATTTATTTTTGAAGTTTCAAGAAACTGTTCCACAATCAACTGAAAAGGGAGAATGCTCTAAGCAAAAACCTTTGAAGAAGAAAGTGGAACAAAAACAAAAAGAGAAAATTTTGAAAAATGTTCAAAAAGAAAATAAAAGTTCATCAGATCAATCATCCAATCGCAATCAAAAATTACAAAAAGTAAAAATTGAAAATTCAAAAATTGTTGGTAATGAGTGGTGCAGGTCGGACCACAGTGCTCAAAAGCTAAATCCAGCTTTCAAGAGGAGAAATGATTATCACCTAGCCAAACAGTGCTATGATCTGAATGTTTGGGCTAAAAATGGTGATTGGTACGATAACAGAGTGTGTTACAGATGCGGTTATCAAGGACACATTGTTGTTAACTGCCAGAGTTGGAGGTTTGAGTCAAGGAGATGCTTTAACTACAACATGATTGGCCATATTGCTAGAGATTGCTCAATGAGATCAATGAGAAGATCGAGGGTTGAATCTCAGAGGCAGGTGAAAAAACCAGTCAATGTCAAGCCCAAAGAACAGAAGGTTCAAGAACCTAAAGTTCAAGAAAAGAAAGTGAAACTTTCTCAGGGACAAAAAGACCGTCTGAGGAAGAAGAAGAAGGCCAGAGAGTATCTGGAGAAGATTTTGTCCTCGGGTTCATCTGTTGGTAAAAATAAAAGTTCTGATAAATCGCTTCCCTCGACTACAAAGTCAAGCAAGACGAATTCATCAGATACAAATCTGAGGACGAAAAAGGAAAAGAAGAAGAAGAAAGTTGGTGGTAATGAATTTGTTTCTTCGGAAACAAAGGAGCCACGTGTTGGCGATGAATCTGGCTCATCAAAGTCAGACAAGCCACATTCAGGCAATGATTCTGGTTCTTCAAAGCTAGAGGAGCCAGTTGTTGAGGTAAAACTAGAGAATCTGGTTTAACAATGGATGATAAAAATTTTCCACCATTGTTGAACAAGAATTCAAAATCACCCAAGGACCGTCAGGCTTGGGTGAATCTGTTTAAATGAAAAACCTGACTTGCCGGAGCTCCCAGATTGGTAAGTGTGGAGCAGGTATCGGCACATTTCTTGAGAAATTCACGAAAGTGATTTCGATTTAAAAAGTGGTAAATCAGGGACATTAAATTGTACTTGATTTTCTACAAGTGATGTTTGTGGATTGATCTTAAAAATGTTAGTTTTTACAAATGGTTGAAAGAACAAGGTGATGAAACCCCATGTTTGAGAAATGACTTACAAAACTAATTTTCCGGAAAAACCATTTTGATTAAAACAAACTTAAGTGTTTTGAAATCACCATGGGAAAATGTTTTGTTGTCAGGGGAGTTCTGATTGTTCAAGCCAAGTGAATGGAGAATTGAAGTAATTCTCGTCATGTTGTCATTTACTTTGTACAGTTCATTTTCAAATTTTCCCAGAAAATCAAAATTGAGATATATTTTGATTTTAGGGGGAGAAAAATTAAAAAAAAAATTAAATTTTTTTTGAAAATGCCAAAAACATTGAAAATGAAAAAATGAGTTTTGTTGTGAAAAAGAGGAAATGATAGTAGATCAGTTAGACTGTCACAGCATGCTAAAGAAATGGAGAGATAAAATGTGATAAGCGATCTCACTAAAGATGTGACGATAGGCTCAACTAGACTAGTGGATTTGCGATAACGATACAAACCTAAAATGAAAAAGCCTAGTTCTAGTGGGAAACATGATTGAAAGCATAGTACTTAGTTTTGTCCTTCTTGATTGTGTGCCTACTCAGTAATCGCTGATTGTCGAAAGACATAAAACTGGTTAAGTTTGTGAACTTTCATAACTTTGCTAAAAAGTCGCTGTGATTGTGCATTTTATTTTGCAAAGATTTAAACTTGTTTTATTTCTTTATTTTGTTTAAGCATTGGACATCCTCTGCGTATACGTGAGTATCGGCCTGGATGTTATTGCCTAAACGTTTGCTTTATTTTCTTTGGTGTTTCGTTTAAGCTTTGGATCACCTCTGCGTATACGGAAGTATCGACCTGGTGGTTAAAGCCTAAACAACTTCAACTTGGTTTATTTTTCTTATTTTGTTTAAACATTGGACTTTCTCTGTGTATACGGAAGTATCGACCTGATTGTTAATGTTTAAACATTCTACTTTATTTTCGCACAATTCACAGTCGATAAAAGTTTAAAGGCATTACTTGAGTCAGTGTATTGCATGATGAGGGGATATGCTGAGATTGTGGGGTCCATAAGAACTTAGTGCGAAATTAATATACTTTAACGTATCGGTAAGCATTTCGAAAGTTTTTAGATTGAGTTTAAGTGGACAACAATATCGTCAATCAACGTGAATCGTTTAGAACTGAAAATGTTTAAAGCTTAACGGTGCTAGTGATTGGTCACAAAAATTGATATGATCCTCTTTCACAAACTCACAAAAAAAAAAATATAGTGTTTGTAAATATTTCCTTAATGCATTTCTTTACATTCAAAAATCCAAAAAGATTTTCGGAGTGTTTTAGCATAAACTTTTGAAAAATTCAAAAAGATTTTTGACAACTGATGTTGGAGAGCGAATTTTCAAAATTCCAAGTGCTGAACTGGTTTGGGAGTGTGTGTGCTGAATTGGAATATTTTTATTTCAGAAAGAAGTGGAGATTAGTTAATCGAGATCATTTATCTGAACTTGATGTAACTATTACTAGTAAGTTTTTCTTATTGATTTAAGTAAAAACTTATGTTTTTGATGAGAAAATGTGTGCAGGAGATGAGCTGAACAGAGTTAAAGCCAAGGATTGATCTCAAGGTGATAGCTAATTCTAGATGGCGATCCCATCATGATGAGAGGGGGAGTCTGACGAGGTTAGAGCCAAAGAGAAGATCCTGGTATATGCTAAGAAAGAAAAGAGACTGATAAAGACTGAAGATGCGAAGACTCGACACTTAAGACTCGTCAACATCTGAGGGGGAGTCTGTTAGTGCATTCATCTGTCGACTTCGTCATATATCGAGTCTTGGATTTGGTGCGGGTTTGAACGAGCATGAAGTCATCGTTAAGAATGATGACATCACATATATGACATCAATGATGACATCATATGTGTGACATCATCACATAAATCAGATTACACAAATTAGAATGTTCGCTTGAAAAGTTATTTGTATAGTTCGCTTGAATTACTTGTATGGTCGCTTGAAGTAGGTTCGCTTGAACATGTCATGTATGTTTCAAGCGAACTAGGAAGACCTATATATATGGTTCATGTGTTGTCATTTGAAGAGGACAGGAGAGGAGACTAGAACTTGTACCGAAGTGCTGTCGGTATATTTTGTGAATGTAATCGTTGTTAAATCAATACACAAGAAGATTAAAGTGATATTCAAGCTGTTTCGAAGTCAGTTTCTTATTTTTCCGCATCTGAAACTAATAAAATCTCTTCTGAACGACTCGTTTGGGTCTCAAACCGATCCTACAGATTCTGGCTTCGTTAAACAGTTCCCCAACAACCTTTCAACCGACGAACCTTCCATGATGAACCTTTCAACCGACGAACCTTTCAACCCACGAAGAACAATAAAGGTTCTCTATTATAAAAGGTTATCTATTTTTCTCTTCAATCCACGAACCTTTCAACCAACGAACAGTTCAAGCCCACGAATAATTCAATCCCACGAACCTTCAATTCTTCATCAAACCTTCAAGCCCACGAAGATTCATTCTTCGTCAAAACAGTTCAAGCCCACGAACTTTCAATTCCACAATCCCACGAACATTCCTTTCTCCAGTCGCTGGTGGCTCGACGAAGAGGAGAAGACAGGCTTAGTGTGCGAGGTCGCTATCTCTCCCGGCTTGACCTCTCGCCCTAGGTCGATCTTTTGATCCTTCCATTCGCTTCTGGGATTCGGTTATGTCCGACCCTTTGGATCTGTTGCTAGCCGGTTTCTCTTCTCGATTGCTTAGTAGGTCTGATATTGGTCGCGACTATCGTTATAGTTCAACTTGACTGATTCGAATCCTATTAACCTTTCATAGAGTTAGTTCCTTGGCTAGGTGTTCCTCGGTTCCTTTCTTCGTCAATTCCTTCTTCGACAATTCTTTCTTGCCCACCTATCAGTCTTCTGCAAACTCCACAGAAGCGTCAAACAGCTCCTGTTTCAACTTAAAAAAAAGGGAATAAAAAATGGAAATCAATCATGGGAAGAACAGTTCTTGGATATTCGATTCTGGTGCCATTGACACCATGATGTTTGAACCATTAGACATACGGTCAATGTCCAATCCTCAAAAAACTCAAATCCACACCGCAAACAATGGAATAGTGCAAGTGAAAGGAGGAGGAACAATTGAAATTTCACCAACTATGAAATTATTAAATTGTCTTTATGTTCCATCATTATCGCACAAACTACTCTCAATTAGCCATATTACCAAAGATCTAAATTGCACGGTACTAATGCTTCCTACTTTCTGCCTTTTACAGGATATCAGGACGGGTGTGATTATTGGATGTGGTACTGAGAGCCAAGGATTGTACTTCGTGGATGAAGTGGCTCAACAGGGTACTGTGATGTTGGCACATGGAACCGAAAACCGGGAAGCCTGGCTATGGCATAGACGTTTGGGACACCCATCCCATGGTTATTCGCACCTTTTGTTTCCAAAACTCTTCCCTTCAAATGGAAAAATAGATTGTGAAACACGTTTTCTTACTAAAAGCCATCGACAACCATTTAAACCTAGCAATACGAAAGTTGCTTCACCTTTTTCACTAATTCATTCTGATGTGTGGGGTCCTGCTCCAGTGATGGGGAGCAGGGTCTTCGGTATTTCTACTATTCGTGGATGATTGCACTCGCATGACATGGGTATATTTTTTAAAAAATAATGCCGAAGTTTAAGAGAAATTTATCACGTTTTATGCTATGATTCACACTCAATTCCAAACCCAAATCCAAATCCTTCGATCCGAAAATAGGGGGATTTGTTAACACTTCCATGAAACAATTCTTTAAAACCAAAGGATTAATTCATCAAACCTCTTATTCTCATACCCCCGAACAAAACGGTGTTTCCGAACGGAAAAACCGTATTATTCTTGAAATGACTCGAGCTATTTTAATTGAGTCTCAGGTACCCAAATCTTTCTGGCCGGAGGCAGTTGCAACCTCCGTGTATCTCCTAAATCAGCTCCCCACAAAAGCTCTTAAGTTTAAGACTCCCTTAGATTGTCTATCTAAGTCTGCCAATATTCCTCATCCTCTTACACTTGAACCTCGAATCTTCGGGTGTACAACATTTTTCCACATACCCAAAACCAACTGAAACAAGCTTGGCTCGTGTGCTGAGAAATGTGTATTTGTCGGCTATGGGATCGATCAAATAGGTTACCGGTGTTATAATCCACAAACTCATCAAATGTTCACCACAATGAATGTTGACTTCCTTGAAACAAAATACTTTTATAACACCCAACTCAGTGGTCAGGGGGAGAATGAACGTATAGACACTCTGAGTTGGCTAACTCAACTGCCATCATCCGAAGAAGTAATAGCAGAAAACCATCACAGTACTCCGAGCCCTTCAAACACAACCACATAATCTGCGGAGCACAGTACCACTGAAGAAAGTCCATCCAACGTGATACCAGAGGTAAGAAATACTGAGAATCCTGAATCTGAGAACCCTGAATGTCCTGCGTTTTTTAATATGAGACAACAGGGGAACACATAGACCCGACAACAACGGAATCTACAGACCAGGTTGAACCAGATGTGGAAGAAGTTGAACCAGCTGTTGAACACGTTGAACCAGTTGCAGCAGAGACAACTGGAAGATACTTTCTTCCCTCTAGAGCCAATAAAGGGGTCCCTCCGAAACGGTATTCCCCGGAGAGAGAAACCAGAAATTTAAGGTATCCTGTAGCTAATATGGTTAATGGGAACTTATCTAACAGTGCGAAAGCATTTGTCACCTCACTATACTCCGAACAAATACCTGATTCTGTAAAGGAAGCACAAAGTAAGAAGAGCTGGAAAGAAGCTATGGAAACGGAGATGCACGCTTTTATGAAAAACAATACATGGGAAAAGTGTATTCTCCCGAAAGGAAAAAAAAATAGTTGGTTGCCGGTGGGTGTATTCGATTAAATATAATCCAGATGGTTCTATTGGAAGATACAAAGCCCGGCTTGTAGCCAAAGGGTACACTCAGACGTATGGAATCGATTATTCTTCTGAGACATTTTCTCCGGTTTCAAAAATGGACACCATCAGATTCCTCTTTTCCGTGGCAGCAATAAGGATTGGCCCCTTCATCAATTTGATGTTACAAATGCATTTATTCATGGTAACCTAACAGAAGAAGTTTACATGGAAGCTCCTCCAGGTTTTTCAGGGGGTTTTAAAGATGGGGAAGTTTGTAGGTTGAATAAATCCCTATACGGACTAAAATAGTCTTCTCGGGCATGGTTTGGAAAGTTCACCTTGGCCATGAAAGAATACGGGTATCACTAAAGTAACGCGGATCATACCTTGGAATAGAAGTTCTCAGGTCTAAACGGGGGATTTTTATCTGCCAAAATAAATATGTTCTTGATCTCCTAGCGGAAACTGGGTTGATTGATTGTAAACTAGCAGATACACCAATGGTGGTGAACCACAATCTTCACATGGAACTCCATGGAAAGCTCACAGACAAAGAAAGGTATCAACGGCTCGTGGGCAAGTTAATTTATCTCCCCCACACTCGCCCTGATATAGCTTATGTTGTTGGAGTGGTAAGTCAATTTATGCACCCACCACAAGTTGCCCACATGGAAGCTGCTCAGAGAATTCTAAGGTATCTCAAGGGAACCGCAGGCCATGGAGTGTTGTTCAAAACATATGGGCATTTAAATGTTGAGCTCTACACTGACGTAGACTGGGCAGGAGATAATGGAAACCGAAGGTCGACATCATGGTATTTCTCCTTGGTTGGTGGAAACCTTGTTACCTGGAGAGGTAAGAAACAGATGTTGGTCGCTCTGTCAAGTGCAGAAGCAGAGTTCAGAGGCATAGCTCGAGGGTTAAGAGAAGTTCTTTGGATTAGGAAGCTTCTAGAAGATATTGGTTTCTCCCAAAGGGCACCCAGTAAAATTATGTACGACAATACAGCTGCAATACAAATCTCAGAAAACCCAGTTCAACATGATCGAACGAAACACGTGGAAGTGGATCGGCATTTCATCAAGGAGAAACTGCAGGAAAGGATCATAGAGCTCCCATATATAGCATCAAAAGATCGACTCGCAGATATCCTCACAAAGGCAGTCAACGGAAACACGTTTAGTAGCTGTTTGAGCAAGTTGAGTATTGGTGACCCCACTACTCAACTTGAGGGGGAGTGTCAGAAAGGAGAAAATAGATAGTATAGGGGCTAGTGTGTAAAGTGGTGTCCTATATAAACCGATCTTTGTAACCCTAGTTTGTAAGATACAGAAAACAATTTCAGTACAATACAATCTCATTACAATTCAAACCCCAATCACTGTGTTTGTTCTCTATACTAGATAACAACGTTTTCTCCATATTGTTTCCAACTCAAGTTAAGTGTGTTAGGTTTTCAACAATCAATCAAATCTCAATTTTGCTGTTTTAATCAATGAATTCAACAATCGAACTTTGACACTTTCCACTAATTCCTCGTGGTTCGACACCCTACATACCCTTACTAGTAAAGGTAGCTAGGAACTAATTTATAACTTTATTTTTACCGACCTTTCGATATCAATCACGTACTAATACTGTTTTGAACTGACTGATACCGATCGAAAAACATTAGTACTGGAACCGATATTCGTTTTTATGGTTTTCGTTTTTGATACAAGTTAATTTCGATTTTTTGGCCTTTTTATACTATCGGTACCGTCGGCTTTGGTATTTTTTATGACGGTACCAAATCGTACACGGCATTTCTACGTGCTTGCATTGGTAACTTCAACAGAATATAATGATGCACTTTTTTTTGAATGGTTAATTTCTTTAATCCCCTATCGTCTGTGGGACTTGAAACCACGACATTCATCCTCCCAACCTAGGTGTTTTAAAGGTTTTGCCTTTACCAATGGACCACAACCCATTGGTAATGATGCACTTTTTTATTACTTACTTTTAGTTTTAGCATCATTATTTCTTTCTTTAATATTATTTTATGGGCCATTATAATTACCATCATATGTTAAGTATGTTACTGTTTTACTTTTTGGTTATACTTTGTATCGCTTTCACTGCTTCGCTCGATTGAAACACCTAGTTTATTTTATAATGGAACAAACATCATACTAAACATAATATTTTTCATAATGTACATATGTAATTTTCAAAAGATACTTAGGTCCCAGGTTTAAACCTGAGCAAAGGCGATTAAATTAGGATTATTGGTGTAATAGAGTAGGAGTAAGCGTTGCCACTAAAAAAAGGATAACCTTTGCTAAAACAATGGACAACATTAAAAAAAAGTGCATTCCTTTGGATTGGGAGTAGATTGAAGTTTAAGAGTATAACACGGGAAAGGTGGAGAGACTATAATAGTCGTGATGTAATCCCGTGACTGTTTTGTTGGTTTTTGTTTTGGGTGTTACAAATCTTTGCTGACTCATTTTTTTCTATGTTTATATAGAGTTCCTCCATTAAAAAAAGCCGAAGTATCAAATCTTCTTTAAATGGAAATTTATATATGTATTAGGAAACATTTTTTCAAGTGTTGAAAATGAATGAAAAAGAAAAAAAAACTATTTCAAGATACGTGATAAACTAGATGATTAGGTGCACTAGCAAATATAAATAAAGTTCAATTACGATCCCTGACACTGCAAGTGGCTAAAGGTTTATGAATAGTAGATATGGCCTGGACTCTTTGCGGATATAGGGTAAGGGTCGTATTATTGGCACACCTTGGGAGATTAAATCGACACCCTCAATACACATCGTATAGGTCTATACGATGCGTATTAAGGTTGGTCCAAACTTCTAGGTCTGTCAAAGGCTGACAATGTCCCCTTATCAAAAAGTAATACGCATCATATAGGCCTATACGATGTGTATTGAAGGTGTCGATTTAATTTTTTAATTTTGCAAGGTAGCTTTCTGTCACTTGATAGCTTTCCGTCACGCGAACGAAGAAGTAGCACTTTGGACATTTGTTGGTTTTCAAACATCTAGGAAACATTATTTGAGAACACCCCTGAATTTATTGAAGAAGTTGTAGAATGAGATCATCCACTGTTGGGTTACCATCTTTCAACCCGATTTTCCCTAAATTTATCGATTCTGTTGTCACACCCCGGCCGAGTAAAACAACAAACCGCGGCGGAAATGTCGAGGAGTGGAGTAACAGAATCATTGTTTCATAACACATGGTAATTGAAATCTTGTTTTATTGAATTAAAACGTTTACATTGACTAGGAATTTAAGAAGCATAACATGAATTAAACTGTCTTTCATAGTTTTAAGTCACTAAGGTCTCGTCCTTCCTATGTTTGCATCATGATCATCTAACAACAGTACCTGAAAACACATGTGAAAATAGGTATGTTAGCATAAAAATGCCTGTGAGATACATAGGTTTTGTTGAAGCAGGATTCATGACTTGTAAGTTAAAATAAATGTTTAACAAAAATTTAGTCATGAATCTTGTAAAAAGTTTTCTTTTATAAATCATACGAAAATCAATATGAAATTCAAATGATATTAAATAAAAGTGTGTAGTTAACTGAATAACCAAGTAAAAATGAGTTTGTATACAATCTGTTGTTTGAAAACCAATGTCTTGTGAAAATATGTCATTTGAATAAAATATATCATGTCTTTGTCAAAATGATTTAGATAACGCTACGATATGTAATATCATAAAAGCACTTATATATAGGAAGTACCAGCGGCATATCCACCATACTTTTATCATATTACACATGCCTCGTTACTTAAATCACTTACCAAATAAACCACCTAAAAATGTCTTGTTTAAACCAACGTTAAAATGTTCATGTATTAATCAAATGTAATGTATGGTGAACGAAAAGTATTTACTCAATCCCATATGTGAAATGTACAAAACAATGTATTTGAATAAATCATAGTTTAAGTCAAAAATTATGTTTTGCAAAATCAATGCTTTACTGATATAAAAATTTATGCGTTAATGTTAAACGTATACATTCAAGCCTTGAGACTGAAAGACAAACCCTTACCAAGTTAAAGGTTCATCAATATGTTTTCGGATTCTGTCATTCCTTACGTCCAAACAAACCTAGGATTCCAGGTATGGGAGTTGTCAAGTCCTATGGTACCACTACATACTACCGAGCGGCGTGATCAATGTTAATGAACGTATTTTAGTTTTGTTAAACAAACCAAATGTGATTCCAAATGTAAGCATGTTATGTGGAAACAATGTACTAAGTATGCTAAGTAAACATTCGAAGCAGAAATATCATGTAAATCAATGTGCTAGCTTACTCAGTAAACATACATAGCAGAAATGTGATGTAAATCAATGTGTCCATATGCTGAGTAAACATATGCAACAAAAATGTTTATGAAATCAATGTGCTAGCATGCTAAGTAAACATACATAGCAAAGCATAATGGAAATAATGTACTATATGCGTACTAATGAACATAGCAATTATATGTCACGAAAGCACGAAAAGCACGAAAGAAACAAGTAGGCACATGTGTATCACCCCAAAATATTTGAAAACAGTAAAAGAGGGGTCTATGTACTCACTTGAAAATGCTTAGAAGTCTTGTAATAATGATCAAACAACGCTAGAAGGATCACGTAATCAATCGGCACCTAATATAGGTAACGACGTTAATAAACCGGACCTAAATCGGAAGATCGGATAGAATGAGGTTTCGTAAACCAAATGAGTATAGGAACTCATGTGATGTGGTTTAACAAAGCCTACATTCTAAAACAGAACCTATCCTAAGTGCTTACGACCCGTTACGACTCGTTAAGGTAGCTTACGCTACGTTAACGCGTCGTTCGCGCAAATGCGCGTTCAAGACGCCTAACTAGTCCTATGACAAATATTATATGCCTTAACATGTCTAATAACATTGCCTAATCAGTTTAGATGTCAAAATTTAGGTTACATATGCTTAAAATGAAATTATGCGTAAAAAGGGCTTTTTGGTCATTTTCCTAAGGCATTTAACTACCTATCATACAACTAATTAAACTAAGTGACCATAAGGTATAACCTCGGAAGGTTATTCCATATACAACTGTGGTCACAAATATGCTTGGTCGGATCCTAACGATCGACCAAACGGGTCGGGTTCGAAAGTCTAAGTGGTTGTTTAGACCGCTTATCTTACGACCCTATATAAGCACTAAACTAAAAGTGACGAGTTAAACATGTTAAAAAATGTTTAACTAAGTTTGAAAACAAGTTTGATATCAAAACAAAGTGTTTTGATACCCAAAAATAGCTTCGTTGCAAAATACGCGTAAACACGTATTTTGACCGAAACTTTGACTCGTCACTTCGACTAATCAACGTGGTAATCAGTAGATATAATCACAAGGGACTATAACCATCGTGATTACGCTCACGTTGCAAAGTTCAAACGAACTTTGTGTTGACCAAAGACTGGTCAAAGCAGAAAGTCAAACACTGTTTGACTTTCATGCTTGAAACGCATAAAAAGCATGAAAGAAACTTACAAAAGGTTCAAGCCTTGAAGATTTGAACTCAAAATACTCAGGTATGAAGCTTCACAAGGGAGAGCTTCAACTTAGAGCAAAATTGAGATCAAATGGGCAAGTTGGAATGAATGAAATTGATGGGTATTTATAGATTTTCAAGAACCGTTAGGATCGTTCCTCGAAATTTGAGCTTTGATCTTGGCCATCCATGTGTTGCACATGGTTTTGAATACAATGGGACCTTAAAAACTAGCTCAATGTATTGAAAATGTTGCACAAAAGACCCTAGAAATCAAGCTGGTTGCTGAAAATGGAAATTCTGCCTAGATAGGGCCGTCGCGTGCCGCCACGTCACCACCATGATGCTGTGGCGCGACGCCACCCCTTCCCAGGTACAGAAACTTTCAGAAATTGGCAAAAATGGTCCCTGCAGCATGTTTAAGCCATTTTCGACGCGTTTCAACCCCGTTAACCCATTTTCAAGGCTCAATAATGAAGTTTAAGTATAGGGGACTTGAAACATTCTTGAAAATATCTCGGATCTCGGTTCGTTTGGTCGTACGATCACGTTGTTCGGTTAATTACGACGAAACACGAACGGACGCGAAAAACAATCCAAATTGTGCGACGAATGAAATTTTAGCATCCCAATCACTAAAATAAAATATTTTAATGATTACAAAAATTTTTGGATGTTCGAGTATGTTCAGTACGTAAGAAATGCGCGTAAATGCAAACTTATGCACTTTTGACACTTTTAGTCCCTATAGATCAAATAAGTTTAATTTTGTGCACCAAACACCTCAAAGCCTATTTCTAAGCTATGTAAAGGATATTTAGGGCACGTTTAGCTTATGATCATGTTTCGGAATGTTCGTTACCATACTAATCGGCATACTTTCGTAATTTAACACAAATAGTCCATGCGATCGAATAAACTTGATTTTGCCATACCAAGCCCTTCAAAACTTATTTATAAGTTATGTAAAGGTTATTTAAGGTATGTTAAGCTTATGTTGATGTTCCGGAGTATTTTTCTCTTTAAATTGATTACGTTTACGCATCAGTTTGCGTATAACCTTCCAGAAAGCGATATAAAGTTTGAAATTGAACAAAAATCAAAACGTGAAAAATGTCGAACATAAATAAAAAAACATTGTGATCAAATCACATTGTTTTTTTGATAAATGAACTATTTAGAGTTTATACAACGATTATAAGCACAGATGTCACAGTCTCCTCTGCTTAAGGAAATTTCGTCCCGAAATTTATTTGGAGGAAACTTGTGAGAGTAGACGTGGATATTTCGCTTTCAAGTAAATCCTCCATTCCCTAAGTAGAATCTCTGGGTCACGTTTGGATTTCCAACAAGCTTTTGTTATTTATATCAGTCTGTTATTTATAGGGAAGGGTTTAGATCCGAGGATCTAAACTCCATTCTGATGAGTTTGTGTATGGGTGTACCAAACCTCAAGAGTGTCATGAAATTGTTAAAATGATGTCCTTGCCGAAGTAAAATTTAAAGTGCGTGTGAATTCGACAACAAGTTGAAGTTTCGAACAATGGATAGAGATAGACTCTTTCTTATGAAGATTATTATAGGAAACTGATGTGTGCTCGAAACTCGAAATCGGAGAGATAAAACATCATTGGTCAAGGTCCTGAACTTCTAGTAATTTTAATAACGTCATGTTTGCAATGTAATAAGGGACACTTATATATATACATAAGCGCCATCGGTGTATCCACCGTGTCCCCATTACATTGTTCACGTTTCATTATTCTTATCACTATAGGTTCTTACACATGACAAAACTTGTTGTGGTTTCTGTGCACTGAATTCCATAATTATGTATGCATCCATAATTACGTAATTCCTTGCACAGTACATTTTATAATGTGTAGGGGAAGAAAATAAAACCTCTGATGACTGTGACTGGACCACTATAGGGTCCTTTTAATTAGATCAACAAATGATCTCTTTAAATAGACCACCAAAGAGTCTTTTCAGCTACATCATCACATAACATCTTTAACTAGATTGACGAATCAATCTTTTTAACTAGACCACCCAAGGGGTCTCTTTTAATCTTGGAATAGTACTTTATAATCCAAGGGTCTTAACTATTACATAGAAGCCCGTTAAGGATTTAAGGTAGTACCTTCGGATATCCTACTATGAATCCCTCATGTGAGGATATGGGAGATTCTACGAGGATTTGGATAATGAATATTCGGATTACACAAAAACACATAAACACATAATCACATAATTGTTTAACTTGGTTTTCAATTCGTTATTAACTTGTTATAAATTTGTTGTTGATCTGTACATGTGTATTTAAAGTATACCAGGAATCCAATCCATGGACTTCAATTAGTATTTTAAACATTTTCAAGAATCTAACTATGAAGATAGGGAGATCTTATAGGAATTTACCTTTGTCCTTATTGAATCATAATATACGTATTAAAGCATACAAGGAATCCGATTAAGGACTCTGATTTTGCGCTATAAGCATCCACAAGGATCTAATCATGAAGACAGGAAGATCCTATAAGGATTTTGAAATTCGTATAGCGGGAGATGTTTTGAAATCTTGTACTAGACGTGCTTAAGTCAATACATGAGGTAAAGTGTTCATGAAGTTAAGGTGCTAGATATGCCAAGGCGACATATGAAGCAGAATTTGGAGGTCGTGTACTACGTACGTTAAGTCAACATACGAGCAGAGTGTTCTTGAAAACTATGCATGTGATTCTTTAGAAATGCGTTTAATGTTTTTGAAACCTTACGTAATACTTTTGAAATCATATGGTAGGTGTATTAAGTAAATATGTTTATAAAATGTTTTAAGATAACGTGAGATGGTTTTGAAATCATATGAAATGTCTTTGAAATCATGAAGGATGTTTTGAAAACATATACTATGCATATTGTTATGGAAACCAGAATGTAATGATATGTACATATCGTATGAGATTATTGAAGGACTTATGTAAAGTATCCTTAGATATCCAAGCAAGGATTTAAAGTGGTACTTTGGGTATTCGTCAAGAGTTGTAACTTGTACCTTGTACTTCATTTCTTAGAAAGAAACGAGTACTTAGGATTTTTGGAGATTGCGAGTGATCACATGAATGAGAGAACTACAAAGGTAGTTTGACTTGCAAAAGAATACAGTTCCTTGGTGTCGGTATCGTGGGGGTATGTCATACACATATGTAACCATATTTGTTTTTTTTACATCAAAATTGTGAACAACAATTTATTTATAAACCGGTCAAATTGTTTCAGAGTTCAAAAGAAACAAAAGCATAACATTTTAGTTATTTCAAAGCAGCATCATCTTCCAGTCAGCCAAATGCTCATTCATGGGTCGGATTTGCATTGACAATCTTTGGGCATTTGTTCCTGAAATGACCCATCTCGCCACAGTTGTAGCAAGTACCAGTCGGAAAACGAGCTTGTGCTGGATCTGCTTAAAGTTGAACAAGGTTCTGAATAGCTTGGTTTGGCGCAGTGGCTGAACGACAGATTTTTGTTATGTGACCAAAAGTCCACAATTCAAACATTTTCGGCATTTGACACTGATATGGTGATGAAGGTTACATTGATTGCACAAAGGGGCTTTTCCTCCATATGGTGCTTGAGCAACAGTAGGATTTGTAACAGCTTTGTTTTGGATAGCAAAACAACATATGTTAACCAAGTATCCCCATTATCCACAGTGGGTACATTTGAAACATGGTGTTCGATTCGGATGATGACGGTTGCATTGATTACACCAAGGAGCAGTTCCCTTATATGTCTTCTTAGCTGGTGGTGTTACCACCTGGCTAGGTCCCGCTTGATTAGGAGTAACTGCTGTAAGATTCTTTGAAGCTTTACGCTTCCTTGATCTTCGTAAAGGCTTGGATTTTGTTTCCTTTGGTGTCTCTTGGGTGGTTTTGTCATTGAGACGAGTCATGGTAACAGCTAATTCAACGGTCCTCTGGAGTACTACGCCTATTTGTTGGGCAATTGTAGCAGCCAGTTCAGACTTTTGAGTGTCGCTGCAATGGAGAGGCATCCTAAAGATAATGCAAGACATGGGAGGAAGCAAGTGAGATGTTATCGGATAATCAAAACAGAATGTTTAAATATATCGACAATGCATAAGGATTGTGATCATTTGTTTCTTACCTAAGACAAACAAATGACACGGTGACTAATCAAAATAAACGGGTCATATTAATGTATCGTTAAGACATGCTTTAGCCTATAAGTGGACACTCACCCCAATAGTTCCCATGTAAGAGTGACTGGTCCGATTATGTAGATTTGTACGAACACTCTAGCCTTAGACAGAAAACTCGGGATACAGGCATCCACCCTTCCAGATTGCACGTGTTCACATTATAGGACCCAAACTTTAACGAGATTTTGAAAATTTGAAAGGCATTAAGCCTAAAATGAATCGTCCAAAGGGTGGGTGATTATTTTCAAAATCGTTTTGGAATATTGGAGGGTTCAAAACCTTATAACAAATCATCTACGAATAGATGATTGATTTTCAAGACGGATTTGAAATTTGTGTTCTTGTTGTGGTTGTCACCCTAAGATAGGTGATGGTATTGTTTTAAGATCTAAACACAAGAATCTTGTGTTAGGGTCTTAGTAAGGTTATAGACTAGGTCAAAGCATTACTAATAACCTAATTCCCTATAACCATAAGCTCTGATACCAACTCTTCTGTCACACCCGACCCGACCGCGTAAAACAACAAACCGCGGCGGAAATGTCGGGGAGTGGAGTAACAGAATCATTGTTTCATAACATAGTGGTAATTGAAATCTTGTTTTATTGAATTAAGTTGTTTACATTGACTAGGAATTTAAGAAGCATAACATGAATTAAACTGTCTTTCATAGTTTTAAGTCACTAACGCCTCGTCCTTCCTATGTTTACATCATGATCATCTAACAACAGTACCTGAAAACACATGTGAAAATAGGTACATCAGCATAAAAATGCCTGTGAGATACATAGGTTTTGTTGAAGCAGGATTCATGACTTGTAAGTTAAAAGAAATGTTTAACAAAAAGTTAGTCATGAATCTTGTAAAAAGTTTTCTTTTATAAATCATACGAAAATCAATATGAAATTCAAATGATATTAAAGAAAAGTGTGCGGTTAACTGAATAATCAAGTAAAAATGAGTTTGTATACAATATGCTGTTTGAAAACCAATGTCTTGTGAAAATATGTTGTTTGAATAAAATATATCATGTCTTTGTCAAAATGATTTAGATAACGCTACGATATGTAATATCATAAAAGCACTTATATATAGGAAGTACCAGCGGCGTATCCACCATGCTTTTATCATATTACACACGCCTCGTTACTTAAATCACTTACCAAATAAACCACCTAAAAATGTCTTGTTTAAACCAACGTTAAAATGTTCTTGTATTAATCAAATGTAATGTATGGTGAATGAAAAGTATTTACTCAATCCCATATATGAAATGTACAAAACAATGTATTTGAATAAATCATAGTTTAAGTCAAAAGTTATGTTTTGCAAAATCAATGCTTTACTGATACAAACATTTATGCGGTAATGTTAAACGTATACATTCAAGCCTTGAGACTAAAAGACAAACCCTTAACAAGTTAAAGGTTCATCAATATGTTTTCGGATTTTGTCATTCCTTACGTCCAAACAAACCTAGGATTCCAGGAATGGGAGTTGTCAAGTCCTATGGTGTGACAACCGGTGATTTATGGCTCTTAATTACGTGATTAACAGGTGATTAACGCGATAATGAATAGTGATTACGACGCAAATTAACTTAATCAGGCCTTTGGAGTGACTAGGAACGCCAAATTGACCTTACAGCGCGTGTATGATGATCTGCGGAATATTAAACGGCGAACGAACGCGTCAACCGTGATTACCAACGCTATTTTACGTCCTATAATTTTAAAATGATAATTTGTGACAATTTTTAGAAAAATGGGTGCGAAAAAGGGTCTCGTAGGAATTACGGGCCGCTTAAACACGGGGATTGAGCTTGTGGGCCTTGTGCCCAAGCCCAAAACCCACAAACAAAATCTACAACTAAATCTTTGTAAAATCTTCACAAGATCTTACAAGATCTCTACTAATCTCTATATAAAACCCATAACACCCCATTTTCCTTCAAACAAACCTGCACACACAAGCACAATGCTTATCCTTTCTCTCTGATTATACTCGCACACACACAGACAAGATCCAAACTGGGTTTCTTTGAAAACCTTACCAAAATCAACAACCAATCATCCAGTCTTCAGATTCCCACAATCAGGTCTCAAGCCAACCAGCCCCTCTTCCTCTCTCCCGATAATCCGGCCACCGGTGTCGGAGTTCCGGTGCCGTGATGGTCCGACGAACACCACCCTTCTGTTATATACCCCCCCTCGTCACATATGCAACTCCGACGAAAGAAAAGGGAGCCACCGCACATGGCAGTGGCGTAGCGGCAGTGGAGGCGACGGAAGAAATGGCGGCGGCGGGGTTTTGTCGATGGGACTCCGGTGGCATAACGACTGTGGTGGGGATGTTTCGCCTCAGATCCAGGTTTGTGATGTTTTCCGGTGGTGACTCAAGGCTGAACGGGACGTGGGAACCACCACAGGTGGCGGTGGTGGTGTTTTACGGCGGGGGCGCGATGGTGGGTTCACGATAGGTGCAGTTATGGTGGTGCTCAGCTCGGGTTCAGGTGATTCAGGTCAGATATGTTCAACACCAAGTTGTGTTCGGTTCAGAATCGGGGTTTCGGGTCAAACCCTGTTGACTCGGTCAACACCTGAGTCGACTCGGTCAACACCCGAGTCGACTCGGGTCAACAGCAGGTTAAGCGTGGTCAATAGTCAACGGGTCGGGTCTCGGGTCAGATTTCGGGTCAACTCAACTCGGTCAAACCTGGTCAACTCAGTCAAATGGTTCGATGTTTCGTCACGCGAAGACTCGGTAAAGGATTTATGACGATTATTATTTACGTCCATTTGTTATTATTATACGCGAAATCGAGCTCGAACCGATCTATTAAAATATACTTTACATCTTTACATATTTGACGAAATCATATATATTGAGTATATTGATTGAATTGTGAAAAGTAACGACAACTTGTGTTGTCGGGGGCGTCCAAAAACAGAGGAAACTCTGCCCGTTTTTAAAGAAAATCCGTAAACACAAAAGGTGTTTTATTATAAAACAGAGTTATCGGATTCGAATAATCTTTTATAACGACGATTACAAATATATAGCTACTTACGACAATACTTTACAACTTACAACAAACGATGATTCAGAAATTATTTAAAATAATGAATATAGTTATTTTAAACTTCAAATTTCGACAATTCTTTTATAAGATCAATATAACTATTTATATTGTTTCAAACGCCGAACATGCCTTCGTTTAATAAAATAAATATAGTTATTTTTATATTTATTTCAAATAGCAAACAACACGAACTCGTTTTTATAAAAATAAATATAGTTTATATATTTATTTCAAGTACCAAACAATAACGAATTCCTTTATAGAAATAAATATAATTATATATTTATCTTTAAACACAACAACTCGTGTTCTTTTATAAAATAAATATAAACTTTTTATATTTATTTCAAACGCCGAAATGGCATATACGTATATTTTGGCAAATATATACAAGACGTAATATATATAATACAATTTTATTATATATTACTTTCATACGAATATTCCTATATACTCAAACGACTTCTCGGGACGACAAGTATAACTTATCATTTTCATTAAGTTAACAGCTTAACCGTTGAATCGTTCGATTAACAACTCGGTAGAGCTCGGTGATACGTAGTTTAGTTACCGCATTAATTAGAAACTTATAAGATATTTCGTGTTAGGAATATTGTAGAAGGCACGCTAGCGAGTCTCGTCTTGGAAACGGCATCACGAAGTCGTATTTAGCTAGCCTTAGGAATATTCAGGTGAGTTCATAACCCCACCCTTTCACTGTTTTACATTTTATAAATGTTTTCGGGGTGGAAAGACATGCAAGTTTTGCAAAAATAAACAATTCATCGATAAAAGAAAACTCATATTTCTAAACCATGTTACGAATGGATTACAATGAACTCAAATGGTTTACGAATGATTTGTACTAAAGATATCGGTTTTACAAAACAAATGAGTATTTTCGAAATGTGAATGATTTTCATGAGTAATGACGGGATCGTCCTGGTTATAATACGGGGCTGGGTTGGTCTGCGTACGTAAAACGAGACAACCCAGTGAGTTCATGTCCCCACTTTTAAACTTTTACATGCTTTTTAAACTTGGGGAAAATACATGTGTTATGGTATGTTGGATACAAAAACTAAGGAATGATACTTTAGATCATGTCACGAATAGGGTACCAGAAGCACCATTAATCGTGTACATACTAAGACCGCAGAACAAAAGGTTAGATCTAATGGGTTTTCGGGCAGCCACACTATTGGTCATAACTAGTACCAAGCAGTGCTTTTGTGTCTCAGTTGTGAATCGACTACTAAAAATGCCTATGGTTTGGATGCTTCCTATGTCGTGTCACATGTTAATGGCCTTGCAAACCATTAGCGATCTCGATTTCCTTATATTTACAGAAATACATGTTGTCAAAGTCAGGGTGGGCATTGACGGTTATACAAACCTTATAAATACATGGTTCTACGAACATAATGCGTTACAAATACAAAGTTTCCATATAACTTGACAAGAAAATGATTTTTAAATTCGTTTTCTCAATAATATTTCACAAACCGGTTATCAAAAAGATTTATTTTAAATCTTTTACAAACAAACTATGAACTCGCTCAACTTTATGTTGATTTTTTGCATGTTTCTTTCTCAGGTTACTTTTCAGAAATCATGGCACGGTTGGAATAGGAGAACCATGTGGAGTTGAGTACTTAGTGGCGTTCATTTTCTAAAAGACTTAGCTTATTTGCTTCCGCTGTGCAATGAAGATACCAGTCCAGTCACGCCAGCTCTGATAATTTCGGGTTGTGACATATGGTACCACTACATACTACCGAGTGGCGTGATCAATGTTAATGAACGTATTTTAGTTTCGTTAAACAAACCAAATGTCATACCAAATGTAAGCATGTTATGTGAAAACAATGTACTAAGCATGCTAAGTAAACATACGAAGCAGAAATATCATGTAAATCAATGTGCTAGAATGCTCAGTAAACATACATAGTAGAAATGTGATGTAAATCAATGTGTCCATATGCTGAGTAAACATATGCAACAAAAATGTTTATGAAATCAATGTGCAAGCATGCTAAGTAAACATACATAGCAAAGCATAATGGAAATCATGTACTATATGCGTACTAATGAACATAGCAATTATATGTCACGAAAGCACGAAAAGCACGAAAGTAACAAGTAGGCACATGTGTATCACCCCAAAATATTTGAAAACAGTAAAAGAGGGGTCTATGTACTCACTTGAAAATGCTTAGAAGTCTTGTAATAACAATCAAACAACTCTAGAAGGATCACGGAATCAATCGGCACCTAATATAGGTAACTACGTTAATAAACCGGACCTAAATCAGAAGATCAGATAGAATGAGGTTTCGTAAACCAACTGAGTATAGGAACTCATGTGATGTGGTTTAACAAAGCCTACATTCTAAAACAGATCCTATCCTAAGTGCTTACGACCAGTTACGACTCGTTAAGGTAGTATACGCTACCTTAACGCGTCGTTCGCGCAAATGCGCGTTCGAGACGCCTACCTAGTCCTATGACAAATATTATATGCCTTAATATGTCTAATAACATTGCCTAATCAGGTTAGATGTCAAAATTTAGGTTACATATGCTTAAAATGAAATTATGCGTAAAAAGGGCTTTTTAGTCATTTTCCTAAGGCATATAAACTACGTATCATACAACTAATTAAACTAAGTGACCATAAGGTATAACCTCGGAAGGTTATTCCCTATACAACTATGGTCACAAATATGCTTGGTCGGATCCTAACGATCGACCAAACGGGTCGGGTTCGAAAGTCTAAGCGGTTGTTTAGACCGCTTATCTTACGACCCTTTATAAGCACTAAACTAAACATGACGAGTTAAACATGTTAAAACATGTTTAACTAAGTTAGAAAACAATTTTGATATCAAAACAAAGTGTTTTGATACCCAAAAATAGCTTCGTTGCAAAATACACGTAAACACGTATTTTGACCGAAACTTTGACTCGTCACTTCGACTAATCAATATGGTAATCAGTAGGTATAATCACAAGGGACTATAACCATCGTGATTACGCTCACGTTGCAAAGTTCAAACGAACTTTGTGTTGACCAAAGACTGGTCAAATCAGAAAGTCAAACATTGTTTGACTTTTATGCTTGAAACGCATAAAAAGCATGAAAGAAACTTACAAAAGGTCCAAGCCTTGAAGATTTGAACTCAAAATACTCAGGTATGAAGCTTCACAAGGGAGAGCTTCAACTTAGAGCAAAATTGAGATCAAATGGGCAAGTTGGAATGAATGAAATTGGTGGGTATTTATAGATTTTCAAGAACCGTTAGGATCGTTCCTCAAAATCTGAGCTTTGATCTTGGCCATCCATGTGTTGCACATGGTTTTGAATACAATGGGACCTTAAAAACTAGCTCAAGGTATTGAAAATGTTGCACAAAAGACCCTAGAAATCAAGCTGGTTGCTGAAAATGGAAATTCTGCCCAGATAGGGCTGTCGCGTGCCGCCACGCCACCACCATGATGCTGTGGCGTGACGCCACCCCTTCCCAGGTACATAAACTTTCAAAGATTGGCAAAAATGGTACCTGCAGCATGTTTAAGCCATTTTCGACGCGTTTCAACCCCGTTAACCCATTTTCAAGGCTCAATAATGAAGTTTAAGTATAGGGGACTTGAAACATGCTTGAAAATATCTCGGATGTCGGTTCGTTTGGTCGTACGATCACGTTATTTGGTTAATTATGAAGAAACACGAACGGACGCGAAAAACGATCCAAATTGCGCAACGAATGAAATTTTAGCATCCCAATCACTAAAATAAAATATTTTAAGGATTACAAAAATTTTTGGATGGTCGGGTATGTTCAGAACGTAAGATATGCGCGTAAATGCAAACTTATGCACTTTTTGACACTTTTAGTCCCTTTAGATCAAATAAGTTTATTTTTGCGCACCAAACACCTCAAAGCCTATTTCTAAGCTATGTAAAGGATATTTAGGGAACGTTTAACCTATGATCATGCTCCGGAATGTTTGTTACCATACTTTCGCAGTTTAACACAAATAGTCCATGCGATCGAATAAACTTGATTTTGCCATACCAAGCCCTTCAAAACTTATTTCTTAGTTATGTAAAGGTTATTTAAGGTATGTTAAGCATATGTTGATGTTTCGGAGTGTTTTTCGCATTAAACTGATTATGTTTATGCATCAGTTTGCGTATAACCTTCCAGAAAGCGATATAAAGTTTGAAATTGAACAAAAATCAAAACGTGAAAAATGTCGAACATAAATAAACAAACATTGTGATCAAATCACATTGTTTTATTGATAAATGAACTATTCAGAGTTTATACAATGATTACAAGCACATATGTCACATATGTTTTTCAACGGGGATGTAATGCAATGATTCCTCTCAATTGAATAGACAGACACTTGCTTCATTGGACTCATTTGAATCGTCTCAGATGTAGTAACAGTACGTTTAGCATCTATGTCTGCTTGAATTGTAGAAAGCAAAGGATAATGAAGATAAACATTGTATTTATCACGAAAGTACTGATCAACGCACATTATGTGTTTCAAATCAAGGGTCTCATCATTACAACCACTTGTTTGAAAATGGCCAGGAGAGTTGAAAAAACTGCAATTGGAATTGATCTTGGTACAACATACTCTTGTTACCATATGACACATGATAAAAGTGCTTCTCTAGACAATCTGGGATTATGTTCCGCAAATTGGGAACCACATATTTGCTTCAAGACTTACGTGTGATGTCTAAGTTTGATCACATTTGACTTCATCTGCGGCAGTCCAATGACTTTCTTCCCATGTGTCTGCACCGTGATCTTCATATTCTTGGTTCAATACCAACTCATCTTTAGTAGTGTTTGTTTGAGAACCTGATTCATATTTAAACCATGCACACCTCACTTCTTTTTTACTTTTTTCTTTGATTTCAACAAATCTTTTCAATAATCAGTAAGTAAATACACAACGGTTCTCCAATTCCAGATCAGTAATGTAAGGAGAAGCATTAAGATAACGGACATCCATTAAGCTCAAAAAGAAAACTTATGTTTCCCATAGTCACAAACGATTGCGGTTTGTATTTCCCATAGCCACTGTTCCCATAAACGAATCTGATATGTCTTGATATAGAGTGTTGCTGAGCATGTCCTCTTTGCTTCGTCCACTAGAACTATTTGTGTATGCATTCTTTTGGTAGTTAAAGCGCTAATGAGGCGTCATTAGAAGAAGTACCCAAACATTCTCTCTCTCCTCGGTCTCGGTGGGCATAAGATCCGTGAGCCCTATTGTCGGATCCGTGACTCCATGGAAGATGTGATTAAGGTAAGCGTGTCGTAAAGTTGCATCTTTTAAAAAGTCCAACAATTCGTTCATTATATGTTGTTGTCTCAACAATATGAATGCAAGCAATGAATTTGACAACTGTGATAGCTTATTAAAAGTTCCTCAGCCTCACGGCAACCGCACTGGTTTTACAGTCAATTCAACTATGTTGGTTCAGTTTAGTTTTTTCTGACTATTTCAGTTATGTTTCAATAAATAATATCTGATTGAGAAGCACTAAATAACAACGGTTCTCCAATTCCAGATCAGTAATGTAAGGAGAAGCGTTGAGATAACGGACATCCATCAAGCTCAAAAAGAAAACTTGTGTTTCCCATAGTCACAAACGATTGCGGTTTGTATTTCCCATAGCCACTGTTTCCGTAGTAAAAAACGGTTGCGGTTTGCACATTCAATCTTCATTGCTTCATTAAAATTAACAATGCGGTCTCGGATGCATATTTTAGAGAGATCTTTAAGTACGGATCCTACAGCTGCATTTGGAACAAGAAGTCCAACAGTTCGTTCATTACCTGTTGTTGTGTCAACAATATGAATGCACGCAACGAATTTGACAACTGTGACAGCTTATTAAAATTAGAAATCACCTCCAATCCTTTCCTAGTCAAATCATACAATATAAAGTTTAAACTTATCGTGTGTTGTAGTTTGGAAAGATGACCGAATAGAGATCTGAATAACAAATTTTGGAAAACTTGTTTGCGTTATCCTTCAACATACGCTAAAATAAGAAAAAAAAACTTTAAAATACTATAAAATAGGCAAAAACACGCTAAAATACGCTAAAATATGCTAAAATACGTGAAAATATGCTAAAATACACGCAATATATTAATATACTTCAAATTACGATAAAATATGCTAAAATACGTCGAAATACGTTAAAATACGCCGAAATACGTAAAAATAACCTAAAATAGGTTAAAATAAGATAAAATACGTTAGAATACGCTCAAATACATCAAAAATACTATAAAATACGCAACAATATGTTAGAATACGTCAAAATAGGCAAAAATATGTCAAAATACGTGACTAATGATATTTCCACACGCGTATACATATAACACGGCACTATACAATACAAGTGGATTTCAAACAAAACTGTACATAATCATAGAATACGATAATCGCACGCAACCGAACGTCACCGAAACGACGCATGTTGAAGGTATACGTCATAAAATGACAAGATATGCGAAAGTTCGTCAAAAAACGACACGTATACGCGTCGAACCGAGGAAAAAACCATAAAACTAAATTTCAAACTATGCCATATACGATCATATAGGCCTATGTTGTATCGTATATCGTCTTAATACGAATCGTATAGGCCTATACGATGCGTATTAAACTTTGGATTTTCTCAAAAATACCCCTGAATTTATAAAAAAAAATAGGGGTATTTCAGTAATTTCGTCGATTAATACACATCGTATAGGCCTATACGATGCGCATTAAACTATGAATTTCTAAATTGAAGGTGTCAATTTAATTTGTTCAGTACTTCGTGTGTTGCAGTTTGGAAAGATGACCGAATAGAGATTTGAATAAGTTTCTGGAATTTGAGAAACGTTGTTACCAACAAATGAATCCTTATTTCTGTAAATCGCACAAATAATGAATTTCTCAGCTGCATTAGAAACAAGAAGTCCAACAATCCGTTGATATGTAACAACCTTGATTTTCAAACATGTACTTGTTTGATACACATATCATGTTTTGAGATGCAATTTGTTTGATACATGTTTAGTCTTATTGTTGCTACATGTTTTGCCGACCCAAACACGTGAATAATTTCAAATTGTTCTAGTTTCATACTTGTAAACAAGGCCACACTAATTACAAGGGCCAAACGTGTCATTTGGTGAAAGTATAAGTTAAGGGACCAAATTGTCATTCCTTGAAACTTGCTTGAAAACGCTGATTTTAAATCCGTAGATAAAACCGTCACTATTTTACAAAATATAAAGCTCGGGGACTAAGTTGTAATTTTTGAAACTTGAAAGTTCGGGTTAAAAACGTAGAATTTGTAAAACATTAAGTTTAGGGTCCTTTATGACATTTTTGAAACTTGTTTTATAAATAAAAAGATAAGTTTTTAAAACTTTTAAAAGTATAGGGTTTAAAATGTAATTTTGGAAACTTATATTTTATATAAAATAAATAAATATATATTTTTGAAATATAAGTCAAGGGACCATTTGGTCATTAGTTTAAAGATGTACTTCAGGGACCATTTTAGACAATTATAAAACTGATTTTAACCAAAACTGTCTAACCGGGTTAAATTATTACAAAGGAAACATGTTTAAACAACTAACCTAGTTAGTCTACCTAGTTAAATATTTCAGGGACTATAATGGCCATTTTTGAAACTGTTTTAACGGGAAAAGACTAACCCAGTTAACTTTTTTTTAAAAGAAATACTCTTTAAACAACTAACTCAGTTAGTTAATTTAACTAACTATTCAGGGACCTGTTCTGTATTATACGTAAACACCAGGGACTAATCTTATAACTTCAAATTCAAACCGGTTTTACACCGTGTGTATCGCCGGAATCGTTCCAAGACGCAAACTGACAAAGCTCTCTGATCTACGAACATTTCTGCTTGTTCTCCTCGACATCTTGAACCGTCCAAAGTCCTTAATTCCACCGAACCATGCAATTGTGTTTTCGATATCGGAAACGTTTAAAAAAAATTTAAGTGGAATTAAATTTGTCGGATTTCGGTTGTTTCTGAAGCAATTGAACATCATTATAAGACTCCTGCAACATTCACGAATCTCTCAGACCCTTCAATTCACATAAAAACTTCGTAAAACACTCCTGGTTCACCTCTGTTTCTTCGCCGGAAATCCAGCTCGCCAGAGTTAGTCGGAACGACATTTCAGACGATACCGGACATAGTTTCTGATCACCGATCGGTATTTTATCGTACACTCAACATCCCTGTTAAATTAATTTAAGTATTATGCACGTTTGGTCGGGTAATTCGTTCGGTTGACTTCTGTTGACTAAAATTTGGGGAAGATGATGAATATAAATATACTTTTAAATTTCTATTTTGTTATCAGTTACAAATAAATTCATAATAAATTGATGCTACCTTTATAAATTCCGAAATTTTTATCTTATATTCCTGACATGTTAAGGTATTTATTAAAAATATAAAAGTTTGTAAAATTTTTATAGATCTATTTTATTTTAATTAAAATTTGTTTTGAATTTAAATATTTATATTAATTCTAATTTTAGGAATTTATTTATGAAATTTTTATGTTAAACATTTTGAACAGTATACTTTGTAAAAATAAATTTTTATAAATATTTGAAACTGTTCTGATATTTTTATAATTAAAACAGTTAAATCTCATGTTTTATTAAGTTTAATTGTATTAATTTAATTATTCTGATTTGTAAAATATATCCAAATTATTTTTATGCATGTTATTTTGAGATTATTAAAAATTAGAAACCATGTTTAATTATTTTGCATGTTATTTTTATATAATAAACCTTATAAAATCAGTTTTTGTGAAATTATTCTTTTAATTCCAGAATATTATATACAAAATTTATGAAAGGTCATAATATTTATTTTAAATCTGTATTATTGCACGACATTATTTAAAAATATTATTTCTAATTTTTCTATTTTAAATAATTATTTAAGTAATTATTTACACAATTATTCAGTTAATTCATTTTTCAACAATTAATTAAATTGTTTATTTAAAACATAATTATTCTTCTGCCATGATAATTATTTTCAATCTGATTTATACTTGTTATATAATTAAAATATCATTTTTAATTATTCTGTCCTAAATTAATTATTAGATAATTAATTTGTATAATTATCACATTATTCTGAAAATACATATGTTTTGATAATACTGAATATAATTTATACCTTCTGTAATTAAACTTGGACTTATGAATTATATTTTTAAAACTCTTAAATTATACAAACTGTTTACATAATTTTTTTTAGATATATATGTATAAATATACTAAAAGTATAATTATTTATTTATATATATTTGTTTAAATATACAAATAAGAATATTTTACTTGTTATTTGTACAATCTAGTATTTATATAAACACTTCTCAAATTTATCAAATTACCAAGTGTTCCCCAAACAGATTGTCAAATCGTACAACACAAAACCTTGTCACTGTTTATACAAAAATCACAATGTTGCCCTTGTTAATGCTATGTTCCATATGTGTTGTTTCATGCATGTTTATAAAGTAGCGTGGAAAGACTTGTTCCTGCAAACTCTTATCTATATACTTGTTTGGAATTTGATTCACAAGCAAGGTGAGTTCATAGTCCCCATTTTCTGTTTTACAATATTTTCGGGGTGAAACATATGTAATAATGTGATACAAACTCATTTGCATTGTTGTGGCTATCTTGATTGTTTTCTTGCAATTGTTGATTACTTGATGCTTAACTTACATTCATTAACTCCGATCAAGCCGAGCGGTACATTATAGCGCTATAGGGGGAACGCCTCACCCGACTTCACGGTCAATTGTTGTTGTTGTTGTTGTTGTTGTTGTTGATAGTCATGTTAGTCATTATGTGAGGTCTGGGTGATCACTGCCGTGTCATGCAACACAGGTTTGAATGTTAACCAAGCGGGACTTGTTTCAATCAGTTGTTTAGAACATATCAAATGCCACATTGTTAAACATTTTATTCAATTATCACATTATTTGTTTATTACCAAACTAACCAAAACCTATGAACTCACTCAACCGTTTGTTGACCCGTTTATTTTAACATATGTTTCAGGTGTGGATTGTTTGAAGTTAGCTTTGCTTATGGATCACATAGGATTGCTCAAGACAAGTGCCTTAGCTAAATAAAAACAAGACTTTTGTGAACAATGTGTTATAGTTGTTATGTACTAGTTTGGATGAGAATGCAATCCTACCAATCAACTTAATTATATTTCAACTTTAATTTAACCACCATGTGCTCATATGCATTCTATCAAGTTTCGTGATGCCCTCGACGTTTCCGCCTCCGGTCAGGGTGTCACAGGTTGGTATCAGAGCCATGGTTATAGGGAATTAGGTTATTAGAAATTTATTTTGACCTAGACTATAACTTACCTAGGACCCCTATCCACTAGATATTCTGTCCGCTTCTTTGTCTCTATCTCTATTCTTACTGTTGAAACCCTAGCCTCGTCACGGTGGATTTCTCTCGTTTAACTTTTAGGCTATACAAATTACTTATCATCTGTCCTCAGGTGATTTAAAAATTTTCAAAACCTCTTCTGATTTTTTAAACTCTCGTCAAAGTCTTGGGCTCCAATAACGAACTCGTGCAATCTGGAAGGGTGGGTGCCTGTATTCTGAGTTTTCTGTCTAGGCAAGCACTTCGTATATATCTCATCAGACGCGAGACCAGTTGTGCTTACCTGGGAATTCTCGGGATGAGTGTCCACTTATAGGCTAAAGCACGACTTCATTAAGTTATAAGAACCCAACTACTTTGATTAGTCACTGATATTGTTTATTTGCCAAATAAACGATGTCCATCTTGTTGTGTTTTCTCTCTCGTCTTCATTGATTTTATGAAACTATTCCATTCCATTTCGACTCCTATGACCTTATGTTTTCCCCTACTGCTTCTAGACATGTAGATGGTCCAGTGACTCTTTTACCCATGATTTTCCTAGCCATTAAAACACAAATCACACTACATCTTTTTACTAA
Source organism: Helianthus tuberosus (assembly GCA_030545235.1). NCBI lineage: Eukaryota > Viridiplantae > Streptophyta > Magnoliopsida > Asterales > Asteraceae > Helianthus > Helianthus tuberosus. Next base: position 162,308,880 of record CM060409.1, read on the forward strand.
AGATATTCACTATCAAGTAGAAACCTAACCAACTTTTATCACATGACTACGATGTTTTATAAATAATATAAATCGTTTTACCAAAACTCCTTTCAAATTTAAATTATTTCCAGATCATACCTGTTTAAAATCAAAATTTCAAACTGGCTATGATAAACTATTTTAAAACATATAAACAATGAAGTTAGAAACATTTTTGCACACTGCCACCCGAATAACCATCTGTCATCACTAAAGGTTTTCTTTATAGGGACAACCTATCCTTTTTATAGTTTTCATTTCGTTAAAAAAAAAAAATCTTTTAAAATTTTTGCCGCCTAAACCTGACAGCAATCACCGTCTCCTTTTTCAAAACTTAACATCACCAATTTTCTTTCCGGCATCTGATCTTTCTTTTGGAAGATGCCTCTACGACGAGACACACGTTTGCCTACCTGGGAACTACCGATGAGAGTACAGTATGCCTATAGGCTCAAGGCATGTTACCCTAATTCGAAAGGATTGTTTTCTTTTTCTCTGTTTCAGAACAATCCAAGTTCTAATCAACCTACGTTGTACTATTATCAAATTATTACGATACGATTCCCTCTTTTTCAAAGTTCAAAATTTTCTCGAGACCATACCTGTCAGATTCAAATTTTCAAACTAGCTATAGGACGTAGCAGGGAAGCTCTAACCGATCCTATGGTGTAATCCAGAATTTCCTTATCTATTTAAGGGAATCACCACCCAAGCTAATCTACACAAGAACTACAATTTCTGATGTAATCCAATACCCCATACCCAAACTTTTCTTAGCTCAACAAAAACCCCATGGCAAATGTCCCACCAGCATATGCTGAATCTTCAAATGCAGCAAACATTCATCCCTTCCTTCAGTTTACTAAATTACACTATCAAGAGAGGTATCAAAAACTCAAGCAGCATGAAGTTCTTAATATTAGTGGTATTGATTGGCAACATATGGGAATGATTGATCCCAGTGGTTTACTGGCGAGATCACTACTACCTAATACGCCCTGGCGTCGTTTCTTCGACATCCTAGAACCATCATACGATGAACTGGTGTATGAGTTCTTGTCCACTTTCTATTATAAATATAATAGAAACCTTACCGATGAATCCATTCAATTTCAACTTTGTGGACAACATCATACTATGTCATTGACAGAATTCGCAGTTCGTCTAGGCATATATATAAATGAAGAGGCTAAACAACCCATTTTTACGGAGGCATCAACCTCTTATTCCTCCGCTGATATGGTAAGTTATTGGCAATGCCATTCATCAAAAGCATGGTGTGGCCACAATAGTGCTACGAGCTTCACAAACCCTTGTTATCAATATATGCACCGTGTGTTAGCCAACACTATCACGGGGCGCAAGCATAATCCACAAAGGGTTAAAAAAAATCGAACTTTTCTATCTGCGTAGTATGTTTGAGCAAGTTCCTTGTAATATTGCCCACGGACTTGCTGGATATTTTTCTAGTCAAAAATCACAACCTCTGAAAAGTCTCATGGGAGGGTCTTACGTCACAAAGCTAGCACAATCATTAGGTGTCTTAAGTGATCAGATTATCCAGGGATTATCTCCACCAAAGGCACCTGGGATTGTAAATCCTTACACCATGAGGCTAATCCCTGTTCATATTGACACACTAACTCAACCATCCCAATCGGAGGGAACTTCAGTTACCTTAGAGAATACCTTCCCACAAAATTTACAACAATCATTTTTCCAATTTCCACCATCATCTTCTTATCAATTTGATATGCAGCCACCGCTGCCATACATACAAGAGCATATTACCACTAACGTATCACAACCATTAACACCTAACGTTTCACAAGGCCACTCACCCATAATTTTTGAGGAGGATCCAATAATGCAAGAAATTTATGAAGACTTGATGCTTCAAGAACAGTTAGCATCGGAGTCTTTTCTGCCACATTCTCTCCAGTCACGGTTGGATGAAGTAGAACAACTGCCAACAACTAATATAGCAGGCCCAAGTACGGTGCCTCAAATGGATCTACGTCCAGATCAAATGGTAGTTGAAATAGCTAGGTTAAGCAATCAGGTCCAAGATTTGTCACGGCAAGTACAATGGCTGACAGAAAGGAATCAATGGTTGGAAAGCATGCTAGCTGCTCGTATGCAACTGGATCCACTACCTCCACTACCTGATAGTTTTGAGCCTGAAATTGATCCATTTCACGACATGTTCTAAATGTAATTTGAATGATAGACCGTCAAACAAACAATGCTATCTATGTTTTAATTCAATTGATGTTGTGTTATAGTGATGCTTATTTGACTTAAACTTATACTATGTTTACGCTCTTATTCATGCTTAGAGTTTTACACACGTACCATTTCAATTGTTGAAACAAAGCATCTTTCTTTGACCATGTCCATAATTTATCACATGGCAAGATAAGCTATGCAGACTGTGCAACGAGTCAAGTAATTATGGGTGCACACAAAATTATGAGATTCGATGCATGGAAACCATAGTGAGCCTTGTTAAGTGTGATGGCATAAAATCTAAAGTGGTTAGATAACGAGGCGATTGTAATATCATAAGAACATGGTGGATACGCCGCTGGTACTTCCTATATATAAGTGTTCTTATTGTATTATTTGTCGTAACGTTATCCAAGTCACTTGAGGATTTTATGTTATCCCAGACCCATTTGTGTTAACTTAAACAAAAGCTTTTCATAAATATTCATTTCCGTCTCTGATGAAGTATCCATTGGAAAAATGAACTAGCTACTCATTTTTCGCTTCTGAAAGAGATATCCACTGGGAAATGGATATCCGTTTGTTTAAATCCTTCATTTCCGTTTCTGATGAAGTATCCACTGGAAAATGAATTACCCATTCATTTTCGCTTCTAAAGAAATATCCACTGGGAAATGAATAATCTGTTCATAATAATTCATTTTCGTTTCTGATGAAGTATCCACTGGAAAATGAATTACCCATTCATTTTCGCTTCTGAAGAAATATCCACTGGGAAATGAATTATCCATTACTTGCTTGTTTGTACATACATTTGTTTACATTGCAATTACATTTTTACTGTCTCTTTCGAATAAATTTCGGGACGAAATTTTCTAAAGTAGGGGAGACTGTAACAACCTTGATTTTCAAACATGTACTTGTTTGATACACATATCATGTTTTGAGATGCAATTTGTTTGATACATGTTTAGTCTTATTGTTGCTACATGTTTTGCCGACCCAAACACGTGAATAATTTCAAATTGTTCTAGTTTCATACTTGTAAACAAGGCCACACTAATTACAAGGGCCAAACGTGTCATTTGGTGAAAGTATAAGTTAAGGGACCAAATTGTCATTCCTTGAAACTTGCTTGAAAACGCTGATTTTAAATCCGTAGATAAAACCGTCACTATTTTACAAAATATAAAGCTCGGGGACTAAGTTGTAATTTTTGAAACTTGAAAGTTCGGGTTAAAAACGTAGAATTTGTAAAACATTAAGTTTAGGGTCCTTTATGACATTTTTGAAACTTGTTTTATAAATAAAAAGATAAGTTTTTAAAACTTTTAAAAGTATAGGGTTTAAAATGTAATTTTGGAAACTTATATTTTATATAAAATAAATAAATATATATTTTTGAAATATAAGTCAAGGGACCATTTGGTCATTAGTTTAAAGATGTACTTCAGGGACCATTTTAGACAATTATAAAACTGATTTTAACCAAAACTGTCTAACCGGGTTAAATTATTACAAAGGAAACATGTTTAAACAACTAACCTAGTTAGTCTACCTAGTTAAATATTTCAGGGACTATAATGGCCATTTTTGAAACTGTTTTAACGGGAAAAGACTAACCCAGTTAACTTTTTTTTAAAAGAAATACTCTTTAAACAACTAACTCAGTTAGTTAATTTAACTAACTATTCAGGGACCTGTTCTGTATTATACGTAAACACCAGGGACTAATCTTATAACTTCAAATTCAAACCGGGTTTACACCGTGTGTATCGCCGGAATCGTTCCAAGACGCAAACTGACAAAGCTCTCTGATCTACGAACATTTCTGCTTGTTCTCCTCGACATCTTGAACCGTCCAAAGTCCTTAATTCCACCGAACCATGCAATTGTGTTTTCGATATCGGAAACGTTTAAAAAAATTTTAAGTGGAATTAAATTTGTCGGATTTCGGTTGTTTCTGAAGCAATTGAACATCATTATAAGACTCCTGCAACATTCACGAATCTCTCAGACCCTTCAATTCACATAAAAACTTCGTAAAACACTCCTGGTTCACCTCTGTTTCTTCGCCGGAAATCCAGCTCGCCAGAGTTAGTCGGAACGACATTTCAGACGATACCGGACATAGTTTCTGATCACCGATCGGTATTTTATCGTTCACTCAACATCCCTGTTAAATTAATTTAAGTATTATGCACGTTTGGTCGGGTAATTCGTTCGGTTGACTTCTGTTGACTAAAATTTGGGGAAGATGATGAATATAAATATACTTTTAAATTTCTATTTTGTTATCAGTTACAAATAAATTCATAATAAATTGATGCTACCTTTATAAATTCCGAAATTTTTATCTTATATTCCTGACATGTTAAGGTATTTATTACAAATATAAAAGTTTGTAAAATTTTTATAGATCTATTTTATTTTAATTAAAATCTGTTCTGAATTTAAATATTTATATTAATTCTAATTTTAGGAATTTATTTATGAAATTTTTATGTTAAACATTTTGAACAGTATACTTTGTAAAAATAAATTTTTATAAATATTTGAAACTGTTCTGATATTTTTATAATTAAAACAGTTAAATCTCATGTTTTATTAAGTTTAATTGTATTAATTTAATTATTCTGATTTGTAAAATATATCCAAATTATTTTTATGCATGTTATTTTGAGATTATTAAAAATTAGAAACCATGTTTAATTATTTTGCATGTTATTTTTATATAATAAACCTTATAAAATCAGTTTTTGTGAAATTATTCTTTTAATTCCAGAATATTATATACAAAATTAATCAAAGGTCATAATATTTATTTTAAATCTGTATTATTGCACGACATTATTTAAAAATATTATTTCTAATTTTTCTATTTTAAATAATTATTTAAGTAATTATTTACACAATTATTCAGTTAATTCATTTTTCAACAATTAATTAAACTGTTTATTTAAAACATAATTATTCTTCTGCCATGATAATTATTTTCAATCTGATTTATACTTGTTATATAATTAAAATATCATTTTTAATTATTATGTCCTAAATTAATTATTAGATAATTAATTTGTATAATTATCACATTATTCTGAAAATACATATGTTTTGATAATACTGAATATAATTTATACCTTCTGTAATTAAACTTGGACTTATGAATTATATTTTTAAAACTCTTAAATTATACAAACTGTTTACATAATTTTTTTTAGATATATATGTATAAATATACTAAAAGTATAATTATTTATTTATATATATTTGTTTAAATATACAAGTAAGAATATTTTACTTGTTATTTGTACAATCTAGTATTTATATAAACACTTCTCAAATTTATCAAATTACCAAGTGTTCCCCAAACAGATTGTCAAATCGTACAACACAAAACCTTGTCACTGTTTATACAAAAATCACAATGTTGCCCTTGTTAATGCTATGTTCCATATGTGTTGTTTCATGCATGTTTATAAAGTAGCGTGGAAAGACTTGTTCCTGCAAACTCTTATCTATATACTTGTTTGGAATTTGATTCACAAGCAAGGTGAGTTCATAGTCCCCATTTTCTGTTTTACAATATTTTCGGGGTGAAACATATGTAATAATGTGATACAAACTCATTTGCATTGTTGTGGCTATCTTGATTGTTTTCTTGCAATTGTTGATTACTTGATGCTTAACTTACATTCATTAACTCCGATCAAGCCGAGCGGTACATTATAGCGCTATAGGGGGAACGCCTCACCCGACTTCACGGTCAATTGTTGTTGTTGTTGTTGTTGTTGTTGATAGTCATGTTAGTCATTATGCGAGGTCTGGGTGATCACTGCCGTGTCATGCAACACAGGTTTGAATGTTAACCAAGCGGGACTTGTTTCAATCAGTTGTTTAGAACATATCAAATGCCACATTGTTAAACATTTTATTTAATTATCACATTATTTGTTTATTACCAAACTAACCAAAACCTATGAACTCACTCAACCGTTTGTTGACCCGTTTATTTTAACATATGTTTCAGGTGTGGATTGTTTGAAGTTAGCTTTGCTTATGGATCACATAGGATTGCTCAAGACAAGTGCCTTAGCTAAATAAAAACAAGACTTTTGTGAACAATGTGTTATAGTTGTTATGTACTAGTTTGGATGAGAATGCAATCCTACCAATCAACTTAATTATATTTCAACTTTAATTTAACCACCATGTGCTCATATGCATTCTATCAAGTTTCGTGATGCCCTCGACGTTTCCGCCTCCGGTCAGGGTGTCACATGAAACCACATATTCGTGTGTTTCACATTATGTGTTTCAAATCAAGGGTCCCATCATTACAACCACTTGTTTTCAACGGGGATGTAATGCAATGATTCCTCTCAATTGAATAAACGGACACTTGCTTCATAAGACTCACTTGAATCATCTCGGAAGTACTGAAAAACCGAGATAACAGCTCCGGTTTCATCAGTTGCATCGTTTACCGTGGAATGCATCCTTATTTATGTAAATCGCACAAACAAGCATGCCTTGAACGAGTCTAGAATACTCGTAATCCTGAACCGACTTTGAAACCGGACGGAATCTATGAAGAAACTGTTCATTTGCAAATTCAATCTTCATTGCTTCATTAAAATTAACAAACGATTGCGTCTTTCAAACTCAATGGAGATAACATTGTTTTCCTTTTCCGTCTTTCAAACTCAACGGAGATAGAGACTTTGAAGAGACAATCTAGAGGGTCAAAACGCACAAAAGTGGCCCGTCGAGTGGGCATCAGGAAAGAAGCATTTAAAGAACCTTCAAAAGTTAGAGAATATACAGAATTCAAAAGTTTAACATATTTTATTAGCTATTATACCTCGTTTAATAGCAAGATAAGAAGGATGAGATATCGACAGTTAGCTCGAAGAAGTTTCTCTCGATCATTCAACACGTGTGATCAAGAGGTCGGTCTCGGGTGGGCATAAGATCCGTGGGTCATATTGTCAGATCTGTGACTTCATGGAAAATGTGATTAAATTAAGTGTGCCGTAAAGTTGCACATGTTAACAATGTCCTGATAATTAGTTTCTCTCGATCATTCAACACGTGTGATCAAGAGGTCGGTCTCGGGTGGGCATAAGATCTGTGGGCCCTATTGTCGGATCTATGACTCCATGGAAAATGTGATTAAGGTAAGTGTGCCGTAAAGTTGCACCTGTTAACAATGTCCTGTTAATTGTTTCAGATGACATGCTTGGTAACAAAGAGGAACACTTTCTTCTTTTGTTCTTCAATCTTTGTTAGTTGTTAATGTTTTATTTTTTCTACTTTTAGAAAGGTTTGACCACCTCACGAATGTAATAAAAAAGAACATAATCACAGATTGTCTAGAGAAACGCTTTTATCATGTGTCATATGTTGGACATAATATATGGATGGAAAGCCTGCATAGTTTTTTTTTTATAATTTTACATACGATTTAGAGAAACAGAGAATACGTTATGAGATTCTTTGAGAATTAGAAAAGGAGAAAATACGGAACGACAAGGGTGCTGGTCTTTTCTCCCACTATGCAAACTTGAAGAATCTCACCATAACACTTTGTAGACTGGTGGGCTTGAAGATCCATGGGCCCTATTGTCGGATCTGTGACTCCATGGAAGATGTGATTAAGGTAAGCGTGCCGTAAAGTTGCATCTGATTTTTAAAACATTCCCACTGACATGATATTTTACAAATTGAGAACCACATATTCGTGTGTAAAAGCTCGGAAAGATGACCAAATAGAGATCTGAACATCCCCTTGGTAGTTGTTACCATATGACACATGATAAAATCGCTTCTTTAGACAATCTGTGATTATGTTCCGCAAATTGGGAACCACATATTCGTGTGTAAAAGTTTAGAAAGATGACTGAATAGAGATCTGAGTATCCCCTTGGTAGTTGTTACCACATGACACATGATAAAAGCGCTTCTTTAGACAATATGGGATTATGTTCCGTTTTAGGGTTTCTTCTTCGCCTTTAACAATGTCGATAAACGTTGATCGGAACACGCCGCTTAAAACTCAGTTATGTCTCATTAAATTATGACAATACTGACAGTACTAAACCTATTAAGAAACCAACTAAGCCCCTCAACCCTTCTCGAGGTGAAACCTATGGCGCTACCTAGGCCGTTAATCCTACCGGTTATTAGACGTCTTTCCAGTTGTCTAATTATTGTGAAAGTACCCTAATGTTGACCTACTCTTTTCCAATCATAGATCTAGGGTAGTTTAGCTTCTTGATTTGAATTGATAGACTAATAAACCGACGGGGAAACTAAGGCACGACCCTTTCCAAGGACTGTCTAAAGTAATTCGCCGGGTAAGACCTATCAATAGCCCCGCACCTTCCAGCTATTGGGACTAGTAGAACACTAAAACCTAGTAAATCACTAACAATTACTTCTAGGGTTATTTGCGTAATTTCACCCTAAAGAGTTAAGATTTCTTACGTGATATAGACATTCACCAAAATCCTAAACCCTAGTATGACTCTATATTGTGATAAAGACTGTCACTAAGAATCATACGAAGCAAGTGAAAATGATAAACCAAATTAAAGCATGCATGCACATCAAATCAATAGACTAAACTTTTTACTAAACACAATCAATCCATAATATTCATGCAAATAATGAAAAAGGTAAAAACTTCATATCAATCCATTCATCAAAGTCTAGGTGGCATAAATGTTTAGCCAAGCATGTCAATAAACGAAGACAAATCAAAGATGTTTAAACACGAATTCATTGTAACAAGTTTCAAGAAAGAAATCGACAAAACAAGGGATTGGAAAACCCAAGAAAGTCTTCGATTCTTTGTCCCGAACTCGTACCACTGATTCGTAAGCTTCAAAAACTTCAATTCAGCTCTCCGAATGCTCCAAGTTCGCCTATGGTTGCTCTCCAATCGTAATTAGGGTTAATGATAAGTTTCTTGGGAATTTATAGTGAACCCTAGCTGTTAACGAATTATCACCGTCAATAAACCACGTCGCGTAGCGCAACGCAACGGGTATAAGCTCCTGTCGTGGCGCAGCGCGACGGTACGATAAACCACAAATTATTATTTTAATGGTGGCGTCGCGCCACCATGATTTGTTATAGCTGTGGCGTTGCGCGACAGCTCAAAATGACCAGCAACCTTCGAATTTTTCCCAGCTTCATCTCCCAAAAACTCCAAAATAATTCTAACTCTTTTCCAACTTGTTCCGGGACTTTGTGTTTTAGCATTTTGGCTCGTTTTTCCTCGATTTTCAGCAAATGTAAGCATCAAGACCTGGAAAACTCAATCTGATCAATAGTATGCACATTCTAACTAAAACGGAACTACAAATAACGAGAAATTATACAAACTATACACGAATAAAGGATGTATTTTGCAATACATCAAAAATCCCCACACTTACTCTTTTTTCGTCCTCGAAAAAGAATTATGCAACGCAATCAGAGATAAATAATCACTCGGGTCAAAAGCATATCTATATTTTATTAAAACCAAAACTTGCATTAGCCGCGATTGCGAATATACTTGTCCCTTTAAACCCAAATCCGGTCTCAAGCCCTTATCATGTGAATTTAATTTAGGTGCGGTCAGCCTACCTACTTAGGGTCTCACGCTAGAATCTACAGTCCACCTACTTCCGCCTCAAGCTTATAGAACTAAAGGAACGATCACTGGACCAATTCCCAACCGTCTTATATCAAAACCAAGAGAATTTACAATTAACTTTTATTTTCTTTTCCCATTTTTTTTCACTTTTTTCTTCTTTCAATGAGCGTAAACGTTGCCTTCCCTAACCAAGAGGTAATCCGGCTGTAGAGTCGCTATCCCCAACTCAGATTACTTAGGCTTCGGTACTTTTTACTTTTCTTTGCAAGTTCGATTTCACACATTCTAAAGGTAATCCGGTTGTAAAGTCACTATCCCCAATCCAGACTACATAGAAATGCGCTACTTTCATTCAGTTTCTAGTTCATTTTTCTATATTTTTTCACTATTTTTTTCATGATCACAAACTCTAACGGTTTTAACTTATAACGGTGTCCCTTATACTCTTATTGGCGGTTTCAGTTTCCCATGTTTCCCAGGCGAAAACCCACTAGCAGACCGACAATTAAGGTATGTTATCTCAAAGGGACTTAAAACCAAACCCGGGCCTATCCACATATCCCTAACTAGACACAAGCTTGCTTTATTTAATCTCATATTATTATTATTTGAACCCAAGCAAAAATTCATCTTTTCTATCATTTCCGGTTTTATTATGCAAACTTCTTATTCAAAAGACATTTTTTTATTTTTCAATTTTTTTGGATTTTTTTTTTCAATTTTTTTTTTGTATTTTTCATATTTAAGACTCAATTATTTACATGTATCCCATCCCCACACTTTGCGATTGCATTGTTCCTAATACAAGAATGAAAATACGACTCTAAACACTACCTAAAAATAAAGACTGCAAATGAAATTGATAAATAAATACAACAACAAAAAGGGAAATGACTTAGCTGAATATGTGAGACTGTCAAAGTGCCAGTCGTTTCCACATAAGCCCTCCAATTCGAAACGCGCTCAGCAAACAACTCCTAACCTCGGACACGCGAACGAAAGCGTCTAAACATCAACCTATCAATCACCATCAACAAACTAACAAAACATAGTAATATATATCATCAAAATATCAGTTTCAACCACATACCAACCCATCCTTCCCAACCAACCTGTTTAACGTGTATCAATATCAGTACAGACCAACAAATGAGGATAAAAAACAGCATAAAAGAAAATATCAAACAAAAGATATAGTCAGTTGCTGCTTCTGCATCCTAGCCATCCCCACACTATTCCTCGTCACTGTCCTCCTCTTGACCACCTGCACCAGCACTACCCTCACCAAATACACGAAATGAAGGATCCGGATCAAACCTCGCACCAGCACCAGCCGGGCCACCCTGCTGCCTCGGCTGAAAGAAGTATGGGATCCTCATGCTGTGTGTAGTCATCATGTAACGAAGAGCATCATCCTGCCTCCCCTGACCCAACTGAATCACCTCAATCAGATGCTCTAACCTGTCAAATCTCTGCTCCACATAGCCAGAGAGTGACTATAAAGTGAGAGGCTTAGGTGGAGGTTGCCTCCTCGGATACTGCTGTGCTGGTAGCTCGTGTCTCTGTGGTGGCCGCTGTCGGTGTGTAGGATCAACCTGAAGCATCACATCCTCAGTTGGATGGATGTCCCTCTGGCGGCTGCACCTGCGGGCCCTGCCTGATCGGCTCCCAGCCGTAGGGCTCAGTCCAAGACACTATACCTGCCTGCTGCAACTCTCTAATCCTAAAGGTCACCGTCTTGGGCCCCTCGTGTAGAAATTCGGGGACATACTTGGTAAACACCCCCCAAATTTCATGCAATCCGAGTAATATAGAGGCCCATATCTAAACCAGCCCGAGGACCACCTCGATGTCCTCTACTAAACGAGTTTGCTAAAACCGTAGATAAATTCATCTCACGGTTTTCCACACATCACATGAGAATAAATAACTCGATCCAATTTGCCTTATTCTCCCCAGACTTCCGACCCACCAGCGTAGTAGATAAAATCTTCAACACATACCTATAAATCGGGTTACGAACCGAGGTGATCAAGTTCGTAACCGTGAACGGGTGGTCAGATATCGTCTTCCAGAATTCTCGCAGCTCAGTACCCCAAACACTGTGATCCCTAGCAGTAGAATAAGCACCCCTCAAACTAGTAACAAATCCCGGTCGCTTCACTTCCTCCTCAGTATAAAACCCCCATACAATGGCAAACCTCGCCATATTCATTTCAAAGACCTGCCTACCCAAACTGAACGACACAGCTGTGTCCTGATCAAACTTACCCTCCTTATGCATCCATGTGCTGTGAAACTCCAGCACCAGCTCCTCATACTGAGGCTGTATACACTCCAACACATATGTCAACTTCGGACCCAAAAGGTCCAACACTTCCTGCTTCGAGCCTATTTCACTCAACCACAGCCAATCTATCACCCTGTGCTGAAGCAAATCAGTATTCTCTAGTTTATCATATTTATTCCATTCTGGTGTACTCGGCTCGAACTTCAATATCGGGTGATCAGCTCTATTACATTTGTGACATATGTGCCTCCATGACCATCAAACAAATACCAAATCAACGAAATATTGTATTTCATACTTGGGATTTGTATAAATATGTGTATCTTTTGGACATATCAATTCTTGTTCGATTTCAAGCTTTAAATCGCTTTCTGGAAGGTTATACGCGCACTGATGCGCAAATATAACCAGTTTAATGCAACGAACACTCCGTAATAGTGAAATAGGCTTAACATACCTTAAATAACCTTTACATAACTTAGAAATAAGTTTTGGAGGGTTTGGTGTGGCGAAATTAAGTTTATTCGCTTACAGGGACTAATTTCGACAAACTGCGAAAGTATGCCGATTTGTACTGTAACCAACATTCTGTAACATGACCATAAGTTAAAATACCCTAAATATCCTTTACATAGCTTAGAAAATAGGCTTTGAGGGGTTCGGTGTGCTAAAATAAACTTTTTGGTCATTCAGGGACTAAAAGCGTCAAAAAGTGTATAAGTTTGCATTTTCGCGCATATCTTACGTTCTGAATACATCCGGACATCCAAAACTTTATGTAATCATTAAAATATTTTATTTTAGTGATTGGCATGATAAAATTTCATTCGTCGCGTAATTTGGATCGTTTTCGCATTCGTTCGTGTTTCGGCGTAATTAACCGAACAACGCAACCGTACGACCAAACGAACCGACATCCGAGATATTTTTGAGCATTTTTCATGTTTCCTATACTTTAAATTCATTTTAGATCCTTGAAATGAGATTAACGGGGCTTAAACGTGTCAAAAATGCATCAAAAACCATGTTTTGCACATTCAGGAACCAAAATTGACATTCTGCCATAGTTATCTTAGGAATGGACCAAAATGAAAAATCTAAATTCCAGCTTGTTCTAGATGTTCCCCTCATTTTCACATGGTTTTAATGAAACTATGGGCTCCCATGGTTTCACAAAACCATGGGCACATGTGTACGGATGAGATCGAAGCTCGTTTTACGATGAACGATCTTAACGGTTGTGCAAAAACTATATAAACCCCACCCCCTTTGCTCTCAAACTCACATTTGATCTGATTTTCATTCTCTAAGTTGAAGTCTTGCACTTCATACCTGAGAATAAATTGGATCAAACATTCTTCGACCTTTTGTAAGTCCTCTTTCGTTCTTTTATGCGTTTTTAGCACGAAAGTCAAACTCTGTTTGACTTTCAGCTTTGACCAGTCAATGGTCAACACAAAGTTCCATTGAACTTTGCAACGTGAGCGTAATCACGATGGTTATAGTCCCTTGTGACTATACCTACTGATTACCACGTTGACTAGGCGTAGTGACGAGTCGTAGTTTCTGCCAAAATGCGTGTTTATGCGTATTTTGTAACCAAACTACTCTTGGGTATCAAAACCGTTTGTTTTGATATCAAAACCTGTTTTCTAACTTAACTAAACATGTTTTAGCTTGTTTAGCTCATCACTTTTAGTTTAGTGCTTGTGTAGAGTCGTAAGTCAAGTGGACTAAACACTCGCTTAGACTTTCGAACTCGACCCGTTTGGTCGATCATTAGGATCCGACCAAGCATGTTTAGTGACCATAGTTGTATAGGGAATAACCTTCCGAGGTTATACCTTATGGACACTTGGGTTTAATTAGTTGTATGATAGGTAGTTTATATGCCTTAGGTAAATGACCAAAATGCCCTTTTCATGCATAATTGGTAATTAAGCATATGTAACACAAACTTTTGTCACTTAATTGATTATGCAACATATTTAAACATGTTTAGGCATATAATACTTGTCATAGCACTAGTTAGACGTCTCGAACGCGCTTTGCGCGAACGACACGTTAAAGTAGCATAAGCTACCTTAATGGGTCGAAAGCACTTAGGTTAGGTTTCGATTTAGAATGTAGGCTTTGTTAAACCATGTCATATGAGTTCCAATACTCATTTGGTTTACAAAACCTCATCCTATCCGATCTTCCGACTTAGGTCCGGTTTTTTTATATAGTTATTAGGTTGCCGATTGATTCCGTGCTCCCACTAGCTTTGCTTGGTTGTTGTTCAAGACTTCTAAGCATTCTCAGGTGAGTACATAGTTCCCCTATTTTACCATTTTCAATTGTTTTGGGGTGATTCATATGTGCTAAATGTTTTCAAGGTTTTAACGATGGTTTCAAAAATAAATGATATGGTTTATACAAAATTAATAAAGATTTTGATAAATTGAACAAACTTGTTGGTTGTATTTACATAACGAATAACATTCATTAGTTTTGGCCGAGCCGACCAGTATTAGGTTATGGTACCATAGGATCTGACAAATCCCGTTATCAGACTGCACCCATGGTTATGTGTGGGTTAGGTGGGTAACGACTGAATCTGTGATTGTTAATTTACCCTTTGGTGGTTTATTAATGCGAGAAGCGATAGGCAAGTTGCGAAGGTTTGGATGTTATTAGCGAGACAATCAAAAGTAGTTTTCACAATTTAAAACAAGAATGATTTAAACGACTAAAGCTATTTTTAACGAATTAAACGATTTGGGTAAACGATTGGTTTTTGTTTAGTGTTTAGATAACGGGACGGGTGTAATGTGATGAAAGCATGGTGGATACGCCGCTGGTACTTCCTATATATAAGTGTTTTCATTGTATTGCATACCGTGGCGTTATTTAGTTCACTTGGGTAAACGATTTTGAAACGATGTCACACAAACGAGGTTTTCGAAATGATATAAACCATACGAGTTTTATTAACGAATTTTATTAACGAGATTTATTAACAAGTTTTTACGAAATGTTTTACAATTTGATTTAATTAAATAAATGTTTTGGGTTAAGAATCATGGCTACGAGATTTTATAAATTATAACCAACTTGATTTGAGTTGGTTAATTATGTCGCAATACTATACTTTTCAAAACAAGTTTTTTTTAATTAAGTATTGCAACATGTAAACTAGCCATGAATCCGACACTCTCAAAAATCTATGTACTCGCCAGCATTTCTTTGCTGACTTTGTTTTCAAATATGTTTCAGGTGTTGTTGAATGATGTTGATTGCTAGGATGCATGCTCACATAGGACTGGACGAGGCCTTAGTGACTTAATAACATTGATAGACTATGTTTAACTTGTTTATTTAGATTTCCAGACGATGTAAATATTTAATGTTTAATAAAACGAAACTTCAAGTTTCCGTGTGTTTTGAAATAATGATTCTGTTACAACACTCCCCGACGTTTCCGCCGCGATTTGTTGTTTTACACGGTCGGGGTGTGACAGAAAAGTTGGTATCAGAGCTCATGGTTATAGGGAATTAGGTTATTAGTAATGCTTTGACCTAATCTATAACCTTCCTAGGACCCTAACACAAGATCCTTGTGTTTAGATCTTAAAACAATACCGTCATCTATCCTTAGATAACAACCACAACAAGAACACAAATTTCGAATCTGCTTTGAAAACCAATCATCTGTTCTAGGATGATTTATTGTAAGGTTTTGAACCCTTTAAGTTTTCAAAATCTCGTCAAAGTTTGGGTCTTATAATGTGAACACGTGCAAACTGGAAGGGTGAATGCCTGTAACCTGAGTTTTCTATCTAAGGCTAGGTGTTCGTACAAATCCGGAGTATCGGACCAGTTACTCTTACCTGGGAACTCTTGGGGTGAGTATTCACTTATAGGCGAGCATGTCTTCAGTGATACGTTAATATGACCCGTTTCCTTTGATTAATCACAGTCTCATTTGTTTGCCTTAGGTAACAAACAAATGATCGCAATTTCTATGCGTTGTCGTTCTGTTTTAATTATCCGATAACATTTCACTTGTTTTCTCCTATGTCTTTCATTTCCTCTAGAATGTCTCTTCATCGCAACGACACTCAAATGTCCGGGAAAACTGCCAAATTTGCCCAGCGAATAGGCGAAGTAATCCTGAAGACTGTGGATTTAGGTGTCGCCATGTCTCGTCTCAATAATGAAGCCACCCAAGGAGCCTCGAAAGAAGCAGAAGCCGAGCCTTCGAAAAAGTCAAAGAAGCGTAAAGCTTCAAAGGATCCCGCAGCTGTTGCACCAAAACAAACGGGACCTAGCCAAGTGGCAACACCACTAGCTAAGAAGCCATACAACGGAACTGCACCCTTGTGCAACCAATGTAGCCTTCATCATCATGCTAGTGTGAAGTGCCGCATATGCCAAATTTGTGGACTTATAGGTCATACCGCAAAAGTTTGCCCAGCTGCAGCTGTACCAAATCAAGCTATCAACAATCCTGCTCAAGCTCGCTTTCCACCTGGATCGTGCTACAACTGTGGCGAGATGGGTCATTTCGTGAATAAATGCCCAAGGCTTGCTAATGCAAATCTGACCCACGGATGAGCATTTGGCCGATTAGAAGAAGCTGCTGCTTTGAATAATCCGAATCTTATATTTATGTTTCTAATGTTTTCCTTTGAACTCGGAAACAATCGATTTTGTTTATAAATAAATCTTTATTTGCAATTCTGATGTACAAATATAGTTGCATGTGTCTATGGCATACCCCTATGATACCTACACCAAAGAACCATATTTGTAGTTCTCTCGTTCATATGATCACTCATGATTTCCTCGAAAATTCTAAGTGTTCGTTTCATTCTAAGAAACGAAGTGAAAATTTGAGTAATCACTTTAATTCCTTGGTTAGATAACTAAGGATACTTTTCTTCAATCTCATATCATTTCATTCTGATTTTTCATAACAACATACATAGTATAGGTTTTCAAAACGACTCTCATAATTTCAAAATATTTCATATAGTTTGAAAACGATTTTTTTTACACAATACATTTACTTAATGTATCAAATGCATAATTTCAAAGGCTTTATCCATATTTTCAAAATCCTTATGCATAATTTCAAAATTTACCTCGCATGATTTTAAAACATTTTATAAATATACTTACCTAATACGCCTACTTTAGGATTTCAAAAGTATTATGTAAGATTTCAACAACATTAAACATATTT
Organism: Helianthus tuberosus; assembly: GCA_030545235.1. NCBI lineage: Eukaryota > Viridiplantae > Streptophyta > Magnoliopsida > Asterales > Asteraceae > Helianthus > Helianthus tuberosus. The sequence continues at coordinate 162,326,298 of CM060409.1, forward strand.
TTGAAAAGAACCCCATGCATAATTTTCAAAAAACATTCTGCTCAAATTACCCAACCTTCAAATTCTGCTTCATATGTTGCCTTGGCATATCTAGCACCTCAACTTCATGAGCATTCTACTTCGTGTATCGACTTAAGCACGTCTAGTGCAAGGTTTTGAAGCGTCTCCCGCTCTTCGAATTCCAAAATCCATATAGGATCTTCTTATCTTCACAATTAGATCCTTGAGGATGATTATCGCCCAAATCGGAGCCCTGATTGGATTCCTTGTACACCTTAATACGTACATCACAATTCAATAAGGACCAACCGAATTCCTATTAAGATCTTCCTATCTTCATAGTTAGATTCTTGAAAATATTTAAAGTGCCAAATGAAATCCACGTATTGGATTCCTGGTATGCTTTAAATACCCGTGTCCAAAGATAACAAATTAAAGGTCAAGTTAAACGATTATGTGATTATGTGTTTCTTTTATGTTTTTGTTTAATCCGAGTTTTTCGTTATCCAAATCCTCGTAGAATCTTCCATATCTTCATATGAGGGATTCATAGTAGGATATTCAAAAGGTACTACCCTAAATCCTTAATGGGCTTCTACGTGGTAGTTAAGACCCTTGGAATATATAGTACCATTCCATGATTCGAAGGAGATCCCTTGAGTGGTCTAGTTAAAAGATTGATTCAGAATCTGGTTAAGAATGTCATGTGATGATATAGCTGAAAGGACCCTATGGTGGTCCAGTCACACTCATCACAAGTTCGTTCATTTGGTTTTCCCTTACACATTATCAAATGCACTGTGTGGACTACGCAAGGAATTACGTAATTATGGACGCGTACATAATTATGAAATTCAGTGCACAGGAACCCCAGTAAGATTTATCATGTGTAAGAACCGATAGTGACAACAATAACGAAACGTGAACAATGTAATGGAGGTACGGTGGACGCACCAATGGCGCTTCATATATTTGTATATAAGTGTCCCTCTTACATTGCAAGCATGATGTTATTTAAAGTTACTAGAATTTCAGAACTCTAACCGGTGTTGTTTTATCTTTTCGACTTCATGTCTCAAGCTCTCACAAGTTTCCTTTAAATAAATTTCGGGATGAAATTTCCTAAAGTAGGGGAGACTGTGACATCTGTGCCTCCTCGACCATCAAACAAATACCAAATCAACGAAATATTGTATTTCATACTTGGGATTTGTATAAATATGTGTATCTTTTTCACATATCAATTCTTGTTCGATTTCAAGCTTTAAATCGCTTTCTGGAAGGTTATACGCGCACTGATGCGCAAATATAACCAGTTTAATGCAACGAACACTCTGTAATAGTGAAATAGTCTTAACATAACTTAAATAACCTTTACATAACTTAGAAATAAGTTTTGGAGAGTTTGGTGTGGCGAAATCAAGTTTATTCGCTTACAGGGACTAATTTCGACAAACTGCGAATGTATGCCGATTTGTACTGTAACGAACATTCCGGAACATGACCATAAGTTAAAAATACCCTAAATATCCTTTACATAGCTTATAAAATAGGCTTTTAGGGGTTCGGTGTGCTAAAATAAACTTTTTGGTCATTCAGGGACTAAAAGCGTCAAAAAGTGTATAAGTTTGCATTTTCGCGCATATCTTACGTTCTGAATACATCCGGACATCCAAAACTTTATGTAATCATTAAAATATTTTATTTTAGTGATTGGCATGATAAAATTTCATTCGTCGCGTAATTTGGATCGTTTTCGCATTCGTTCGTGTTTCGTCGTAATTAACCGAACAACGCAACCGTACGACCAAACGAACCGATATCCGAGATATTTTTTAGCATGTTTCATGTTTCCTATACTTTAACTTCATTTTATATCCTTTAAATGAGATTAACGGGGCTTAAACGTGTCAAAAATGCATCAAAAACCATGTTTTGCACATTCAGGGACCAAAATTGACATTCTGCCATAGTTATCTTAGGAATGGACCAAAATGAAAAATCTAAATTCCAGCTTGTTCTAGATGTTCCCCTCATTTTCACATGGTTTTAATGAAACTATGGGCTCCCATGGTTTCACAAAACCATGGGCACATGTGTACGGATGAGATCGAAGCTCGTTTTACGATGAACGATCTTAACGGTTGTGCAAAAACTATATAAACCCCACCCCCTTTGCTCTCAAACTGACATTTGATCTGATTTTCATTCTCTAAGTTGAAGTCTTGCACTTCATACCTGAGAATAAAATGGATCAAACCTTCTTCGACCTTTTATAAGTCCTCTTTCGTTCTTTTATGCGTTTTTAGCACGAAAGTCAAACTCTGTTTGACTTTTAGCTTTGACCAGTCAATGGTCAACACAAAGTTCCGTTGAACTTTGCAACGTGAGCGTAATCACGATGGTTATAGTCCCTTGTGACTATACCTACTGATTACCACGTTGACTAGGCATAGTGACGAGTCGTAGTTTCGGCCAAAATGGGTATTTATGCGTATTTTGTAACCAAACTACTCTTGGGTATCAAAACCGTTTGTTTTGATATCAAAACATGTTTTCTAACTTAACTAAACATGTTTTATCTTGTTTAGCTCGTCACTTTTAGTTTAGTGCTTGTGTAGAGTCGTAAGTCAAGTGGACTAAACACTCGCTTAGACTTTCGAACTCGACCCGTTTGGTCGATCATTAGGATCCGACCAAGCATGTTTAGTGACCATAGTTGTATAGGGAATAACCTTCCGAGGTTATACTTTATGGACACTTGGGTTTAATTAGTTGTATGATAGGTAGTTTATATGCCTTAGGTAAATGACCAAAATGCCCTTTTCATGCATAATTGGTAATTAAGCATATGTAACACAAACTTTTGTCACTTAATTGATTATGCAACATATTTAAACATGTTTAGGCATATAATACTTGTCATAGGACTAGTTAGATGTCTCGAACGCGCTTTGCGTGAACGACACGTTAAAGTAGCGTAAGCTACCTTAATGGGTCGCAAGCACTTAGGTTAGGTTTTGATTTAGAATGTAGGCTTTGTTAAAAGATGTCATATGAATTCCAATACTCATTTGGTTTACAAAACCTCGTCCTATCCGATCTTCCGACTTAGGTCCGGTTTATTTATATAGTTATTAGGTTGCCGATTGATTCCGTGCTCCCTCTAGCTTTGCTTGGTTGTTGTTCAAGACTTCTAAGCATTCTCAGGTGAGTACATAGTTCCCCTATTTTACTGTTTTAAATTGTTTTAGGGTGATTCATATGTGCTAAATGTTTTCAAGGTTTTAACGATGGTTTCAAAAATAAATGATATGGTTTATACAAAATTAATAAAGATTTTGATAAATTGAACAAACTTGTTGGTTGTATTTACATAACGAGTAACATTCATTAGTTTTGGCCGAACCGACCAGTATTAGGTTATGGTACCATAGGATCTGACAAATCCCGTTATCAGACTGCACCCATGGTTATGTGTGGGTTAGGTGGGTAACGACTGAATCTGTGATTGTTAATTTACCCTTTGGTGGTTTATTAATGCGAGAAGCGATAGGCGAGTTGCGAAGGTTTGGATGTTATTAGCGAGACAATCAAAAGTAAATTTCACAATTTAAAACAAGAATGATTTAAACGACTAAAGCGATTTTTAACGAATTAAACGATTTGGGTAAACGATTGGTTTTTTAGTGTTTAGATAACGGGACGGGTGTAATGTGATGAAAGCATGGTGGATACGCCGCTGGTACTTCCTATATATAAGTGTTTTCATCGTATTGCATACCGTGGCGTTATTTAGTTCACTTGGGTAAACGATTTTGAAACGATGTCACACAAACGAGGTTTTCGAAATGATATAAACCATACGAGTTTTATTAACGAATTTTATTAACGAGATTTATTAACAAGTTTTTACGAAATGTTTTACAATTTGATTTAATTAAATAAATGTTTTGGGTTAAGAATCATGGCTACGAGATTTTATAAATTATAACCAACTTGATTTGAGTTGGTTAATTATGTCGCAATACTATACTTTTCAAAACAAGTTTTTTTTTAATTAAGTATTGCAACATGTAAACTAGCCATGAATCCGACACTCTCAAAAATATGTGTACTCGCCAGCATTTCTTTGCTGACTTTGTTTTCACATATGTTTCAGGTGTTGTTGAATGATGTTGATTGCTAGGATGCATGCTTACATAGGACTGGACGAGGCCTTAGTGACTTAATAACATTGATAGACTATGTTTAACTTGTTTATTTAGATTTCCAGACGATGTAAATATTTAATGTTTAATAAAACGAAACTTCAAGTTTCCGTATGTTTTGAAACAATGATTCTGTTACAACACTCCCCGACGATTCCGCCGCGATTTGTTGTTTTACACGGTCGGGGTGTGACAACATTTCCAATTCGGAATAAAATTATAAGACGTTTGATAATCGATCTTTCTCAACTTAGGATCATCGGCAGCTATCTGAATGATCGGGGTCTCCTGTGGGACCGGGTCTTGCTGAGGTGGATCCTGTTGTGGTGCTAACTGACCCGCACCTGTTTTTCGCGACCTACCTCTGCGCGAAATGCTCACCATGTCTGCAAAACAGATATAATCAAGGCAAAACAGGCAAACAATCAGTAATGACAAACTATTTTTTGTATTTTTTAATTTTTATATTTTTTGGATTTAAAAAAAAATCGAAAAAATTAGAATAGTCGTATAACATTTCATTCGCGGCTAATTCTGAAACAAACGGGCTACCTTTTACAATTGCTAAGTGATAGTTAAACTCGCCCGAATGGAGATTGAGTATGGGCGAGCTTAAACCACTTGTACGTGCAAGGAAACCCAAGACAACTAACTACGACTCGAACTAGGCTAAAAACAACTAAAAAGACACAAAGCCACTAACTCGGACTCAATGCACACTACCCCCCTCGGCACTCTAATTGTCCACAATTAAAACAAGTGCCTAACAATGACATTGAAGTCCAACCTTGCTCAAAAATCAGTTGCTTTTTAGTTGTAAAATCAAAATTTTAGCGATTGAAAAAGTCCGCCTAGTTAAAGGAGGGTTTTCCGTTTACAAAAATTCCGCTTTAATGCACAAGGTTTGAACTTTAAGTGTCGCAATACCAATCAAAATTCAACAAAGCAATGGCATTTTGCCTAACCCGACACGATCCGCACCCACTAACAAATGCAAGTAAGCTCGTGTATTTCACCCTTTGTAACAAACAATCAAGATGGCAATGTTCTCAAAAGATATTATACTATCACGAGCAATAAATCCCAAACCAAGACCATCTGCACCCTTATATTTTACACCAAAATCAAACGAACAAACCTGACTCGAAACCAAAACAACATAGACGACTCAACTGACCTGAACAAACTAACCTCAAAAATCACTCGCAACAACTCGACTAGACACAATATAGGACCGACGAAACTGACTCGACAAGACTCACGGACCGACTCAACAACCTGCAAATGAACCGACAAGAACCCTACACAACTAGCTAAAACAAACCTAAACATAACTCGAAACACATTAAAATACGAGAAAGTTTGCGGGAAATCATACCTGAATCCTTGAAATTTGCAAGAAAAACTTGAACTTTATGTTAATGACGGGTCCCGATTCGAAGAAATTGGCTGGCCGGATTAAAGTTGATTGTTGAAGGTTTGTTACTCACTCAATTCCGGTCACACGGGTGGTCTCGGGGTGAAAAACGGTGGTGAAACGAGGGAGATATGGCGGTTTAATGGTGGATATAGGGTGGGTGACGGCGAGTTCGGCGGTGGAGGTAGAAGAAAAGGATTTTTGTGAGTTTGGGGAAAGGGGCTAGAGAGATAAGGTTTTAAACGAATTGGGCCTGTCGCGTGGCGCTAAGGCAAAGCAGATTACCCGTGGCGTAGCGCCACGGGGTGGTTCAAGTAGAGGGGGTCATTTAACGGGGTCGCGCTACGCGACAGGAAGGTCCAAGAGTGTTTGCGCGACGCCACGGCATGGTTCAGAATGAATTTTTGGACCTAAGGGTCGCGGCATGCCACAGGGTGAGGGTTTTATGGTGGCGCGACGCTACGGTAGTTTTTCGACAGAAAGTTGCGAAAATTTTCAAGTTTTATGACTTAGCAAAATTTCTAAGTGTTACCAAACCTTCCCCAAACCATCCCAAATTTTTTCTAAGTGTTGGGACTTACCTGGAATGTCGTTTTCTTCGCAAATTCAACTCTTCAATGGTACGATTCCTATAAAATTACTCAAACACACAAAACACAAACACGAAAAACTATGAAAAATGATGAAATTACAAACGGTACAAACTCTACACTTGGGATTTCATCCCAAAACAGTAATTGGCAGCTTTGGATGGGATTTCGAGATGAGCTTCCTCCATCTCGTTCTTGTTTATTGCTCCTCCAATGTAGTGCTTCAAGCGATGGCCATTCACCTTCCAACTTCGGCCATCCGATTCATCCATGATCTCCACCGCTCTGTACGGAAACACGTAGTGAACCATATAAGGTCCCGACCACTTCGATTTCAACTTTCCCGCAAACAACTTCAATCTTGAGTTATAAAGAAGCACTTTATCACCTTTGCTAAACTCCTTCACTTTTCTTAACTTCCTATCATGTGAAGCTTTCGTCTTCTCCTTGATTCCCAACGATCTAGCATAAGCTGCATCCCTAAGCTCCTCTTGCTCATGGATTTGAAAGAAACGCTTCCTAGCGGCTTCGGTCATGTCAAGATTAACGGTTTTCAATGCCCAAAGCGCTCTATACTCTTGCTCTACAGGAAGGTGACAAGCTTTTCCATAGACGATCATAAATGGCGTAGTTCCTAAAGGCGTCTTGTAGGCGATTCGAAACGCCCATAATGCATCGTCTAGCTTGTCAGACCAATCCTTCCTATTCTTACCAACTGTTTTCTCTAAGATACGTTTGATACCGCGATTTGCATTCTCCACTTGACCACTTGTTTGTGGATGATATGCGGTAGACAAACGATGAGTGACTATGTAGCGTGCAAGCAATTTTTCCATCAATGTGTTGCAAAAGTGAGTGCCATGGTCACTAATTAAGGCTTTCGGTGTACCGAATTGGAAAAAGATCTTTTTAAGGAATTTCAAGACTACTCGGGCTTCATTTGTAGGAAGAGCTTGAGCCTCTACCCACTTAGACACGTAGTCAATCGCCACGAGTATGTAACGGTTTCCTTTGGAGTTTGGGAAGGGTCCCATGAAATCGATGCCCCAAACGTCAAAAACCTCCAACACTTGGATAGGGTTTTGAGGCATCTCATCTTTGGGGGAAATGTTGCCGGTTCATTGACACGCATCACATGTCTTCACGAACTTAACGGCAACTCGAAGTAAATAGGCTAATAAAAACCGCAATCAAATACCTTTTGAGCGGTAGCATAGGCACCATGGTGGCCTCCCGTGAGGCCTTCATGCACATGCTTAATGATGTTCCAACCTTCCTCTCTCGATACGCAACGTCTTAGAATCCTATCTCCCCTATCCTAAAGAGAAAAGGATCGTCCCACACATACTTTCTCGATTCACTAAGGAATTTCCAACGTTGTTGTGTGGTCATTCCTCTCACAATGTTGCCGCTAGAAAGATAATTTGCTAAGTCACAATACCATGGCAATCCCTCATGTTCGGCCTCAACAAACTCGATAGACTCGTGAGGGAACGTATCCCCCATCTCCTCCTCACGAATCTCTTCTCTCTTGGGGTCCTCTAGACGTGATATTTGATCGGCCGCCATGTTTTTGGCCCCTCTCTGTCCCTAATCTCAATATCGAACTCACTAAGTAATAGAATCCACCGAATAAGTCGGGGTTTCCCGTCTTTCTTTTGAAAAAGAAAACGCAACGCGGAGTGATCGGTGAAGACTATAGTCTTGGATAGAACGAGGTATGAGCGGAATTTGTCGAAAGCAAATACTACGGATAAGAGTTCTTTCTCCATGGTGGTGTAGTTCTCTTGAGCATCATTTAGCGTTTTGTCCACGTAGTATATAGGGTGGAAGTGCTTATCCTTTCTTTGTCCTAATACCGCTCCAACGGCATAGTCACTTGCATCGCACATGTTCTCAAACGGTAAGCTCCAGTCGGGCGAGATAAGAATAGGTGCACTCACAAGCTGTTCCTTCAAAAAGTTGAAGGCTTTATGACACTCCTCGTCAAAGACGAATGGAACGTCTTTCTCTAGCAAACGGGTCATGGGGCGGGTAATTTTAGAAAAATCCCTAATAAAGCGTCTATAGAAGCCCGCATGCCCTAGAAAACTCCGAATGGACTTCACACTCATGGGTGAAGGTAACCTACTAATGGTATCTATTTTCTCACGATCTACCTCAATACCCTCCCTAGAGATCTTATGCCCTAACACAATACCTTCTGTCACCATGAAGTGACACTTCTCCCAATTTAGCACAAGCTTCGTTTCGACGCACCTCTTCAACATCTTCTCCAGATTCTTGAAACACGCATCAAAGGAGTCACCATATACCGAAAAATCATCCATGAAAACCTCCATGAAACTCTCTATCATGTCCTGAAATATGGCGACCATGCACCGCTGAAAAGTAGCTGGAGCGTTGCACAACCCAAATGGCATGCGTCGGTACGCATAGGGGCGTGTGAATGTGGTTTTATCCTGGTCCTCCGGTGCTATGGGAATCTGGAAGTACCCGGAAAAACCGTCAAGAAAACAATAAAATTGTTGACCGGCGAGACGCTCCAACATTTGATCGATGAAGGGCAATGGGAAATAGTCTTTTTCGGGTGGCATCATTCAATTTCCGGTAGTCGATGCAGACGCGCCACCCTGTGACCGTACGTGAAGGGATAAGCTCATTCTTTGCGTTCATGACAACGGTCATCCCTCCCTTCTTAGGGACAACCTGAGTGGGACTAACCCATGGAGAATCGGAAATGGGATATATCATCCCGACATCTAGGAGTATAAGAACCTCCTTTTTCACAACATCTTGCATGTTGGGGTTGAGCCGCCTTTGGGGTTGCACCACCGGTTTATAATCATCCTCCATGAGTATCCGGTGGGTGCAATAAGAAGAGCTTATGCCCTTTATATCGGACAACCTCCATGCAATGGCCTCTTTGTTGGCCCTCAACACCTCCAATAACCTCAACTTCTCATCTTCCTCCAACTTTGATGAGATAATGATGGGTAGCTCGGAACCCTTCCCTAAGAAAGCATACTCTAAATGCGATGGAAGTACCTTAAGCTCTAAGGGTGGGGGTTGGGTGGTGTCATCACTAATGGCTAAGACTTCGGGGATCAAAGGACTCCCTTCAACTTCTACTTCATCTACCCTCTTCAACTCCTCTTATACCTTCTCTCCTACCACTAGGTCCGCACCACTAATATACTCTAAGAAATGGTCGACACACGAGATGAACGAATTCAAGAAGTAGATGGAATGGCAAGGACCACTATAGTCATCCAAACCACTCGGGTGGTTCATGGAACGCTCTATCTCAAAGGTGACTCTCTCCTCACCGACCCTAAGGGTGATCTTACCATCATGAACGTCTATGAGTGCTTTAGCGGTACGTAAGAAAGGACGACCAAGTATAATGGGGATACTCTCATCCGCTTCCATATCAAGAATTACGAAATCGGCGGGAAACACAAATTTGTCGACCTTGACAAGCAAATTCTCAACTATGCCCCTAGGGTATTTAACGGACCGATTGGCTAAGGATAATGTCATTCGGGTAGGTGCAAGCTCTCCTAGGTCTAGCTTCTCATAAATAGAAAAAGGCATCAAATTGATGCTAGCACCTAAGTCGGCTAAAGCTCTAGTGTTGGTGTTACTACCGAATAGACAAGGAATAGTGAAAATACCGGGATCGGTAAGCTTTTCGGGAAGCTTATTTAACACAACGGCTGAACACCCTCCATTCAATGGAACATTAGACAACTCCCCTAACTTCTCTTTGTTCCTAAGAAGGTCTTTCAAGAATTTCACATATTTAGGCATGGATTGAAGTGCCTCGATAAAAGGAAGATTAATCTTCAATTGTCTAAAAGTTGCTCGTATTCCCTTGAGTATTTTTGGTTCCTAAGACGTGAAGGAAACGGGACTCGCGAATGGTCTACTAAGGGTGAAGGTCTAACGTCTATGGGTGTTTTTCCAACTTTCTTCTCAACTTGAGACTCACCGGGTTGTGCGGTACTTGCTGGGCTTAGCCTCGGTTGCACTTTGCCGGGAGCCTCCTGTAACACCTGTGCCTCCACGGCCATCAAACAAATACCAAACCAATGAAATATTGTATTTCATACTTGGGATTTGTAAAAATATGTGTATCGTTAGCACATATCAACTCTTGTTCGATTTCAAGCTCTAAATCGCTTTCTGGAGGGTTATACGCGCACTGATGCGTAAATATAACCAGTTTAATGCAACGAACACTCCGGAATAGTGAAATAGGCTTAACATACCTTAAATAACCTTTACATAACTTAGTTATAAGTTTTGGAAGGTTTGGTGTGGTGAAATCAAAGTTTAATCGCTTACAGGGACTAAAGTTGACAAACTGCGAAAGTATGCCAATTTGAACTGTAACAGACCTTCCGGAACATGAACATAAGTTAAACATACCATAAATATCCTTTACATATCTTAGAAATAGGCTTTGAGGTGTTCGGTATGCTAAAATAAACTTTTGTGTCATTCAGGGACTAAAAGCGCCAAAAAGTGCACAAGTTTGCATTTTTACGCATAACTTACGTTCTGAATACATCCGGACATCCAAAAATTTATGTAAGCACTATAATATTTTATTTTAGTGTTCGGCATAAGAAAAATCCATTCGTTTCGTCATTTGGATCGTTTTTCGCGCTTATGCGCATTCCGTCGTAATTAAGCGAACATCGCGTTCGTACGGCTAAACGAACCGACATCCGAGATATTTTTGAACACATTTTAAGTTCCCTATACTTTAACTTCATTTTAGAGCTTTGAAATGGGGTTAACGGGCCTTAAACGTGTCGAAAATGGGCTGAATGCATGACAGGGACTAAAAGTGTAATTCTGCCAAACTATGGCTAGCGGTGCGCTACACTTTTAGTGTAGCGGTGCGCTAGCCATGCACAGACCAGATGCAGTGTTTCTTAACAGCCTGTTTGCAGCTGATTAACCACACCCACACATTCCTAATTGTCTAGTCATCTGATAAGGATGGATTTCCAGCCACCATAAGGTTCCGACAAGTGTACGGGTTGGATTCATGGCACGTTTTCCATGGAACGATCCTAACGGTTCGGGTATTCCTATAAATACCCAACCCACACAACCTCATTTTGCACAAGAATTCTGATTTGAGAGCTCTAAGTTGAAACCATTGTTTCATACCTGAGTTCTTGGATCGGGATTAGCATTCGGGGACCCTTCGTAAGTATTCTTTCGTTCTTTTCCTTATTTTTACTGCTTTTCGAGTCAGAAAGTCAAACTTTGTTTGACTTTCAGCGTTGACCAGTAATGGTCAATGCGAAGTTCGTTTGAACTTCGCAACGTGAGTGTAATCACGTTGGTTATAGTCCCTTGGGACTATGCCCACTGATTACCACGTTGTCTAGGGTCGTAGGGTAGGCGATCTAATAAATCGCCTATACCTTCGAACCCGACCCAGTTTGGTCGATCATTAGGATCCGACCAAATACATTGGGTGACCATAGTAGGTAGGGAATAACCTTCCGAGGTTATACCCTATGGTCACATCGTTTAAGTAGTTGTATGATAGGTAGTTTATATGCCTTAGGTAAATTACCAAAATACCCTTTTCATGTATAATTGGTAATTAAGCATATGTAACCTAAACCTTTGTCACATAACTGATTATGTAACATATTTAGGCATATAACACTTGTCATAGGACTAGTTAGACGGTCCGAACGCGTTTCACGCGCACGACGCGTTAAAGTAGCATAAGTTACCTTAATGGGTCGCGATGGGTCGAAAGCACTTAGGTTAAGTTTCATGTAGTATGTAGGCCTTGTTAAACCATATCATATGAGTTCCAATACTCATTTGGTTTACCAAGCCTCATTCTATCCGATCTCCCGATTTAAGTCCGGTTTATTTATATAGTTTTAGATTGCCGACTGATTCCGTGCTCTCTAGCTTTGTTTGGTTGCTGTTCAAGACCTCCAAGCATTCTCAGGCGAGTACATTATTCCCCTCTTTTACTGTTTTCAACTGTTTTGGGGTGACTCATATGTGCTAAATGCTTTATCAATTATTTCAATAACAATTACAATGTGGTTTCAAGAACGATTACAATGATTACAATAACAATTATTTCAAGAACGCTAACAATGATTTCAAGAACGAATACAATGATTTCAAAAACTAATAACAATTTCAAAAAGTGAACAAACTTGTTGGTTGTAGTTTACATGACCGATGACATTCATTAGCAATGATCAAGCCGACCAGTATTAGGTTATGGTACCATAGGACCTGACAAATCCCGTTATTTACTGCACCCATTGTTATGTGTGGGGGTTGTGGGTAGCGACTGAATCTGTAATTATTAATTTATCCTTTGGTAAGGGTTTGTTAAGAACGAAATTATTAACTTATCCTTTGGTAAGGGTTTGTTAAGAACGAGAGCGAGATGGAACGAGGAACGCGTCAAGAAGGTTTGAATGTTATTAGAGAATCGACCATAAAGTAGTTCACAATTAAACAAGAACGATTAGAACGAGTAAAACAAGAACGATCTGAACGAATGGGTAACGATTGGGTAAACATTTTAACATGATTGACATTTGATCATGTATTTCCCACAAAACATAACTTTGATTTAAACCAAGTTTTACTTAATACTTTGTTTTTGTGCATATGGTTTAGTTGAGACATTTCACTTGCCATACATGGATATTTGACATAGACATTTGACATGGATATTTGACATAGACAATTGACATGGATATTTGACATAGACATTTTGACATGATTTACATCTTGATATAAATACTTTGACATATTATTCAATACATTTGACAATTGATTTAAACATAGACATTTTACATTGTTTGGTTTGGTTTGATTAAGTGATTAAGTAACGATGTGTGTGTAATATGATACAAGCATGGTGGATACGCCGCTGGTACTTCCTATATATAAGTGTTTGTATGGTATTACATATTGTAGCGTTATTTGAATCATTTCAGTTTGAGACATAGGACATTTTATACAAGTAACATACTTTTCACAAGACATTGATTTACAAACAACTTATCTTACACAAACTCATTTTACATGGTTATTCATTTAATCATGCATTATTCTCTTATTTATACTTATCATCCGAACTTATTATTTTTCAAATGATTTACAAAGACAAAGCAAATTACAAGGTTCATGACTAAACATTTTCTTAAAACAAAAGTCATGAATCTTATTTTCACAAAACCTATGTATCTCGCCAGCATTTCTTTGCTGACCTCGTTTTCACATATGTTTCAGGTATTGTTGGATGATATCGATTGATAAGATGCATGCTCACATAGGACTGGACAAGGCCTTAGTGACTCAATAACAATGATAGACTATGTTTAAATAGTGTATTTAGATTTCCAGACAATGTAATTACTCAATGTTTAATAAAACGAAATACTTTTGATATCCATGGTTATGAAACATTAATTCTGTTGCAACACGCCCCGATGTTTCCGCCGCGATTTATTGTTTTACGCGGTCGGGGTGTGACACCTCCATCTCGATCTCTTCATCAATGATATCCCCATCCTCATCAACTACTCTCTCCTCCACTCTCGGGTTCCCTACGGTTTTGCCACTACGTGTGGTAATGGCTTTAGCATGGGCATTAGGGTTTGGTAGGGTGTTACCCTCAAACTGACCGGGTAATCTCTCCTCTAACTTCCTAGACATATCACCTACAACTCTTTGAATGTCTTGGAAAGAGGCTTGGTGGTTCTTAAGCATAAGGTCATGTTCGCTAAGTGTCTTTTGGGTGGTTTGGTCCCTAACAACTAGCTGGCTCATCATTGCCTCCATTCTTTGTAAACTACCCCCTAGATCATAACTTGAACCCTGGCCTGATGGAACCTGATTATTTGAACCCCCCTCTTTGACCTGTCCATTGAACCCTTATTGAACTGCCCAGTTGAACCCCCACCAAAGAATGAACCTTGACCCCTATTTGGATTTTGAGCTATTTGAAAACCAGGAGGTCCATTTGAGCGAAAATTGTTATTATTATTAAAATTATTATTATTTCTCTAACCCGAACCAAAATTATTATTACCAAACCCACTAGGTTGACCTCTACCTAGACCTCCCCCTACGAAATCAACTTGCTCCTCACCAACTAACAAAGGACACGCACTCGTATCGTGAACCCTCGGCAAAACTCACACTTGTCTACCTTAGCTTTAATCTCCTTGAGCTCTCGAGTCACGTTTTCCAACACAGCAGCTAAACTAGGGTCCATAGTGACATGGTTCACCCCACGGGCGGGTGCACTAGTAGTGGTATTTGAATTACCACTTTGATACCGCTGGTCAGCTCGCGACTGAGATTGAGATTGGGCAAATGCCTCGAAACGCTCTAAGCACTCGGCAACAGTAAGAATACCCATCATATGACCCCCCGCATTAGTATGAAACCGATCCCGAGTCTCTTGGGTGAGATCGTTATAAAATTTCTCACATAGGGGCCAATCGGAAAGACCATGTTGGGAGCAACGAGCACAAAGGTTTTGGAAACGCTCCCAAGCAAGGTAATAGGGCTCGTCGGGCTCCATGCGGAATGAGTGAATTTGGTCTTTAAGACGTGAGGCTTTAGCGGGCAGGAAATACTTGTTCAAAAAGGCTTGACGAAGGCCCGCCCAAGTGGTAAAAGTACCGGTTGGTTGAGAGTCCAACCAAGTAGCCGCACGACCGGCTAGTGAAAATGGGAAAAGCTGCAAGTAGGTGGCATCATTCGGGGTTCCATGAAGGCTAAAAGTAGCAAGGATACGAGAGAAATGGTTTATGTGGGCCGGGGCATCCTCGTCCTTGCGGCCATGGAACTGGATGCTATTGGTTATGGCTTGCATGGCATAAGATGGAATCTGCCATGAGTTTTCACTAACGATGGGTGGAACAGTGATGGGTGAAGCAAGACCGGTGAAATTTTGAGTGGCTTGCTGATGGACGGTTTGTCTAGCGTTGGCCATTTGTTCTAGGTTTGTGTTTCTGGTGCGCTAGAGGATGGGCTATCGGGTGGGGAAACCTTAGGTGATGTTTTGGGTGAATGGTTTGGTGAAGGTGGTGGGGTTCGAGGTGGGGTGGGTAATGGAGTGGAATCAAAATTAGGAAATTGAGAAGAGGATGAAGTACTAACCTGTGGGCCTTGGCCCAATCGAAACGATGACTCGGTGACTGGCGGCTTCGGCGGTCCGTGTGAGCGCAGATGTGGCATCCACTACAAGCAAAAACCTAGATATGAGAAAAGCAAACACTAGTCACTAAAACTCAAAAGAAAAAAAAAAAAAAATAAAAAATAAAAGAAAGACTCAAAACAAAACAAAACAAAACACGTAGCACGTATATGTCAATTAAGTCTATCAAAGCTAATGAACGCGACTGCCAAGAGTCCCCGGCAACGGCGCCAAAAACTTGATGTGTGCTAAACAAACTATAAAAATCAATTAAATTAGACTCTCTAAGCTAGACACTAAAAAGCTTTAATTCTAGACTCGACCTAAAACCACACAATCGGAAAGTGTACCGATCAATGTAGTATAATCCTAGGAAGCCCTGATATCGAACCACGAGACTCTAGTTATCACGTAAACTAGACTCTAATAGACACTGACAGACACAACTAAAACTTGTTTAATTGTTTTTTTTTGGGGGGGGGGGGGGTTACGGAAACTCTAAGGAAATCTATTTAAACTACTAATTAAACTAAAACTATTCTAATACGAAAGAAGACAAAGGCTTTTCTTATATGATGAACGAGACCACCTAGACTAGAATCCTGGATTGATTTTAAGGAATTACCGATTAAGTTAAATGCATGATTTATGGAACCGGGATCTTATAGTACTAAACCTATTAAGAAACCAACTAAGCCCCTCAACCCTTCTCGAGGTGAAACCTATGGCGCTACCTAGGCCGTTAATCCTACCGGTTATTAGACGTCTTTCCAGTTGTCTAATTATTGTGAAAGTACCCTAATGTTGACCTACTCTTTTCCAATCATAGATCTAGGGTAGTTTAGCTTCTTGATTTGAATTGATAGACTAATAAACCGACGGGGAAACTAAGGCACGACCCTTTCCAAGGACTGTCTAAAGTAATTCGCCGGGTAAGACCTATCAATAGCCCCGCACATTCCAGCTATTGGGACTAGTAGAACACTAAAACCTAGTAAATCACTAACAATTACTTCTGGGGTTATTTGCGCAATTTCACCCTAAAGAGTTAAGATTTCTTACGTGATATAGACACTCACCAAAATCCTAAACCCTATTATGACTCTATATTGTGATAAAGACTGTCACTATGAATCATACGAAGCAAGTGAAAATGATAAACCAAATTAAAGCATGCATGCACATCAAATCAATAGACTAAACTTTTTACTAAACACAATCAATCCATAATATTCATGCAAATAACGAAAAAGGTAAAAACTTCATATCAATCCATTCATCAAAGTCTAGGTGGCATAAATGTTTAGCCAAGCATGTCAATAAACAAAAACAAATCAAAGATGTTTAAACACGAATTCATTGTAACAAGTTTCAAGAAAGAAATCGACAAAACAAGGGATTGGAAAACCCGAGAAAGTCTTCGATTCTTCGTCCCGAACTCGTACCACTGATTCGTAAGCTTCAAAAACTTCAATTCAGCTCCCCGAATGCTCCAAGATCGCCTATGGTTGCTCTCCAATCGTAATTAGGGTTAATGATAAGTTTCTTGGGAATTTATAGTCAACCCTAGCTGTTAACGAATTATCGCCGTCAATAAACCCCGTCGCGTCGCGCGACGGGTATAAGCTACTGTTGTGGCGCAGCGCGACGGTACGATAAACCAGAAATTATTATTTTAATGGTGGCGTCGCGCCACCATGATGTGTTATAGCTGTGGCGTAGCGCGACAGCTCAAAATGACCAGCAGCCTTCGAATTTTTCCCAGCTTCTTCTCCCAAAAACTCCAAAATAATCCTAACTCTTTTCCAACTTGTTCCGGGACTTTGTGTTTCAGCATTTTGGCTCGTTTTTACTCGATTTTCAGCAAATGTAAGCATCAAGACCTGGAAAACTCAATCTGATCAATAGTATGCACATTCCAACTAAAACAGAACTACAAATAACGAGAAATTATACAAACTATACACGAATAAAGGATGTATTTTGCAATACATCAACAAGCCGAACATCATGGCAAAGTTTCTATGTAATTTTGGTCCAAGCATGGTATCCGAAATCTTTTTTTATGAACGGCAAATATGGATCACTGACGGACCATTGGAATATTATCATGCTACCAGCGTAACCACCCGATAATATTCATCTCCACTAGAAATCTTTTGATTACATCTCTTATTAAGTTTGTGCTTTTTATGTGGTTTTTGAACAAGGGAATGAGAATCATTTTAAAACTAATTGTTTGCTACATGAAATTTGAAATTAAAGTAGTAATAATAATCAAATTCAATTTAGAATAATATTTTTTTTTAACGGCCAACAAACTCAATCCCAAGTACTCTCGGGGCACCTACTGGACAAACGGAGTACTCCGAGAGTAACCCGAGTCCACCACCAATTCCGGGGAAAACCCGGTAACCCACCCGACTGTAGGCATGACGGTGAAATTACCGGTAAACCCGTTTGTCTCAAAGATCCAACCCAGGTTTCCCTGGGTCTCCTATCATTGCCCACCAATGTCTCACTCTGCACCAAATGGGAGTCGAACCTGCATCTCACAAGAAGGTATTAAATGGGTTGGTTGGTGTTAATAAGAAAACAAGGTTTAGGGAGTAATTTATCACTTTAAAGTACTTGAACTATAAATATGCATGCGAGGGGACTCACCAAGAAGGTATTAAGTGCCTGTTTGGGTAAGCTTATTTTGGGCTACTTATAACTTATTTGCTTATTTGAAAACCAAATAAGTAAAAAAATCTGTTTGGGTAAAGTAATAAGTGCTTTTAAAATGACTTTTATAAACAACAAATAAGTTGGTTTTGAAAAGTCATAAGATTGGGACTTTTCATTTCTGCTTATAACTTTTCAGGCCCAAATTACCCAAATACCCTACCCTAATACACGCTTTCTTCTCCACAGGCACATCAGGCCTTTCTTCTCCACAACCACAGCCGCAAACCACACACCTCCCTCACACACCGTTCGGTCGCCGGTTGCCCCTCACGCCGCCGCCCCCTTACGCCGCCGCCGCCGCCCCCGTCACCAGGTAAGGTTGTTCTATTTTTTCAATTTCTTGATTGTTTGTTTGTTTGATTTGTTCAATATCATGATTGTTTTGATTGTTGGTCAGAAATTGTTGGTCAGAAATTGTTTATTTATATTAGAATGTTGATTTGGTATGTTTTAGATTAGGTCAAAAATTGTTGGTCAGAATGTTGTTTGTTCAATATCATGATTGTTTTGATTGTTGGTCAGATTTGTTCAATTTCTTCATTGCTTTTGTAACTAACGAATGTTGATTTGGTATGTTTTAGATTAGGAATGTTGAACTTGTATATGTATATTATAGATAATGGAAGAAAACCGCACAAATGTTGTTGAATGTGAAACGTCGACTAAAAAGAATAAACCAAGAACCATGTGGGATAATGCTTCATTCAAGGAGTTTGTCAAAGTTTGCTTGCTTGAACGTAGAAAAGGAAATAAACCGTGTACTACCTTTAGTAAGCTTGGGTGGGATAATATAGAAAAAACCATGAAGGAAAAAACCGGCAAAGTCTTTGACAAAAAACAACTTAGAAACAAATGGGACTTCATGAAAAAAGAATGGAAGCTTTACGACTGCTTAATAAGGCTTGAAACTGGGATCGGTGGGA
This sequence comes from Helianthus tuberosus, assembly GCA_030545235.1. Taxonomy (NCBI): domain Eukaryota; kingdom Viridiplantae; phylum Streptophyta; class Magnoliopsida; order Asterales; family Asteraceae; genus Helianthus; species Helianthus tuberosus. The sequence continues at coordinate 162,345,392 of CM060409.1, forward strand.
CGAGGAGCTTAATCGAGGCATCGCCTGAGTGGTGGGATGAGAAAATAAAGGTAAGTTATACTTTTTTTTAATCATTTGTGGTTATGAACTTATGATTGCAACTTGAAAACCCATTAATTAACCTTTTCAACTTGTAGGAAAATAAAAACTTTACCAGATTTAGGGGAGCAAATTTGGAAATATTCGAGTCGGTTTATGCTGTTTTATTTCGGGATTCTGTTGCCGTTGGGGATCAGACACAGACTCCGTTACAGTTTTTAAACGACAACAATCCGAGCGATGTTCGAATTGAGGAAAACATGGAGGGCAAATGAGACAGCGATGAAATGAATTTATGTGTTGTTTGACGTTTTAATTTAAGTGTTGTTTGACGTTTTAATTTATGTTATCGTATGACATTATGTGTTGTTTGGCGTTTTAATTTATGTGTTGTACAGGATGGATAGTGATTACTCTGGTTCAGATGATAGTGAGGAAGAACAAAGGGACGATGAGGTTATAGAATTTAAAAGGTTATGTGGAGTGGTTGTGAAAGGGATAATAATAGCTCATAACTTACGTAACGCGCGTACACCATGTCACACTTCGGCTCGCACTGGGCATAAGTATATTAATGAAATTCTTAATGGCCATCCAAGACGGTGTTATGATATGTTTCGGATGGACATACCGGTTTTTAAATAGTTATGTGTTGATCTTGTTACTAAATACGGATTGAAACAAACACGTCATGTGTCTATTGAGGAGTCGGTCGGAATGTTATTGATGACTTTGGGTCATGGATGTACAAATAGGCTTGTGCAAGAATCTTTTAATCATTCTGGTGAAACAATTCACAGACATTTTTATAGAGTTTTGGCAGCCGTGCTTAAGATGAGTGTTGATATCATCAAGCCAGCCGCAAACTATAATGATGATGTACCTGCATATATATTAAACAATCCTTGGTATTATCCAATGTTCGAGGTATTATCTAATGTTTGATGTATATAATGCTACAATTATTTTAACAAATGTTTTAATTATGTAATCGTTTTGTATTTGTAGAACTGCATTGGCGCTATAGACGGGACACACGTGAGGGCTTCGGTTCCATTGAAAGAACAACCGAAGTACATTGGTCGAAAGGGATACGCTACACAAAATATAATGGTTGTTTGTGATTTTAACATGTGTTTTACATTTGTATGGGCCAGATGGGAGGGAACTGCACATGACACGAGAATTTTTAATCAAGCGTTAGATTGTCACAATTGTCACACCCCGATTTCCACGTGTCACCGGTGGGCCCGGTGGGGGAGTATCGTGACGTGGTTGGAAACATAATAGTCAAACAACACAATAATTAATATGCACAGGGAAAGCAAATTTAAAAGATATAATACAACCGAATTTAATATTGTAATATCAAATGTCACAATATTCGGAAGTTTATCCACAGAAGGATCGAAAATAAAATATGAAACAATAGTTCAACAGACTTCAGGCATCTTGAGCTTGCGAGACTTCTACTGATGCTAAGGAGAAATCCCAGCCAATTACGCTTAGTACCTGCGTTTAATCTTTTTGGGAAAATACGTCAGTTTACACTGGTAAATACAATCAACTGACTCATTTTGGAAAATGATTGAAAATTGATTTGGATGCACGTGGCATAAACATTTTATTTAACTTGGGAGAATTATTTAATATTATAATCTTGTGAACGAATTACATGTTCCTTGTGCGTTCAGTAGCCCGGATCTTGTCCGGGTTAAAGATCAATAGACACACCACATTATTCTTTTGTGCACTGACGGGTGTACGCCTACACCTCGCGCTTAAGTCGTGGCCATTTCGTAAAATGATGCCAAGGATATCCGGGACATGGTCATTAACCCCCCAAAGGCTTTAAGTAACAAGACTGTTTAAACGAGCCGATCAAATTATTCAATTAACCACCCAACGATGGAAGATTTGATGCCCGATCAAGCGGTATGCTATATACCGTAACCCACGCCCGTATAGGGAAAATAAGTTAAAAGTATTTACCTGAGCAATGTATAAATCACAATAAGCAAATTACAAGTAGCTTTTACTGGTTCTCCTAATCTGGAACGAAGGTTTATAATAACCTATTAGAATCTAATGGGTCTTTAATTAAGCTTAAACTTAGACCGGTTAGTTTCAATGATACGGTTCGTACGCACTATTTAAGCGAAGATCGGATAGAATGTGATTTAGACCCGACAAGTTCAGAGACTTGTTTAATATGGGTCCTTCATGCACATTCTGGATTTTGAGATAAAACCGATAAGGTTTGACCCGTTTCGGCTAATTTATGTAAACTTGTTACATAAACCGAACCGAACGCGTAATAAGCGTAACGGGTAATAATGAGAGCCATTTACAGGTTTCCTAAGTTAATATTCTCCATATATGTTGGGACATCAGTAAGATATCATGTATTATGCCCGAAATGGATTTAAACACAAACTATGCCCCGCAGGGGTAGTTTGGTCATTTTAAAGGTTGTAAAAGAGTTTAAGTGTTAACCTGAGTTACAGGCCTGATGTAATCAGCAATTATACTCAATTTGCTAAGTTATATCAGTAGGTTAAAGTATATATGTGAAATTTATCAATTTAAACCAAACTATGCACCGTAGGGGCATTTTGGCAATTTCACATAAGCCGAAAAGCTCAAAACTGAAGTCTGAGTTTAACAACTTTTGCTTACTGTTAAAATATTATAATTTGCCTCAAATATCAGTAGGTATCACCCTTGTATGTTTAAAAATAGTCTTAGTACATACTATGCGTTAAAAACGCTTAAAAAGGCGATTAAAGCCATTTCCGGGTTCGATACATAAGGCTGATATTTTTATTATTCCAGAAGGCTAAAAATAATTTATTTATCATATGTGATCAGTAGCAAAAGGTTTGGAGTTGATTCGATATGTAAAACACATTTTATGGCCCGTAAGGGCAAAACCGACAATTATCGGATTAAGCCTACGACTATGAGTTATGCTCAGCCTAAAATTAATTACATCAGTGGGTAAATATTTTGGTATCAACAAGTAGGCTTAACTAGGCTATACGCTAATTACGCCATTTTATTAACATAAAGCTTTCATTTTACGCTAACGAGCATATCTCTTAATCTACACCTCAAACTGATGTCAAATTTTGTATGCAAGTTTAAATATCAGTAATTAAAGTTCCTACTCTTTTACATTTCCAAAAATCACGTTTTAAGGTGAAAAGGGCATAATGGTCAACATATGAGCAATTAACGGAATCATGCGAATTAATTGGTTAACTAATGAACCATGGTGTATAATCACAGAGGGTTATACTAGCATGTTACCTGGTCCAAATTAAGCTCTAAGACATTTCTAAATCATGCCTAAAGGGGTCAGAACTGAAAGTCAATGCAAAAGTCAAACTATGCGACTTTCGGTTCCGAACCGGGTCTTTACAGGAAATTGTCGGGTTGAACATGTTTAGACATGTTCTTACACTTATTACCAAGTTATATTAATGATCAAACAGGTTGTATATGTTCTACATTGCTACTTATGCATAAATTAGAATTTAAGGATCATGTTGACTTTTTCTTAACAAGTTTGACCCGACATTTGACCTCGTTAGAGTGGGAATCAGGGGGAACCCTTTTGAGGGTTTATTACCCACATAATTACCAACTTATAACTACTTTCACATCGACTAATCACTGGACTAACAATGATTAATCGTTAAGTCAACCGTTAATTACGACGGTTTGACTTTTAAGCTAAAACTAAGCTAAAACTTAATTAAGAAGGGTTAGGCAAACTTACTGAAGTCCTAAGCTTGATTAGTGATCACTTAAGAGAAGACTTGAGCTCCAGAAGTGATCCAAAAATGCAGATGAATGTGTGATTGCAAAGTTGCAACTCATGGCCCTTTTATAGTGGATTTAATCACCACAATGTGTTAACAAATAAGTCTACTACTGACCATAAGTTACCAACATGTGTCCCTATATGTTTGGGGATTGTTTAGGGGCCAAGGGACATGAGGAAAACCGTTTAAAGTTCAAGAATCGCGTTTAAACAGCAAACAGTAACATTTCTGTCGCTGGCACACCCCTTGCGCACCGTAAGGGTTAAGTCTTGCGGTGCGCAAGGCTTCCTCAGCAGCCAAAAACTTTGTTCTTTCAGGATTTCGAAAGGGCAACCTCATATTCCGACTTTGGGACCTCAATTATCAGTTAGGGACCTCCCAAAATGGCCTTGAACAGTTACATACCCTACCATTTTGAATTGTTTGCTTGGATTCATTTTTGAAAGTGCCGAACAAGAAGGTTTACCGTGTTTTTCTTCGTAGGAGTCCACCATTTCAATTATTGTCAAGAATTTCTGTATTTAAGATATATTAGATGTTTAAGATATATATGTTAGTGCATTCATCTGTCGACTTCGTCTTACATCGAGTCTCGGGTTCGGTTCGGGTCTAATCAAGCATGACATCACTAGTGACATCATCATGTGACATCACTAGTGACATCACATTACATATTCACGTGAAAAATACAAGTCTTGCATGGATCAGATTGAATTCAGAAGGTTTTCGCTTGAAGACAAAGATATTATTGTCAATTTCGCTTGAATAGTCAAACATGTAGATTTCGCTTGAATAGCTTCAAGCGAAATCATGAACTCTATATATAGGTTAGTTGTCTATTCATTTGTAACAATTGTCTCAGAGTGATACCAAAGTGCTGCCGGTATACCTTTTGATTGTAAATGTTGTTATATCAATACAAAAGAGGTTTAGAGTGATAAACAAGCTGTTTCATCGTCGGTTTCTTATTTTCCGCATCTGAAACTGATAAATCTCTTCTGAACGACTCGTTCGGGTCCGCAAACGATTCTACAAGTGGTATCAGAGCTCAGGAGGAAGAGATTTCGCCAAAAAAGCTCGTTTTTGTTACTTTTTTCTGATTTTCTACACATTCTTTCAAAATCGAACAAATTTTTACGTTTAAAATCGGCTCAAATTCTCACATAATGTGCATAAACATGTTTTAACAAATACTTGAGTATATCAGCTTAAAATTCAAAGAAAATCGTGTAAAAATGACCTAAAAACTAGATTTCGCTTGAACGAACAAGTTGATTTAGCTTGAAAGTGTTGGTATTTTGAAGCGAAATTGTGGATTTCGCTTGAAACAATCTGATTTAGCTTGAAAAATTGTTGTTGGTTTGAAGCGAAATTGTGGATTTCGCTTGTGTTAATTTGATTTAGCTTGAAAAGTAAGATTTCGCTTCAAAGTGTAATTGTTGATTTAGCTTGAAACTTGTTGTGTGACTTCGATTGAAACATGTATTGAGTATTGTGAATCTGTTTGAGATTGTCTGATCACAGTTTGTTGAGAAATGAAATTATATGTTTGCAATTGATTTAGTAGTTCGAGGATTGCATGTGATATGGAGTATTCTAAGTCTTGAAAATTGTTTCTCTTAAATGATGTTGTCAGTTTAGTGTTATTGAAAACAAAAATAGGCATGTGAAATATAATGATGATCGGCACAAGATTTTATTAATTCATGTGGTTCACTGCAAATTCATGTTGTGTTAAAGTGTAATCAGATGTTTCATGTGATTGTAATAATTGTTTCAATATTAGAGATATAGTTTGTCAGTCAGATCGTTTTGCGTGAACCGTTTGAAAAGTTAATCGAATTGTGTGATACTTTTATCGAGGTTGTCAGTTGTTGAGAAAAGAGATCATGTGATTACATTGGTTATATGTGAAATATTATACAAATTTGTCAGGTTATTGATATTTGGGAATAGAAAGCATGTGTGTAAGTCGGTTTGCATGTGATAGTTGTTAAATATGTGTAAGTCGGTTTGTCAGGTTTTCATTATCATTTGTTGTTTCATGAGATTCTTGTAAATTGATATAAGGGGTCCAATGAGAAATGGTTTAGTATGCTGTAGATTTAAATAAAGTTGTTGTCAGTGAGCCCGCTGTTGTCATCAGCCCAAGTTTAAACATCAACCAAGCAGCCCTTGTCAATAAAACGGCCCTTGTGATTCATTGTTTTCGGAAAATTGAAAGCCCAAGTATTGCAGCCCAATGAAAGTTGATAATTAATTGATTTGTTGTCGGCTTCAATAAAAAAAAAGGTGTATATGATCGGATTAGTTCTAGTCAGGTTCAGATTTGGAGTTTGTGTCGATTAGCACGGTTCGATCAGTACATTTGATAAGTCAAGTCGTTTTTGTGTGATCAAGTCGCGTATTAAAGTCATCGACTCGATTGAAAGTTTTGTACAGTTTGGAGTTCAAAGGTTTCAAAGGGTTAGGTCAATTGAATTCGATCTAGGTCATTCAGTCTACACAGTTGGTCAACGTTTCGCATAGTGTATCAACCTTCAATCCGCTCAAAATAGTCACCAGTTCGAGTATCAATTTGTTTCGATTAATTGATAAATCTTTAAACTAATTGTGTTTTGTTGGTGTGTTGTCAGGTACTTGTCGGTTTCTACAAGAGATTCAAGTTGCTAAAAAGGAATGGATTCCGAGTTCTACAATGCATTTGCTACACCCTCGACTACTCCAGCTTCAATTGCTCAAAACATGAATGCTGAAAACGAAACCGGAACAATGCAAAAACCCCCGAAGCTTATGGGAATTGAAGATTATCACGGATGGAAGAAACGGTTTGAAAATTGGGTTCAGGAGAATCATCTAAAAGCTTGGGAGAGCATCGAAACTGTATATGAGAGGCCAAAGAATTCAGCGGGAGTCGATAAAATCATTTCAGAATTCACAGAGCAAGAAAGAGAGTTATAAAGGAGAGAAAATGATGATCAATCTGTTACAACAAGCAGTAAAGGAGGATATATTTGTATTGCTTCAACATGATGAAAATGCTTATTCTATTTGGGAAGCTCTTGGAAAGAAATTTGAGGGAAGTACTGAAATGCTACAAAGTAAAGCAGCTTTGTTGAAAAAGGAATTTGAACTATTTACGTGCATGCCTGGTGAAACAACAAAGAGTCTTATTGAAAGATACTGTCATCTTGTACGCACTATGTCACAGTTGAAGATTACAAAAACTCCAGCAGAATGGGTTGAAAAGCTCGCTGATGCGTTACCGCAACAGGAATGGGGTACATATTTGATGATATTGAAAAATTCCGGACAGTTTAGAAGGTTATCGATTGCGCAGTTTATAGAAAAGTTGGAGGCACAGGATCTGGAGCAGCAGAAAATTGCTAGAATGAACAGTTCAACTCATCAACAAGATATTAAATTGTACTATAAAGGAAATGTTCAAACTGCTGAAGTTAGCCCAAAGATACAAACTGCATTTAGTGCTGGAAATCAATCTACACCTAGCAGTCAAGGATCAGTCAACACTAGTGGGTTCTCAACGGTGAATCCTCCAAGTGTTCAAAGTTCATCTGCTGGAAATGGTCATTTGATTCAGTGCAATGTAGCTCTACATCTTCAAAACGGTCAAAATTATTCTGAAGAAGTTGTAAAGCATCATATGGGATTATTGGTCACTGCATTAGAGTCTTATGAAGGCTTGATTGCCGGAAAAATTGGCAATCCGATGCTCACAAAGGAAGATTATGACCAGATCGATGCAGAGGAGCTGGAACTGATGGATATTAAATGGGCTTTAGCTAGTGTTTTGAGGGGAGCAGAAAAATTTAGATTGGTTACAGGAAGAAATGATTTCTTGGATACAAATCTTTCTAATCTTGGATTTGATAAATCTAAAGTTGTATGTTTTCGTTGCAGGGAGAAAGGTCACTTTAAAAGAGAGTGCAAGAATCAGGAGCCGAGAGGAGCAAAGGAGTTGTCTGGGAAAGATGATTATTATAGGAAAACCATTTATCAGCAAATCACTCTCAACCACATCAACAAAAAGAGCCACAAACTGCTCATGGAAGAATGATCGAAGATGCAAACAGGAAAGCTTACCACGGTATCGTTGATCAAGATGATGAGAAAATGGCTGAAGGATTTAGCTGGGATAAGTACATTCCAGCTGATTCAAATGTTGGAGCGTTTATTGCTCATATTATTCGAAAGCCGGAAATGCTGAAGGAATGGATGGAAGTGTTATCTGATGAAGAGAAAAGTGAAGATAAAGGATCTGTTTCATCTGAAAACAGTTCGTCAGAGACAAGTGATACTGATGAAGAAATTGAACAGATTAATATTGGAAAAACTCACTTATCTTCTGATAGTTTTGAATTTTATTTTGCAGAAAAATTGAAGAAACTAAAAGAAGAGAAAGCTGAAAAAGATTTGAAAAAGGTCAAAGTGGTTGAGAAGATTGTGGAAGTTGAAAAGATAGTTGAAGTTGAGAAGATCATTGAAATCACAAAACCTTGTCTTAAATGTTTAGAGTCTTGTAAACAATGTATAGAGAAAGATGAGAGGTTTAGTGAGTTAGAAAAGTTGAAAGAAAAGTTGTTGTTTGATGTAAAAAATTTGAAAAAGTCATTTGATGTATTGAACAGAACTGTGAATAGTCTGGAGAAGACTAACTCTGAAAGAGAAAAAACTTTGAAGATGATGAATGCTACCATGATGACAAAGCAAAAAGAGATCAACTTGTACATAGAAGAATGTGCAAAGTTGAAGAAAGAGTTGGATAGTGAAGCAACTGAGAATGAAAGAATCAGAAGATTGCTGCAAAGTTACAAAGGTTGTGACTACATAATTGATAAAATTTATCCAACAGTTGAAGGATTTGAAGCGTTTAAAGGTGAAGAAACAAAGCCAAAGAAGAAAAAGGATACTGGTAAGAAACAGGGTGTCTGTTATAATAAGTGTCCGCCTCCGATTTGGGAAGGGTACTCGTCTAGAAAACCTAACGAGGAAGAACTAAAACAGGCAGTCAATATTAAGTTAGAATCCAAGATAACCGATGATTTACCGGACAATATTGATGTCACGTTCACAGCGTCCGACACAGATCATGAGTCCGAATTGATAAAAAGAGTGGTTGATCAGGTGTTGGATAAGGATGAGGAGTCAGAGTCAAAGTCAGGATCCGAAAGTTCGTGTCAGTCAGTCAGGAGTTCGAGTTCGTCCGAAAAGAGTTCAAAGTCGTCGGGAAAACGGGTTTACAGTAAAGAGTTTTTGTTGTCAAAATCTAATTTGAATGATGAAACATTTGAAGTTGTGTATACTTTGAATGATTCTGACAAATTATATTTTGATAAAGAGTTTCCAATAAGAAGTGTTCGTTTTGACATGATCAAAAAGGTTTTCAAAATGACAGAAATTAATATTTCTGAAATAAAAGATTTAAATCTTATTGAAAAACGTAAAAAGTACACTTCAAGAGTTCAACAACGGTTAAACAAGAAAAAGGGTTACAATTCTGGTTCTGGTTTTCAAAAGAAACAAAACCACAATCGTAGCTATAAAAAGAAAGGTCTTGGTTTTATTCCACCTGAAAATTATAAAACTGAAAAATATGTTCGAGATTTTAAATCAAAAATGACATATGTTGTAGGAACTAGCCATGAAGAAGAAGCAAAGAGCTCATTCTGGAAACAATCAAACAAGGAGTTTCTTGCTGAAAAGATGAAGAATGGAGCTTTTCAAAGGAAAGAGACATGAACCTGTTACAGATGCAATGAAGTTGGTCATATTGCATGGAACTGTCCCAAAGCAACCAATACAAAACAGGGAGTCTCAGAAAAACTCAAAAAAGTAGTTGTTAATAATACGGAACCACCAACTGAACGATTTAAAGTGTTTAAAAATTCTATATATGAAGTTGGTGAGTGTTCCAAAAGATTTTACAAGAAACGGGGAAATCTTGACAACCAAACTTGGGTCGTTAAGAAATCAGAGGTAAAATCTGGCGATGAATCTGATTCCACAAAATCAGAGGAGCCACAGGTTCAGGTAAAAAGTGAAAACTCAGTGCCTCTAATGGATGATGTTCATTTTCCACCATTGAGAGCTGAGAATTTTAAATCAAATGTTGGAAAAGTTGAGATCTCTAATCAATTTTATTCTGATAAGAATGAATTTGATGTTGAGAAAGCTTTTAATGGAAACGTAAAGAAAATTTTTGGAAAAATGATTGATGGGAAGGTTAAAGGGGTAAAAGAGTTTTATTCTAAGAAGAAAGCAACTTACACCCCAACTGCTTCTGAATTGAAAACACCCAAGGCTGGTCAGGCTTGGGTGGATATTTTCTTTCATTGAAAAACCTGACTTGCCGGAGATCCCAAGTTTGCAATCGTGGATCAGGAATCGGCATCATTCATATTTTAAAGTGTTTGTATGAAAGTTGTTAAAATTGTTAAATTTTTACAGGATAAGTGTGACTTGCCGGAGCTTCCAGGTTGGTAAGTGAGAAGCAGGAATCGGCATTTTGATTGGTAAAATGGTTTGTGTAGATGTTTTATTCCTACATGTGATTAATTGTGTTGGATATACTTACAAGTGGTAAGAGGTTGATTCTGGCAAAGTGATTACTCAAGGTCATTAGGTTGAACTTGATGTAATCCTCATATATGTGATTGAATGAATAAGATGATGAACCCGACCCTACAAGTGGTTAAAACAAAACTTATTTTCCGGAAAAATCATTTTGGTTAAAACAAACTTAAGTGTTTTGAAATCATAATGAGAAAATAGTTTTGTGTAAGGGGGAGTTCTGATTGTTTATGCCATGTGGATGGCGAATTGATGTGATTTGATATTGGTTGTCATGTTGTTTGTACAGTTTGTTTTCAAATTTCCTAAAATGTGTTTGCATTTTAGGGGGAGTAGAAAATTTCAGAAAATCCAAAAACATTTGAAAATTTGAAAAATACAAAAACATGATAAAATTAAAAAATGAGTTTCGTTGTGAACAGAGGAAATGATAGTACATCAGTGGACTGTCACAACATGCTAATGAAATGTAAAGATAAAAATGTGATAAACGGTCTCACTGATGATGTGTCAGTAGGTTTTTACACATTTAGTAGATTGTGACGAGATATAAACTTAAATTTCAAACTTGCTTATATCGTGGGAAACATCTCTCGGATATATGGGTAACCCCCGAAATCTCGTTTGAAAGGTCTCATAATCTGATATACTAGGTCTTTATACTCAATGATGTCTGGGGTATTATTCCGGGACTTCTGCTGAACGGTGGTTCTGACCTAGTCCTTGGATAATACTTTCCGCAATGCTTGAAACATAGCATAAACCCTCAGCATGCTGATGAAACAATAAAATTGATAGTCGCTGCTGTTGTAGCTAAAAGATCCTCTAAAGGGGACATACCGAAAAGTCGAAGCCGATATCTCTCTGCGTATACGGAAGTATCGACCTGAGATCCCTCGGCCCTCGCATTACCTAATTTATATACAGATATCATTTGTGTCATAATTACCTGTAAGACTGATTATTGGGATCTGGATATGGGAGTATATTCTGAGGTGGGACACGCGATTGAGTTTAAGTATCTAAGACATTAATATCGTATCTCGAAACAGTTGAACTTTGTGTGAAAATTTAAGTGGACAGGTATACTGACAATCTAGGTGAATTGTTTAAAACTTAAAATGCAATGAAGCTTAACGGTGTTGGTGATTTGTCTCAGAAACTGATATGATCCTCTTACACAAACTCACAAAAAATAGTGTCTGTAAATATTTCTTTACTGCATTTCTTTTCCTTCAAAAATCCAAAAAGATTTTCAGTGTTTTTAGCATAAATTTTTGAAAAATTCAAAAAGATTTTTGGCAACTGATGTTGGAAAGCTGATTTTCAAAGTTCCAAGTGCTAAACATGATGACATTGATGTGAGGGGGAGTGTGTTTTTATTGTCAAAATATGTTTTTAAAATCAATAAGTGGTTCATTATGTATTTGTGATCTGAGGGAGAGTAAGTGTTGATGCATTCAAATTGTTAAATCTAGAAATTCATTTCTGGGTTAAGAATGTGCAGGAATAGTAAAGTTTCAATTCTGAATCTGAAGACAGAGTGCTAGGTTCCGATACCTGAGGTTGATGTGATTTCAACATGCCAGACTGCGATCCCAGCATATCGAAAGGGGGAGTCTGAAGACATTCGAGTAGAGATTGTTCGTGGGGAGTCTGTTGATGCTGAAGAGGAGAAGAAGATAAAGTTTGAGGATACTTATAGCATCAGATATTTCAAAGAGTGTTCAGACTGATTAAGACTGAAGATGCAAAGATTCGACACTTAAGACTCGTCAACATCTGAGGGGGAGTCTGTTAGTGCATTCATCTGTCGACTTCGTCTTACATCGAGTCTCGGGTTCGGTTCGGATCTAATCAAGCATGACATCACTAGTGACATCATCATGTGACATCACTAGTGACATCACATTACATATTCACGTGAAAAATACAAGTCTTGCATGGATCAGATTGAATTCAGAAGGTTTTCACTTGAAGACAAAGATATTATTGTCAATTTCGCTTGAATAGTCAAACATGTAGATTTCGCTTGAATAGCTTCAAGAGAAATCATGAACTCTATATATAGGTTAGTTGTCTATTCATTTGTAACAATTGTCTCAGAGTGATACCGAAGTGCTGCCGGTATACCTTTTGATTGTAAACGCTGTTATATCAATACAAAAGAGGTTTAGAGTGATAAACAAGCTGTTTCATCGTCGGTTTCTTATTTTCCGCATCTGAAACTGATAAATCTCTTCTGAACGACTCGTTCGGGTCCGCAAACGATCCTACAATATATACTTGGGTCTTGGGTTTTATAAATGAGGTCGTTCAGAGGTAAAAATTAACATGATGCCACTTTTAAATCCTGCCAAAACATCTTTAATTAAATCCGGGTTTACAACCCTTTTTGTCTTACATGACACGTGTCGTTATATTACTGAACACGAATTTTCGAGGTGTTACATCCTCACCCCCTTAAAATAAATCTCGACCCGAGATTTACTGAAATAAATAAGGGTACTTTTTTTTCATCGTGGATTCAACCTCCCACGTGTATTCGGGACCTCTACGGGCATCCCATTTGACCTTTACAATAGGTACATGCTTCCTTCGAAGCTTCTTTACCTGTCGATCTTAAATCGACAATGGTTTTTCCACAAATTTTAAGCTCTCATATATATATGCAAATCTGTATGCGGTATTACCAGTGATTCATCAGCGAAACACTTCTTCAGGTAAGTTTAACTTATAGGCAACTGACCCGACACGTTCGATAACCACGAAAGGTCCTATGTATCTCGGGCTTAGCTTGCCTTTCTTACCAAATCGCATCACCCCCTTCCAGGGTGATACTTTAAGCAATACCTTGTCACCTACTTCGAAGTGAAAGGATTTACGCTTTGGATCTGCGTAGCTCTTCTGCCTATCTCGGGCAGCTTTGAGACGGTCTCGAATTTGGACAATCTTGTCCGTTGTTTCAAAGACTATCTCTGGTCCTGATAATTGGACATCTCCAACTTCCGCCCAACAAACGGGCGTTCTACACTTTCTACCATATAAGGCCTCAAAAGGTGCAGCCTTTATGCTGGTGTAGTAGCTATTGTTGTAGGAGAACTCAATTAGTGGTAGGTGGTTATCCCAACTACCACCCAAATCGATCACACATGCACGTAGCATGTCTTCCAAAGTTTGAATAGTACGCTCACTCTGACTGTCTGTCTGAGGATGGTAAGCCGTACTAAAATTCAAACGCGTGCCCAAAGTGTAGGTCCCTATCCCGTGTGGATCGTAACAAAACTGACAATCTACCAAGGGTGCGGAATCCCCTTGATAAACCTCTCAAACAGAAACAAGAACACAAGACGATTTACCAACCGATCTTCTATGATTATCCAACGAAAACGTTTACAATCACTCAAGATCTTCACGAACCAACAGCCGATTTCTGTTTGTTCTAAACTCTCTCAATTCGAATGCTCTCAATAATCTCCAAAAGTCTAACCCTAAACATGTAGTAAAAGGTTGTTTATATACTACAACCTACCATACACGAATTGGGCTATGGCCCGTATACAAATTCATAATAAATTCGGACCTAATAAACTTCATACAAACTTGGACTTGATTGGGCTTGATAATCTCGAAATCTTTAAGTCTTCATAGTCCAATCTTCTGTTTAATATCCAAAGACCAATCCACAGCTGTTGTCACATAACATGCACCAACAAACTCCCCCTTGACAATAGCTTGCAAAGGAAACTTTAGTCTTCAGAATCTTACAGTCTTTGGTCTTTGGATAGCGTCAGCTTCAACTTGAATTCTGTCAGCAACAGACTCCCCCTAAGCTGATGTATCCAATCACCAAATCTTCCAAGTTCTATTCAGCATTCTCAATAAGTCTTCACAGCATCCATTCTGCATTGTAGAAGGAGGATTCTACCAAGCAGCAACAAACTCCTCATCTCTTCAAAGCAACTTCTCATCAACAAACTGCTTCAATCTGTATACTATAAAACAAACATCTCGAGAAACCATAAGAATTTTTCAACATAGTTAAAGAATTATTATTATTCAAGAGATAGTTAAACTGTATAACAGATTAAGCATTTTCAAATTACGCACCAACACGCAACAATTTTTAAACAAACACCTTATAACCTGCATCATTTCAAAATTTTGAACCCACTTACTAACACCGTCTCCCCCTATCAGTAACAACTCCTCCATGAATAACAGTTTTCCGTACATTAAGAATTTTAAACAGAAAAAGACACTATTTTTGTATTTTTCTGAAAGCAAGTAAATACGAAAAGCAATAAACACTCTATTTTTGTGAGAATCACCTGTAAGAAGATCATATCAGCACAATCAAACTGTTTCACACTATTAGATAATTCTTTATTTAATTTTTCGTGAAAAGCAGGTCAAGACGATTACCAGTATGTTTGTCCACTTAAACAAAATGCATGAACATTTCAAGTTCCATTACCGTATGATACATTAAGGTAATTTTATTACTGAAATACTAGTGTGTCCCACTTCAGGATATACCCCCACGATCAAGGTATGCACAAAGATTCATCGTAGTAGGTGAGTATACTGATGTCATCCTTTAAGATATCCTGACAGTGTCTAGGTCTGCATATAATCTGTTTTATCATGTTTTGATTGCTTAACAATGAACACCCAAACAAATACTAATCAAATCCTGGAAATATAAACAACACACTCTATCATGCAAGTATCTTCCCTACCACATATTTCACAAGTCCAATCCAGATTTCTGAAATCTTAACTGGGAATAGGTTGAGAAGAGAACATAATAGATCTTTAGGAGAGATGGTATAATATACAGATCAAATGAGTTTTCACAGTTTGATATAGGTTTATTGGGTTTCATTTGGGCACTAGAGGGCCTCTTTCGGGTGTATTAGATCTATAGCGCGACAACGTACAGCTAGGTCAGCATGTATCTGGATGCAGCAGAAGCTGTCGTTGCCTAGCACCTCCAGGTCAGCATATATCTGGATGTAGCAGAGGAGGTACACGACTTTTTTCAGAGAAGATTTCAGAATCAGATCAAAATTGTGTGTATCGGGACAACATACAGACATTCAAATAGAAATGAGCTAATTCCAAGTGACTTTCTTTCCTGGGGTCATGTACAATTTTAGTTCTGAACAGACAGACAGTCAAGATATCCCCAGATGAAATAACAGTATAAAGACCCAAAACTTCAGATTTTGGCAATCTATCAACGCAAGATTTAAGGTCATTAAACCATACACCACTGATGTGTTCCCCACTCATACTCAGTGCTTTTATGTTTATATCACATTGGTAAGTTGATTATTTCATGCTTTTGCCTACTGATACATCATATAATGAAGCTGCTATCACACTTAAGCATTTTAATTTCAGTTTGAGTGTGACAGTCTAACTTGCTGATTTACTATCATTTCTTCTTTTTCACACAGTGAATACTCATTTTTGATTTTCTATTTTTTTATATTTTTTGATTTTTCAATGTTTTTGTATTTTTGATTTTTGAAAAAGCAGTAAACTATTTACAAAATTCTTATGAAAAACCAGTTATTCAGGATTCCTCATCCCGTTTAGTTCGACTAAGTGTTCAAAGCGAGCCCTGTCAAAAGCTTTAGTATAAAGATCTGCCAGGTTATCTAGTGTGTCAACTCAGCACTTTGAACTTCAATTTAAAACATTCAATATAAATATATCAACATTCTCACATCCCCCTTCATATGCCTAGAGCAGCCATTATCAACACAAGTTGATAATCCTCCTTAGCAGCTCCTGCACACACCAACTAAGAAATTAGTTAGATTGGGGGACCCAAGCCTTAATGGTCTTGGGTCGTCCAAATTCACCAACTACTGGAACATCCATCCAATATCCATTACTCCTAACAGGAGTCTTGGATCTCAGACCTGTTGATGTAAATGGGTTTTGATTACCATAAGGTCTCTGGTCCTAAGGGTTCCTATATGTATTTGGACTATTTGACCTTTGAAAATTCTGATTTTGAAATCTTGAATTTTGATTCCAAGAAGCATTATTGTTGTAATTTCTAAAGCCATTGTTATAAAAAGTTCGACCACCATTATTTTGGTATCGATTTTGATATTGACCTTGACTTCTGAAATTATTTGCATTATAATTGTTCACTCTTGGTGAACTGCTTCTAGGTCTCTCAAATCTACCTGGTGGATATCTAGGCTGAAATCTTTGTTGATTTCTTTGAAAACGAGGAACTTGTGGAGTTCCTTTTTCAGCCTTATCTACACCAACAACAACATTTTCTGGTTGCTTAGGAGCAGATTTCTTTTGAGAATTTGAGCCTTTCTCCTCACTATCACCTTCCTTCATTGGTAATTTCCCTCTCTGTTTTTCACTAAGTTGTGCTTCACTCTTTTTGTTAGGACAGCAGCTTGCTACATGTCCCTTGACGTGACATTTGAAGCACGATCTCTTTCTCGAAGACTTCTTAGCTGGAGTCCCCGAGGTAGATCCCTTATCAGATGGTGATGATCCCTTAGATGAACCTCGTTCAGTTTTCTTAATTTTAGATTTTTCTATGCTCTTATTTTTTGCAAACTCTACATTCGATTCATTTTCAATAACAGCAGTTTCATTTTTCATATCACTACCTTGAACAAAATTAATCTTTTTGACAAAAGCTTGATTTTTATTCTTAGGCGGTGAAATTTTCTTTTTCAAATCATCACTCTCAGATCCATCACCTTGACTTGATGTGGATGCGAAACTACTAGGTGTAGATGCCATAAAGTCTGCTAGCTCATTTTCACTAGGCAGGAATGAATAGTCATGACTAAGAGGAGGTGGAACTTCATTAAAGCCTTGGAAGCCCACACTTGTCTTGTCATTACTCTTCTTTAACCCACCCATCATGTGTTTCATTACAAAAGATGAATCTCTGAATTGACTCAATTTCTTTTCAAGTTCAACAATTTTGAGTTGTGCATCTGACAACTCTTTGCATTTTTTAGAAATCTCTTTTGTTTTCTCAGCCATCATGTCATGAGCTAAGTCTATGACTTGAAGTTTTTCATTTAATTTGCAAGTTAAAGCTTCAATTTCAGCTTCACAACCTTTTATTTTCTTCAAGTATGACGATTCATTTCTTTTAACAAAAAAATTTGCTTCTTTTATGTTAGACATCTCACTTACCAGACTTTGGTTTTGTGTTGTCAACCTGGCAACCTCACCCTGTAGTTCACGACATCTCAAACACACAGAAATAGATTGTACCTCTTTCTCATGAACTTCTGAGTTTTCATCAGCAACAACCTGTTCAGCTTCACTCTCCTTCTCTACTTCAGCATCCACTTTTGCTTCAGCATTCTTCACTTCAGATTCAGCATCACTCACACTAGTTTCAGCCTCATCAACTTGAACTATCTCTGCCATGAATGCCTGAGTGGCACTCTCATTCCCCTGATATCGCTTTTGTAATGCATCCCACATATCCTTTGAATTAGTGTACTTTGTGAAGGTATGCTTGATGCTATCAGGTAAGGACATCTTGATAGCTGCCAAGGCTTTCTTTTCAGCCTCATACATCCTTTTATCATTTTCTTGCATGTTCACATAGGCTGTGACACGCGGTCTGCCTTCAAAGTCATGTGTAGGGTTTGTGTACCCATCTTCAATACAAATCCACATGCGAGTGTCCTGATATTCAATAAAGGATTGAAACCTATCATTCCATGTCAAGTAATTCTCCACCTTCATCATTTTAGGTGGTTTGTTCGTTGTGCCTACCTCGTGTTCCATCCTTAAAAGCTCGTTCAATTTAGACATGTTCGACATTTTAACTTAAGCAGACTGGTTAATCCGTACAATTTTAGTCCGAAACCTGTTTTTTTTTTTCCTAAAAATCCAAGGAGTCCAACGGTGCAAACGGTTTGTCTAGATGAGTTACGGATAATTCTCTAAACCCGAAACTATGAAATTTTTCCTACGATTGCCTAGAAAAATTCCACCACTTTCAAACCACTTGTTGCGAGTCGAGACCACGGTTGCGAGTCAGATCAGCACAAGCCGAAACCACGGTTGCGAGTCGAGACCTTAGTTTCGAGTCGAGACCACGGTTGCGAGTCAACCAGCACAAGTCGCAATCACGGTTGCGAGTCAACCAGCACAAGTCGAAATCACGGTTGCGAGTCAACCAGCACAAGTCGAAATCACGGTTGCGAGTCAACCAGCACAAGTCGAGACCTCTGGTTGCGAGTGAACAGTACCAGTCGAGATCACTTGTTACGAGTCGATACCTGCAACCTTGAGTCAACCGATTTCTGTTTGTTCTAAACTCTCTCAATTCGAATGCTCTCAATAATCTCCAAAAGTCTAACCCTAAACATGTAGTAAAAGGTTGTTTATATACTACAACCTACCATACACGAATTGGGCTATGGCCCGTATACAAATTCATAATAAATTCGGACCTAATAAACTTCATACAAACTTGGACTTGATTGGGCTTGATAATCTCGAAATCTTTAAGTCTTCATAGTCCAATCTTCTGTTTAATATCCAAAGACCAATCCACAGCTGTTGTCACATAACATGCACCAACACAAAGATTGTTGGAAGCTTTTCCAAAAATGTGACGTGTATCTAGTATCTCTGTCAGAGATAATAGACACAGGTATGCCATGTAAGGCTACAATCTTATCCACGTATAGCTGGGCTAACATATCGGAGCTATAAGTCTCCTTGATGGGTAAGAAATGGGCTGACTTAGTCAGTCTATCAACTATAACCCATATTGTATCATTTCATTTCCTTGTCTTAGGTAACTTGGTGACAAAATCCATAGTTACCATTTCCCATTTCCATGTAGGAAGTTCGGGCTGTTGAAGCAAGCCCGACGGCTTTTGATGTTCTGCTTTGACTTGCGCACAAGTCAAGCACTTAGCTACATAGGCAGCTACAGACTTTTTCAAGCCTATCCACCAATAGTTTGCCCTTAGATCCTGGTACATCTTATCAGCTCCAGGATGAACGGAGTATTTGGAACTATGGACTTCCTAGAGGATGACATCTCGAAGTCCTCCATAAATTGGAACCCATATTCGTCCATTTAATCTTAGAATTCCGTCCTTGCTAAGAGTTAACTTCTCCTTAGTTACCCCTAGCTTTTCGTTAGGATAGTTAGCTTCCAACACAGCTTCCTTCTGTGCAGCTAACAACCTTTCAGTCAAACTGTTCTTTATCTCCATGCGCTTGGCATTGATTCGGATGGGTTTCACCCTCTCCTTTCGACTTAAGGCATCGGCGACTACATTCGCCTTGCCGGGATGGTATCTGATTTCACAATCATAATCATTTAAAGTTTCCATCCAACGGCGTTGCCTCATGTTTAAATCCTTCTGATTAAACAGGTGCTGGAGGCTCTTGTGATCAGAATAGATCACACACTTAATTCCATATAGATAATGCCTCCACAGTTTTAGTGTGAATACGACGGCACCCAACTCTAAGTCGTGGGTGGTGTAATTCTTTTCATGCACCTTTAACTGTCGTGATGCATAGGCAATAACTTTGCCTTTCTGCATAAGCACACACCCCATGCCAGTGTGCGATGCATCGCAGTAAACCACAAAATCTTCTATTCCATCTGGCAATGTCAAAACAGGAGTGTTGCTCAACTTCTACTTTAGGATATCAAAGGACTCTTGCTGCTTAGGGCCCCAAACGAACTTTACTTTCTTCTTAGTCAAGGAAGTTAGGGGTGTAGCAATCCTTGAAAAGTTTTCAATGAAACGTCTGTAATATCCTGCCAATCCCAGGAAGCTACGAATCTCTGTAGGCGTCTTTGGCTCTTGCCAGTTCATAACTGCTTCAACCTTAGCAGGATCCACTTGGATACCACGCTCACTCACCACATGTCCAAGGAATTGGACTTCTTGAAGCCAAAATTCACACTTGGAAAATTTGGCGTAGAGTTTCTCATGACGCAGGAGTTTGAGAATACATCGAAGGTGTTTCTGATGGTCAGCTTGATTCTTCGAGTAGATAAGGATGTCGTCGATGAAAACGATGACGAACTTGTCTAAGTAAGGCTTGCAGACGCGATTCATGAGATCCATGAACGCGGCAGGTGCATTAGTGAGCCCAAAAGGCATCACTAGGAACTCGTAATGACCATAACGAGTCCTAAATGCAGTTTTGTGCACGTCTTCATCTCTAACCTTCAGTTGGTGGTAGCCTGACCTTAAGTCAATCTTCGAGAAATAACTTGCTCCTTGCAATTGATAAAACAAATCGTCGATCCTGGGCAAAGGATACCTATTCTTTATCGTAACCTTATTAAGCTCACGATAATCGATGCATAGACGCATCGATCCATCCTTCTTCTTGACAAACAAGACTAGGGCTCCCCAAGGGGACGAGCTAGGTTTTATGAAACCTTTAGCTAGCAATTCATCCAGTTGTGTCCTCAACTCCTTCATTTCGGTTGGTGCTAACCTGTAAGGTGCTCTAGCAACTGGTGCTGCTCCAGGGATGATGTCAATTCTGAATTCCACTTGTCTATCTGGTGGCAAACCAGGTAGTTCTTCCGGAAAAACTTCTAGGTATTCAGAAATGACAGGGATGTCTTCTATTTTCGGTTTAGGCTCATCAATGATCACTTGTGCCATGTAGATGACACAACCCTTCTTTAAACATTTTGAAGCCTTGAGCATAGTCACTTGCTCAGGCAGCCCATACTGGGTATCTCCCCGAATGGTAAGTGATTCACCAGACGGAGTCTTAATCACCACTTGCTTTCTGTTGCAGACGATTTGGGCCTGGTTGTGAGATAACCAGTCCATACCCAATACTATGTCAAAACCGGCTAACTTGAATGGAAGTAGGGACAGAGGAAAAGAGTGGTTCTTAATGGATATAACACATCCATCTAACACAGTTGAGATGGTTTCTAGTGTTCCATCTACTAACTCCACCTCATAATTCACCTTTAAGGTTTTGACAGGTAATTTCAGCAATTCACAAAACTTATTATCAACGAAAGACTTATCAGCGCCTGAATAAAAAAGAACTCTAGCAAAGACGTCATTTACAAGGAAAGTACCTGTAATAACGTTGTCGTCTAGAACCGCTTCTTTGGCATCCATTCTGAAGACTCTAGCATTTGTCTTCTTAGCCTCTTCAGGCTTCTTGGCATATTTAGGGCAGTTGGTTTTAATGTGCCCCTTTTCATTGCAACGGTAGCACGTTGCGTCTTTCATCTTCTTGCAATCCAAGGTCTTGTGATCCGTGGACTTGCATATACCACAAGCAAAGGTTTTTGACTGAGTCTGAGAGTTCGACTCGAGTCTACACTTTCCAAATTGCTGTTTCTTGCAAATTTTGCATTTGGGCTTCTCACCAGAATGATACCCATCTTTCCTTGACTCCAATCCTTTCTTGTTGTCACCGTTCCCACGGTGCTTCTTGTTCGACCTCCGTGAACTATCATCTTCACGTTTTCTCTTCTCAGCCTCCTTATTCCTCAGCGATCTTTGCATGACCGCATCCAAAGTGAGGGACAAGGATATGTCAGCCACAGATCTAAAAGTAGCTGGCCGAGAAGCCTTCACGCTTGCCTTGATTTCCGGGGCTAAACCACCGATAAAACGAGCTATTCTTTTTGGTTCCGGGGTTACCAGATACGGAACCAATCGGGACATCGTGTTGAAGCTCGTGAGGGAAGCTTGACAGTCAAGGTTTGTCATAACCAATGATAGAAAATCAAACTCTATCTTCTCCACTTCATGCTGAGGGCAGTAATTTTCCCTGATGAGGGCATCGAATTGTTCCCACGACATGTTGTACAATGGGATTTTCCCGGTGGCTTGAATCAGTGATCTCCACCATGCTAAAGCTTCACCCTTAAAAGACTGCGACACATACTAGACTATATCCCTCTCAGCGCATCCGCTGATATCCACAACTATGTCCATCTCGTCCAGCCACGTCATACAGTCGATGGCTCCTTTCTCCCTGGTGAAATCCTGGGGTTTGCAGGAAACAAAATATTTATATGAGCAACCCTTGTCACGGGATCCTTGATTTAGTACAACCTGCTGAGATGGAGCACTGTGGTGGTTCGAGGAGTGCCGATCATCATCTTTCTTCGGTTCGTCCTTCTTGGACGGTGGCTTTGAAGGCTGCGTAGATAGGGTCCTACTACGAGTCCCACTATACTCTTCGTACTGCCTTTCCAATGCCTTTGTAACTGCGTCGTCGACCAACGCTTTTAATTCAGCCCCCGTTAAATTGATCCGGGCGTTATCAATGTTCTCCACTGGATGACTATTTATCTCGTCTGAGTTAGCCATTTTAATTGAACTGTTACAGAAAACAAGGACAATAGTTTATTTGGGAGTTTATTATGGAATTGCCCCTTAGGGTAATTCATTAACCATGGTAAACAGAGACCATATTTGGTTAATTTATTAATCATATTTATTTAGGATTTCTATCATAATTTATCCTAATTATAAAACAATAACAGTTTTATTTGTGGCACAAAAGACCTAGTCACGTGGACATTTATAATTTATAAGCTATGATTTCGGAGAATCAAAGCATGAAGGTATACTGGCACAATAGGCCTAGTCACAAGGACATTTATAAATAATAAGCTATGATTTCAGAGAATCAAAGCATGAAGGTTTGAACCTAGTTCATTACCTTTATCTGACAGGGAGTCATTGCTACCTCTGTCTTTTGGCTCATATGGAAATGAGCAGGGCCCGTAGGCACTATATTACCACGTATGGTAAAATGATCATCTTAATTGATGATTTAACCCATGATTCGGAGATCATTTAGTTGGGTTTGGAATCTTTGAAAAGATCCTTATATGATAATGACGTGTGTGATTTTAATGAATCACGTCTGCCAGGAGTGTTAACATGTTCTCAGATGTTAACCGGGATTTGAATCTTTTAAACAGGTCTTACCATCATGGCCAGGTCTTTATAATGACACTCAGGCTAGGTTTCACTCTTAAGATTCTTATTCAATATTTAAATAGGCAGATTATTATTAAAAGGAATGATTTTGATTTATTTATTTCATATATAATATTTATGGATATAATAGCAAGATGAAATTTATAAACATAACATTCCATTAATTATCAAAAGATTACATGTTGCCCTAAACGGGACTTTTCAACAAACAAACTTACCCACGCAGGGGTTTAAACAAGTACTTACCCACGCAGGGGCTTAATAACACACATACCCACGCAGGGGTTTAATCACACACATATCCTCGTAGGGGTTTACTGAAAGATAGACCCACGCAGGGGTCAAAACAAACAAGACTGGCCCACGCAGGGGCTCAACAACAAATGGAAGGATTTAGTGGTCCTTCTTACTCTTCCCTTTAATTAGGCTCGTTAATCCTTGGAAGAAAGTTTGTCACTCCCTTCGTTCTCTGTGAAACTCTCGCTCTACATGGTCCAACCTTTGCAGAATTTCTTCACGCTCCGGTGGGAGAACCTTGGTGGTTGCAATTGTTGCCCGATAATAGGTCTTTGAGGTATTTGGTACCCATGTGTTGGGTACCCTACTCCCCATGGATCTCCATAGGGTCCTTGGGTGTTGTAGTTAGCCGCTACCATGTAGGGGTCGGCTTCGGCGTAGTTGTAGTTGGTGTGCACTGGCTGTTCAAACGGGTTATACGCCATGGAACCCGTGTATGCCGGAATTGGGTTATCAAAACCCATCGGCGGTGGTTGCGGTGCAACTGGTTGTGAAGGTCCACCCATTTGTGGATCTTCTTGATGTGGCGGGTAATGGCTGCCACTTGATTGCCGAGGAGAGCTGAAATGGAAATCTCCTCCCCGTGTAGACATACGCGGTCCAAATCTCCTACGCCTTGGCGGTTGCGGAGGTGCCGGTTGAACTAGTGGCGGTGGAGGTGGTGGCGTGACTGCCACAAATCTTGAATCCACAGAGGGGTCCTGTTGGTGCTGTTGCTGCTGCTGAGGCGGTGAATGGCGAGGAGGTGTATAGTACCATTCGTGCCTGGTAAACATAGCTTGAAAGCTATCTGGACCAACATAGGGTGATCCGTGGAAAGAAGATCCGTCGGAGATCTCTATCGGGTGGTTTGGTGTACCACTGGCAGGTTCGACGGGGTCCGTATCCTCGTCCATATAGTCTGCGTGATCTCCAGAGAAATGATCCTCGGCCCCAATGGGTTAAAACCCACTGGTTCTGCTATGTAGTTTGCCGGGTTAAACCGGCCCCTAAAAACTGGTGTAGGGTCACCAAAAGAATTATGCGATAAAGATCGCTGCAACAGTATGTAGGAAGGTTGCGGGTTGTTGGGCTCATACTCCGGCTGTGGCCCATAAGGGTTATGGACAGGAGGTGTTGAACTGTGTGAGACCGGTCGTCTAGCCGGTTCAAAGAGGTTCCTCCGGTTTTGCCAGGGATCGTCACTCTCAGTGGTCGAATGAGCTCGCACATTCGAAGGTCCTGCCTCGTTGTCATTGGGGGCGGTGATTGGCCCCTTTCCGCGTCCTCTTCTCCTGAAGAATCTTGGCGGCATTTTGTTAATCCTGTCAATACAACATGAGATAACGACAAGAATATATATAAATTAAAGGACAAAATAAAAAACCAAACAAGGTAGAATTTGTCCTATGTTATTTGTCTAGACTCGAAAGTTTAGATATGTGCAATTGTGTAACTGAGATTAAACACAAAAGGCTAGTGTTTAATTCACTCAGTGTTGGCTCTGATACCAACCTGTCACACCCTGATTTCCACGTGTCACCGGTTGGCCTGGTGGGGGAATGTCGTGACGTGGTTGGCAACATAATAGTCAAACAACACAATAATTAATATGCACAGTGGAAGCAAATTTAAAAGATATAATACAACTGAATTTAATATTGTAATATCAAATGTCACAATATTCGGAAGTTTATCCACAGAAGGATCGAAAATAAAATATGAAACAATAGTTCAACAGACTTCAGGCATATTGAGCTTGCGAGACTTCTACTGATGCTAAGGAGAAATCCCAGCCAATTACGCTTAGTACCTGCATTTAATCTTTTTGGGAAAATACGTCAGTTTACACTGGTAAATACAATCAACTGACTCATTTTGGAAAATGATTGAAAATTGATTTGGATGCACGTGGCATAAACATTTTATTTAACTTGGGAGAATTATTTAATATTATAATCTTGTGAACGAATTACATGTTCCTTGTGCGTTCAGTAGCACGGATCTTGTCCGGGTTAAAGATCAATAGACACACCACATTATTCTTTTGTGCACTGACGGGTGTACGCCTACACCCCGCGCTTAAGTCGTGGCCATTTCGTAAAATGATGCCAAGGATATCCGGGACATGGTCATTAACCCCCCAAAGGCTTTAAGTAACAAGACTGTTTAAACGAGCCGATCAAATTATTCAATTAACCACCCAACGATGGAAGATTTGATGCCCGATCAAGCGGTATGCTATATACCGTAACCCAAGCCCGTATAGGGAAAATAAGTTAAAAGTATTTACCTGAGCAATGTATAAATCACAATAAGCAAATTGCAAGTAGCTTTTAATGGTTCTCCTAATCTGGAACGAAGGTTTATAATAACCTATTAGAATCTAACGGGTCTTTAATTAAGCTTAAACTTAGACCGGTTAGTTTCAATGATACGGTTTGTACGCACTATTTTAAGCGAAGACCGGATAGAATGTGATTTAGACCCGACAAGTTCAGAGACTTGTTTAATATGGGTCCTTCATGCACATTCTGGATTTTGAGATAAAACCGATAAGGTTTGACCCGTTTCGGCTAATTTATGTAAACTTGTTACATAAACCGAACCGAACGCGTAATAAGCGTAACGGGTAATAATGAGAGCCATTTATAGGTTTCCTAAGTTAATATGCTCCATATATGTTGGGACATCAGTAAGATATCATTTATTATGCCCGAAATGGATTTAAACACAAACTATGCCCCGCAGGGGTAGTTTGGTCATTTTAAAGGTTGTAAAAGAGTTTAAGTGTTAACCTGAGTTACAGGCCTGATGTAATCAGCAATTATACTCAATTTGCTAAGTTATATCAGTAGGTTAAAGTATATATGTGAAATTTATCAATTTTAACCAAACTATGCACCGTAGGGGCATTTTGGTAATTTCACATAAGCCGAAAAGCTCAAAACCGAAGTCTGGGTTTAACAACTTTTGCTTACTGTTAAAATATTATAATTTGCCTCAAATATCAGTAGGTATCACCCTTGTATGTTTAAAAATAGTCTTAGTACATACTATGCGTTAAAACGCTTAAAAAGGCGATTAAAGCCATTTCCGGGTTCGATACATAAGGCTGATATTTTTATTATTCCAGAAGGCTAAAAATAATTTATTTATCATATGTGATAAGTAGCAAAAGTTTTGGAGTTGATTCGATATGTAAAACTCATTTTATGGCCCGTAAGGGCAAAACCGACAATTATCGGATTAAGCCTACGACTATGAGTTATGCTAAGCCTAAAATTAATTAAAAATCTTCAAAAATCCCAAAATAATATATTACATCAGTGGGTAAAGATTTTGGTTTCAAAAAGTAGGCTTAACTAGGCTATACGCTAATTACGCCGTTTTATTAACATAAAGCTTTCATTTTACGCTAACGAGCATAACTCTTAATCTACACCTCAAACTGATGTCAAATTTTGTATACAAGTTTAAATATCAGTAATTAAAGTTCCTACTCTTTTACATTTCCAAAAATCACGTTTTAAGGTGAAAAGGGCATAATGGTCAACATATGAGCAATTAACGGAATCATGCGAATTAATTGGTTAACTAATGAACCATGGTGTATAATCACAGAGGGTTATACTAGCATGTTACCTGGTCCAAATTAAGCTCTAAGACATTTCTAAATCATGCCTAAACGGGTCAGAACTGAAAGTCAATGCAAAAGTCAAACTATGCGACTTTCGGTTCCGAACCGGGTCTTTACAGGAAATTGTCGGGTTGAACATGTTTAGACATGTTCTTACACTTATTACCAAGTTATATTAATGATCAAACAGGTTGTATATGTTCTACATTGCTACTTATGCATAAATTAGAATTTAAGGATCCTGTTGACTTTTTCTTAACAAGTTTGACCCGACATTTGACCTCGTTAGAGTGGGAATCAGGGGGAACCCTTTTGAGGGTTTATTACCCACATAATTACCAACTTATAACTACTTTCACATCGACTAATCACTGGACTAAGAATGATTAATCGTTAAGTCAACCGTTAATTACGACGGTTTGACTTTCAAGCTAAAACGAAGCTAAACTTAATTAAGAAGGGTTAGGCAAACTTACTGAAGTCCTAAGCTTGATTAGTGATCACTTGAGAGAAGACTTGAGCTCCAGAAGTGATCCAAAAATGCAGATGAAGGTGTGATTGCAAAGTTGTAACTCATGGCCCTTTTATAGTGGATTTAATCACCACAATGTGTTGACAAATAAGTCTACTACTGACCATAAGTTACCAACATGTGTCCCTATATGTTTAGGTATTGTTTAGGGGCCAAGGGATTTGAGGAAAACCGTTTAAAGTTCAAGAATCGCGTTTAAACAGCAAACAGTAACATTTCTGTCGCTGGCACACCCCTTGCGCACCGTAAGGGTCAAGTCTTGCGGTGCGCAAGGCTTCCTCAGCAGCCAAAAACTTTGTTCTTTCAGGATTTCGAAAGGGAAACCTCATATTCCGACTTTGGGACCTCAATTATCAGTTAGGGACCTCCCAAAATGGCCTTGAACAGTTACATACCCTACCATTTTGAATTGTTTGCTTGGATTCATTTTTGAAAGTGCCGAACAAGAAGGTTTATCGTGTTTTTCTTCGTAGGAGTCCACCATTTCAATTATTGTCAAGAATTTCTGGATTTAAGATATATTAGATGTTTAAGATATATATACTTGGGTCTTGGGATTTATAAATGAGGTCGTTCAGAGGTAAAAATTAACATGACGCCACTTTTAAATCCTGCCAAAACATCCTTAATTAAATCCGGGTTTACAACCCTTTTTGTCTTACATGACACGTGTCGTTATATTACTGAACACTAATTTTCGAGGTGTTACATAGATAATGTGGGACTTCAATTTGTAGGATCATGTACGAACACGAATGAGTCGTTCAGAGGAGTTTTACTTCGTTTCAGAGGCGGAAACTAAGAAACAAAGGTAGAAACATCTAGTTCTTCACTTTAAACACTGATTGTATTGATCTAACATTGTTTACAATCAAATCTCACACCGGCAGCACTTTGGTATGGAATACAAGAACTGGATACCTGATTTCGCTCATAGTGACCTATTTACAGGCCCTCTGATTTCGCTCAGAATGACACAGCACCAGTTGGAGCAAAATTAGAATCATGTAATTCCGCTCGAAAGTGTCAACATGACATTTCGGGCGGAATTAGACCTAGGAGCGAAATCAGCATTTATACAACATAAAAATTGACATTTCCTCATTACGCGTGCCCTGATCTATACAATCTAGTCTAAGACTTGATACAAGACGAAGTCGACAGATGCATGCACTAACAGACTCCCCCTCAGATGTTGACGAGTCGTTCGTGTCGAGTGTGACTGTGTCTAGGCTT
The DNA here is from genome assembly GCA_030545235.1 of Helianthus tuberosus. Lineage (NCBI taxonomy): Eukaryota > Viridiplantae > Streptophyta > Magnoliopsida > Asterales > Asteraceae > Helianthus > Helianthus tuberosus. The sequence goes on from CM060409.1 coordinate 162,374,531, forward strand.
CGCATCTTTAGTCTTGTTCAGTCTCTGGGCTTCACATTCTCTAACAGCATCAACAGACTCCCCCTAACAATGTGCTGGCATTCCTTCAGTTCATCAGCAACATCTGCTTCAGGATCGTAATCTGGATTACACTCTCTTCTCTTAGACTTCAGATAACGGAAACATGGCTCTTCCGAAGGTTGTTTCAAGATCGTAACCTGGCTCTTATCCAGCTCTTTCATAATCCTGCACAATCTCTACCTCAAAGTAAATTTTCTAAATTTAACAATTCAATGTATTCACTAACACTGACTCTCCCTAAAAAATAACTCAAGATTCTTGATGAACCACTTTAGAATTTGTTCAAAATACATTTGATTTTCAAACACATACTTCTTTTCACAAGAATGTCATCATGTTTAGCACTTGGAATTTTGAAAATTAGCTCTCCAACATCAGTTGTCGAAAATCTTTTTGGATTTTCTGAAATTTTTACTCCCCCTAAAATGAAAACACATTTAAGGAAATTTGTAAATAAACTATACAAGAAAATTGACAACCGATATCAAATCGCTTCAAATCGCCATCCACTTGGCATAAACAATCAGAACTCCCCCTTTCACAAAACTATTTTCTCATTATAATTTCAAAACACTTAAGTTTGTTTTAACCAAAATGATTTTTCCAGAAAATAAGTTTTGTTGATTTTATCACTTGTAAAATTTAGAGGTTTGGTTCATCATATTGTCCTTCAAAGACCACTTGTAAGTATGGTCCAATCAAGTTCAACCTAATGACCTTGATTAACCACTTGTAGGAAAAACAAGTACAACTTAATGTCCTTGATTTACCACTTGTAGGTGAAAACCTCTGTACAAGTTGTAAAAATACAATTACCTGTATCAAGTGTAGGAATAAAACATCTACACTAGATCATTTTACCAACTAGGATGCCGAAACCTGCTTCACACTTACCAACCTGGAAGCTCCGGCAATTCACACTTATCCTGTAAAAATTTAACTATTTTTAAGATTCAAACACACAATCAATTTCTAAGAAATATGCCGATTCCTGATCCACGATTACTAACTTGGGATCTCCGGCATAGTCAGATGTTCAAGGGAAAAGAATTTCCACCCAAGTCTGACCAACCTTGGGTGTTTTTAGCTCCTTTAGCTCTTGTTCAGTTGGATTAAAAGTTGCTTTCTTTGTTGCGTAAAAATCTTTAACCCCTTTTACTTTCCCATCAAGCATTTTTCCAAAAATTTTCTTAACATTTCCATTAAAAACTTTTTCAACATCAAATTCCTTTTTATCAGAAAAGAATTGATTTGAAATTTCAACCTTACCAACCTTTTGCTTAATCTTTTCAAACGTCAGTGATGGAAATTCATCATCATTCACTGAAGGTACTTCTTTCACCTCACCTTGTGGCTCTTCTGGCTTTGTAGAACTAGAATCATTGCCAACTTTTACATCACCCTTCTTGACAACCCACATTTGGTTATCTTTTGCTTTCTTTTTGTAAAAATTCTTTTTAGAACATTCACCAACCTCATAAGTTGAATTTTCAAACATTTTGAATTTTTCGGTTGGTGGTTCAACATCAACAACTATTTCTTTTAGTTTTTCAGAAACTCCCTGTTTAGTCTTAGCATTTTTCGGACAGTTCCATGCAATGTGACCAACTTCATTGCATTTGAAACAGGTTCGAGTCTCTTTTGGATGAAACACTCCAGTTCCATTCCTTTTCTTCTCAGCAAGAAACTCCTGGTTTGATTGTTTCCAGAAAGGTTTCTTCTGTTCTTCTTCTGCACTTCCTCCTGAAACAAATTCTGTTTTTGTTTTAGAATTTTTCTCATTTTCATAATTTTTAGGTGGAATAAAACCTAATCCTTTCTTTTTGTAGCTACCATTATGGTTTGGTTTCTTTTGAAATCCAGAACCAGAATTGTAACCCTTTTTCTTGTTTAATCGTTGTTGAACTCTTGAAGTGTATTTTTTAGGTTTTTCAGTAAGATTTAAATCTTTTATTTCAGAAATCTTAATTTTTGTCATTTTGAAAACCTTTTTGATCATTTCAAATCTAACACTTCTTATTGGAAACTCTTTGTCAGAATATAATTTGTCAGAATCATTTAAAGTACATGCTACTTCAAATGTTTCATCATCCAAATTCGATTTTGACAACAAAAATTCTTTACTGTAAGCCCTTTTAACCGACGATTTTGGACTGTTGACTGACGAACTTGAACCTCCAGACCCGGACTTTGACTCAGACTCCTCATCTGTATCCAACACCTGATCGACCACCTTTTTTATTAACTCAGACTCATGATTAGTGTCAGACGATGTGAAAATAACGTCAATGTTTTCTGGTAAATCATTAGTTGTATCGGTTTTTAGCTTTATATTGACTGCTTTTTCGACTTGCTCCTCATTTGGTTTTCTGGGAGAATAACCTTCCCAGTTCGGAGGCGGACACTTGTTATAGCTAACACTCGATTTCTTACCAGTATCCTTTTTCTTTGTCTTTTCATCCTTGAATGCTTCAAAACCTGCAACAGTAGGATAAATTCGATCAATAAGATAATCAGAACTAGAATAACTCTGCAATAATCTTCTGATCCTCTCATTCTCAATTTTCTCCTTCTCCAACACTTGCTTCAATGTAGCACATTCTTCTATATAATGATTTATAGCTTTTTGCTTCGACATCATCGTAGCATTCATCATCGTTAAAACATCTTCTCTCTCAAAGTTAGTCTTTTGAAGACAAGTTACTGTTCTGTTCAAAACATCATATGATTCTTTCACATAGTTAAGATTGAACAGTAATTTTTCCTTCATCTTCTCAAACTCTGCCAGCTTCTCATCTTTAGCTACACATTCCTTGCAAGGTTCCAAACACTTCAAGCAAGGCTTGATGACTTCAACAATCTTTTCTATTTCATGTATCTTTTCTGGTTCAGCAATCTCCTCAGCAACACTTTTTATTTCATCAATTTGAACAACATTCTTTGTTTGATCATCACTTTCAGACTTCTTTTTCATTTGTTCTTTTGCAGCTTGTCTCTCCTTCAGCTTCTCCAAGCGATTTGTAAAATAGAAATGAAAACTTTCAGGAGAAAGATGAGTTTTAGAAACATTAATATGTCGTTCTTCTTCATCATCACTACTGTTGTCATCAGTTGGTGATTGATCAAACTCAATTGACTTTTCAGCATTATCATCCGAAGAACCAGAATCAACTGGTGTTTGATCAAAAACAACTTCCTTTTCTGAACTTTCATCACTTTGTGAACTTTTATCTGAGCTCTGTGAGCTTTCTTCAAATGCAACAGACTCTTCCTCCACAGTCTTCACAGTCTCACCAATAGACTTCATCCATGTGGTAAACATATCTGGTTCTTTTACAATCTTGGCAATGAAAGCTTTGAAATTCCCATACTCATCTGCAAACATATCCCAGCTGAATCCTTCAGGTAATTTTTCATCATCTTGATTGATTAAGCATGCTTTGTTGTCGGATGAAATGAATTTTTCCCAGCTGAAACTTTCTTGATTTCCTAAACATGCTCTCTTTGAATCCTCGATCACTTTTCTACCATGAGCCACTTGTGGTTCTTGCAACTGTTGCTGACCAACTTGCTGATAAATGGCTTTCCGATAGTAATCGTCTTTTCCAAACGGATTCTGAACTCCACTAGCTTCTCTGTTCTTGCATTCTCTTTTGAAATGACCTTTCTCCCTGCATCGAAAACAAGTAACTTTAGATTTATCAAAACCTAAAGTAGAAACGTGTGCATCAAGAAAGTCATTTCTTCCAGTAATAAGCTTGAACTTTTCAGCTCGTCTAAGAACACTAGCTAGACACCATTTGATGTCCATTAGCTCCATCTCTTCAGCGTCTATCTGATCGTAATCCTCCTTTATTAACATAGGATTCCCGATTCGCCCTGCAACCAAACCTTCATATGATAGTAACACAGAACCAAGTAAAGCCATGTGATCTTTTGCAACCTCTTCAGAAAAACTTTGACCATCTGGAAGATTCAAGGCAATATTGCATTGTATCACATAACCACTTCCACTTTTTGTACTTTGAGAACTGAAACTTGAAGTTGTGCTCTTTGGATTAACACTCGGGTATGAAGAGAAACCACTACTACTTTTAAGACTTTGATCAACATTTTCAGCAGAATCTCCCGCACTAAATGCAGTTTGTATCTTTGGGCTTCTTTCAATTTTTGGAACACTGCCTTTGTAGTACATTTTTACATCCTGTTGACCACTCGAACTGTTCATCCTTGCGATCTTTTGCTGTTCCAAATCCTGACTTTCAATCTTCTCAATGAATTGAGAAATAGTCAATCCATCATAAACACCCGTATTCTTTAGAATCATCAAATATGTACCCCATTCCTTTTGCGGTAAAGCGTCCGCTAACTTGTCTACCCACTCATCAGGATCTTTGGTTATACCAATCATCGACATAGATCGCATTAAGTGACAGTAACGTTCAATCAGCTTCTTCGTGTCTTCTCCCGGTAAACTACTGAACAGATCAAACTCTTTCTTGAGCAACGCCTTCTTGCTCTTAATCATGTTCTCACTCCCCTCAAACTTAACACGTAGAGCATCCCAGGTTGACTTTGAAGTTTTATCATGCTGAAGCAGAATGAAAATGTCTTCTTTGATTGCCTGCTGTAAAAGACTAATCATCATCTTTTCAGCACGATACATATCTCATTCTTGATCACTAAACTCAGAAATTGTTTTCACAACTTGCAAATCAGTACGAGGTAAAACATATTTTTTCAGAATACACTCCCATGACCTAAGGTGGTTTGCCTGGACCCAGTTTTTGAATCTGTATTTCCACCCGTAATACTCTTCAATACTCATTAGTTTAGGGGGCTTTTGTAACGTTCCGGTTTCGTTTTCCAAATTCATATTATGAGCAATAGAAGCCGGAGTAGTTGGAGATGAAGCAAACGCGTTGTAGAACTCTTCACTCATGATGACATATCACGTGTTTCAAAAAACAATAACTTTCGAGCGAAATTAACTCAGATACAATTTCGAGCGGAATAGCAAACAACTTTCTGGAGCGAAATCACTAATTTGTTGTGACAACCCTCGCCAAACCAGGTATCCGTACGAATTAATTAATATTTAATTACCGCGTAATTACTGTGCTTGCTTACAACTTTGATTAAACTGCTTACTGATTTCTAATACGTACATACTCATGCATCACATTTTATACTGTCACTCTATTATTTTTACACAAACATCAGTGACAACCTTGATGCACAAAAAGCACAGTGAGCACACTATACGGGATACCCAGTAAACATGCTGACATAGCCAGCATCAGACAGTTACTGTCTCTAAGGCCAGTATGAGCCGAGAATAGATTACTACACTAGTAGGGAGTGTAGGGAGGTGAGGATTGTAGAACTGCGTCACTAGGTGATAATTATAGTGACCGGATGTGCCTAGAACGTACTTTGAGTACAAAATTCTGCACTTTAAATAAAAATTCAGCAATTAGCTAACTAGTAAAGTGCCATAACATGAGAAAAATATTACTATACACTTTCCAAAGTGTCGGGAATAAATTGTGTCACTAAAAGAAATAATAACGACACTTTAAATAATTATTTAGCACTTTAACGGACTAGTATCCAACCGAACAACCGGACTTAACCCGGGACATAAAATTATTGTCATTGATATTGTTTTTCTTTTTTTTTTCTGAGCTAGTTAGGGTCCCCGAATACCCTAACACCCGTCACAAGACACTACACACTTGTAACCGGATTAACCTCCTAATACTAACTAACTAATACTTGTACATTTAGTTGGAATTGAACCGAAAAGCCCTCCCCATAGTAACCGAACTCGGTTAGCAAGGGGACACATTTTGTCCTTGAATGATTATTTAAATCCCTTATGTTTAAACTCTTGGAAACATATTATATGGTGGCTAATGACTTAACATGGTTTATAAATATAACCACTTGATACTTACATTCACTTCACCACCAACACAAAACCTTGCATCTCTCTCCCTCTCTTGATCCATTCGGCCGAGAGCCCATCTACACCCACCATTATATTTTTTAAATTCCATCTTGCAATTTAATATACATACAAAGGTGGAGGATCGCGTATAAGGAAGCCCGGTGTATACGGAATCGCAAGGACCTCACCTCAACGCCTTTAACCACTCGTTTTTCGACTAGTTTCTTCCCTAGCCTCGAGCTAGTAGTAAGTGACTCTAAATGCCTTTTTGATCTATTCTAAAGTGGTTAATAAGAATTTTGACGGTTGAATTTATGAACATGTTAGAACAAAATTTAAAGTCTACTAAAATAATATAATCAAGTGGGTAATAGATGAATATTGGTGTAAAAATTATAAAACTTGTCTTGTTATGATTATTTAGTGTTGTTTTATGCTAGTGTTAGTTCAGATCGTCATCTAACCCGACTAAGTCATGTTCATGGAACATGACCTAGTGTATGTTATAGTGTGAAAAGTGGTTAGATGAAGACCACTACTATTTATAACCATGAACTTGTGTAAAAACATTTTTTCTTACAAAATGGAGTTCTAAACTAGTAGATCGACGGATCTACAAGTGGTATTTTCGAAGGACCAAGTGTAAAATGAAATCATAATTTTAAAGCCGGATCCTTCCTAAACAAAAGTGATTTTTGTGAACACACAAGTGTGTAGACACTTGTGTAACAAAAAGTTTTAACAAAGAATTATTTTTATAAATTTTGGACAAGAAGTTGTAGAAAGGTATCTTCTTTAAAAACAAGGTTCTCAAAGAAACCGAGTCTATTTATAAAAGATCTACTAAAATATGGGGAAGGTTACTACATATCTTACACAAACCACAAGTTCATGTGTTATGCGATTTATATCTATTTTGGACTAGTTAATGTTGATATATCGTTTGTTAATGTTGGGAACATTGTTGATTTGAATTATAAAAGAAAATGATACGCTTGAAAGCGTGGCCACCTCCAGTTACAGAGGAAACTCTGGCGAAATTTTTCCAAAAATCTAACACTTGTAAATATTTTTATCACAAGTGTTATGGATATATTTTAACTTATTTTTCCAAATAAATTTCGTCACGATTTTTATTACAAATTAAGCAAGTGTCGGAGGTGGGATTTTCACAAAATAAAACTTGCTAAAATATATATTTAGAATATATATTTTCATAACAACACTTGTGTAAATTTTTGTGATTATTTTGTGAACTACGTAAATATTATTTTTAGGGTAAAAATAATATTACTAAATATTAACGGCTCCAAAATAATACGAACGCCTTCACAATAAATATTTAAGTTACAACGGTATTATTATTACCACCCGATCTATATCCGTAACTTACGTATTTTCAGAAAATACGCATAAGTGTGTATTTCGTTAGAAGTATTATTTTGGGTAAAATTATATGGAATAAAATATAATATTTTTGGGAAAAATATTTATATTTTGAAGATAGAATTTAAATATGTTTTAAGTGAGACTTAATAATATATTTCGAAGTTATACGAACGCACATGTATTAAATCCCCCATCCTTGGGAAGGAATATATTTACCAAGTATTTACAAAAATATAAACACGAAATAGTTGCCTAACTATTTCCCAAAAACTTGAACCTTAAGCTAAGGCACGGCCATCTGTCTAATATAGTTAGTACGTGTAGGTCGTCGCACAGCTGCTTGATCAGGAGATATACTTGGTAGAGACGCACCACAGTGAGTTCATGTCCCCCCTTTTCTCTTAACTGTTTTCAGTTTTCTAAACTGCGGGGGTGAAATACATGTTACATTTACTACAAACGTTTTATACACGGTATGATTAGCTAAGGAACTTACTACTAGATCACGTGAATGGATAGGCTATTATCGTAAGACCATTAATCCTTGTATAAGGACCGAGAGGCATGAGTGATAGATCTATCGGGTGTTGCGAGCCCCACACATGGGCCAGCGTGCGGCTGCATGTGGTGACTATGTCGTTCCGCCGGAAGGACCGGTATAAAATATGCGTTACAGGTTTGAGTGCTTCCTAGTCCATGTCACTTATTAATGTATTAGCTACACATTAATCGATCTCTTTTTCCTTAATTGCTACATACCAGGGATTTTCATACATTCAGACTTGTTTACAAAGGTTTATACATACTCACTTACACATGAACTCGCTTAACATTATTGTTGATTTTTCAACTTACATGTATTTCAGGTAATTAAAGGATCTGGCGTGGTATGACACGTTTTACCGCTGCATTAGTTTCAAGGTCATCCGAGTTCAAGGGATGTGACTTTTTCCTGGACGAGTCACAGTTCTTAAGCTGTGTTTATTTCTTGTTGGTGTTGTGTCTTTTGAAAACTGTTTATGTTTGTTAGGATGTGATATCCGTTAAGACAATGTAGTGGTTCTTTACTCTTCAAACTTATTTTAATGGATGATCTTGCATGGTTTTTATTTCATATAGCTTGTTATGGTTAAGCTATGGTATTAAGAAGTCACACCAAAATAACCACGCTTCCGCAAAGCCAGGGTGTGACAGCTTGGTATCAGAGCTCTGATCATAGCGAACTAGGATTCCTTCTCGAGTCTAGACTATGATCACTAGGGCTCTCACGAAAACATTTTTACATTGCATACCACTTAAGTCCAGATCCAAAACTTTTTACAAACAAATGTTGAGCACATTTATTTATTATTTATAGGCTCAGTCTGGGAGGCTGAGGCTCGGTCTAGGGGACCGAGGTAGTTGGCTAGTGGGACTAGGAAGAGCAGTCTGAGAGGCTGGGAGAATTGGCTAGTGGGACTAGGAAGAGCAGTCTGAGAGGCTGGGAGAATTGGCTAGTGGGACTAGGAAGAGCAGTCTGAGAGGCTGGGAGAATTGGCTAGTGGGACTAGGAAGATCAGTCTGGGAGGCTGGGAGGCTAGTGGGACTAGGAGAATTATTTGATTGCTTACTTGGTGACTAACATGTTTATATGATTATATGATTGATTGTTGTACGTATGTGTGTTTGTGTTACAAACGCCGTGCCTTCATTAGATACTGGAAAGTCGGACACTACAGATCCCACGGCCATAGTATCACGCGACATAGTTTCATCGGAGCACGAGGTGTACACTTCCGATACGACCAGCACAGATGAGGACGACTTTCACCCCTTTGCACTGCCTGATGTCGTAGCAGAGCCTGCTGATGGCCATCATGTTGGGGATTTGCCACTCGCGGTGATCCCTGCTCCTGTGCCCCTTGTCGCTTATCCCGTTGTTGATATGCCCCCCGATGTTGTCTCTGACGACGATGTCGATCTATTAGAGGAGGACCCACTTGAGGGCGAGGCCCTATTGTTGCTGGTGATAGCCTACTGCTTGCTGACGCTCATGCAGAGGAGGCTCATGCCTATTCGCCTGTCCCAGACTCATTTGAGCCTGTGGCGTCCGCATCTTTGCATATACAGGGAGTGCAGCACCACTCACACGACGCCGACCCTGATATGGCGTCATCAGCTGCACCGGTTCCCGCACACAGCTTTGAGTTTGATCACGATATTGAGGATGATCCTGTTTTTCCACCTGGTTTTGATCCAGACCATGACATTGAGTTCATACACTTAGACCAGCCCTTGGAGGATCCTGTAACCCCTGTGTTTGTTGATCCAGCTGATTTTGAGATGGAGTTTGTTGATCCGGAGCTAGCCGTGGCCCCTGAGCCAGGCGTTGCTCCTGACCCCGCATTGGAGCATGACCCTGTTCATGCCGATGCACCTGTTGTTGCTCCTTGATTGATCATCTGCTTGGACGAGAGAAAATTGGGGTAACTGTGCAAGACAATCTATTATTATGGGGGCCCACGTAATAACGGCTTGTAGTGCACAGAAATCCTGGTGGACTCTGCGGGTCAAGCTAATGAAAACCAATGTAGCAGGAAATAACTAAAACACGAATGACCAAGGCGATGTAGCCTCGAGTTCATTCTATTACAAGCAACAAGCCAAATTGGCAAGCCTATGTGAAGGCTCAGAAATTTATTTCCCCACTCATACATTGAGTATATTTACGTGTGAAATTGGGGGATTACATGATGGCTTATGGTGCTATGTATCTCATAGACAATTGAAATGTTGTCTGGCCCGCTTCATACCACTTCGACAGAAGAGAATGCCACCCAGACGTGTCACAGACACCAGTACGCTGCCAAGGACAGAAGCCGAGCTGCAAGAACGCATCTCACAGGCAAATGCACGACATGAAGCCCTCCGCTCTAAGCACAGCGATGGCATTACTGGAAATAACCCTCCAACTGGCTGCACCTATAAGCAGTTCCTGAACTGCAAGCCTTTGAACTTTGACGGAATAGGAGGCGCCGTTGCATTTGTTCGTTGGTCCGAAAAGATGGACTCCATTCTAAGAATGAGTAACGATTCGCCCCAACAGAGTGTTACCTATACCTCGGGGTTATTTCTAGATGACACACTCTCATGATGGAACCTTCAGGTTCAGACCCTTGGCACAGATGCTGCTTATGCACTAAGCTGAGACGAGCTCAAAGGAATGATGGAGAAGAAATACAATTCTAGGGCTGGAATCCAGAAACTTGAGGTGGAGTTCTGGAATTGAGAATGGACGGACCAGAGATTCCTGAATGCATCCAGCAATCTCACGACTTATCTAGGGTCGTCCCCCACTTAGTCAAACCGGAGTTCAAAAGGATTGAACGATTCATTTAGGGACTTGCACCCCAGATCAGGGACATGGTTACTACCTCGAAGCCCTCAACCATTACAGAGGCTATCAATATGGGTGATTTATTTATAACATGAGATGTTATGTGATTGATTTATTTATAACATGAGATGTTATGTGTTGATATTGTTGTATGCTTACGTACACTCTACTTACTATGACCTGACCAACGTGAACCATCTTTTAGAGGATGCCGCCGAGACGTCAAACACGAATGCCTACCAATGAGGCAGAGCTTCAGCAGGTCATCGCGGCTGCCATCGCACAATACGCCGCCTCTCAAGGAGGAACTAGCGGAAGTAATTCTGGCACTACCGGCAACAACAATCCACCTCATGGCTGTACCTACTGGCACTTCCTCAACCACGAGCCTCCAAACTTCGACGGCACTGGAGGTGCCATAGCCTTCGTAAAGTGGATCGAAAGAATGGATTCCATCTTTCAAGTGAGTGGTTGTACGCCGGAACAACAAGTCCCATACGTTTCTGAGCTGCTTTTAGATGAGGCTCGATTATGGTGGAATCTTCAGATTCGTATAAAGGGCGCTGCTGCAGCATATACGTTAACATGGGGTGAGCAGAAAGGAATGATGCATAAGAAGTATTGCTCCCAGACGGAAACCCAGAAATGGGAAGATGAATTTCGGAGCCTGATGATGGAAGGTCCGAAGGTGTTGGAGTACGTGCAACGACTTCATGATATGTCACGAATTGTTCCGTACCTGGTAAAACCAGAACTAAAGAAATTGGAACAATTCATTTGGGAACTGGCGCCTCAAGTCTTGAGCTTGATGACAACATCAACGCCACCAACAACTGATGCTGCAAGTAAGATGGGTTTGGCACTCGCTACAGAGGCACTTAGACTAGAAAAACTTACAAACCCTGCCAAGAAGAAGGAGACTCAGGTAGAGTCATCCGGAAAGAACAAAAGGAAGCTCACTGAGGGTACCCGAACGAATAATGAGAACAAAAGAAAGGGTTATATGGGCACTCTGTCCAAGTGTAACACATGCCAGCGTCATCATTCTGGCCGATGTGGACCAAAAACATGTGAAGCTTGTGGGAAGAACGGTCATTTGAAGGATACTTGCTGGGTTAGTAATGGCCGGGGTGGCAAAGGATGTTCTGGTAATAGGAACAACAATCGAGGAGGTAACGGAAACGGAAACCGTGGAAATGTTGCGAATCAAGCTGGGAATGGGAATGGTCGAGGGCTAGGATGCTGTAACTGTGGGGAAATTGGGCACTTCAAGAAGGAAAGCCCGAAACTGGATCAAACTCGTGGGAGAGTATTCAACATCGGCGCAAGGGAAGCGCGCCAGGATCCAAGCGTTGTCACTGGTACGTTCCCGATAAACCAACACTTTGCATCTGTTTTGTTTGGATACTGGTACCGATTTAGTTTCGTGTCATTAGAGTTTAAGAATATACTTGGGTTGACGCCTAGTAAGTTAGACGTTCCGTACTCCATCAAATTAGCAAATGGGAAACTAGTTTAGACCAGTGAAGTTGTCCGAGGATGTGTGATTAAACTAGGAGGGCACGAGTTTACACTAGATTTACTACCTGTCGAGTTGGGAAGCTTTGATGTGGTAGTGGGAAGGGATTGGCTATCGAGTAACAAAGCCGAGATCATTTGCCATGGGAAGACCATCCGCATCCCACTTACAGATGAAGAAACCATCATAGTGCACAGAGAGAAGCATGATAAGCCGCTGAGAATTATTAGCTGTCTAAAAGCTAGAAAGTGCTTGAAGAAGGGATGTGTTGCATTCTTAGCACACATTGTAGACAAGAAAGCTGCAGAACCGAAGATCGAAGATATCCCTGTCGTGAGGGAGTATCCGGAAGTCTTCCCGGAGGACTTGCCTGGACTGCCACCTCAGAGGCAAGTGGAGTTTCACATCGATTTGGTCCTAGGCGCCGCGCCTGTGGCTAAGACACCTTATAGACTTGCCCCGTCTGAGATGCAAGAATTGTCGACACAACTTCAAGAGTTGTTAGACAAGGGATTTATCCGACCAAGCTTCTCGCCTTGGGGAGCTCCGGTCCTGTTTGTCAAGAAGAAGGACGGTAGTTTTCGAATGTGCATCGACTACCGGGAGCTGAACAAGCTGACGATCAAGAATAGATATCCTCTGCCAAGAATTGATGATCTGTTTGATCAACTGCAAGGTTCAAGCTTTTATTCAAAGATCGATCTTCGATCTGGATACCATCAGCTAAGGACACAAGAGGAGAGTATCCCGAAAACAGCCTTCAGAACTCGTTATGGACATTACGAGTTCCTAGTTATGCCGTTTGGGTTGACAAACGCGCTTGCTGTTTTTATGGACCTAATGAACCGAGTCTGCAAGCCGTATCTCGATAAGTTCATGATTGTATTCATCGACGATATTTTGATTTATTCAAGGACAAAGGCTGAGCACGAACAGCATCTAAGAGCTATTTTGGAGCTGCTGAAGAAAGAACAGCGGTATGCCAAATTCTCTAAGTGCGAATTTTGGCTACGTGAAGTCCAATTCCTTGGACACGTGGTGAATGGAGAAGGAATTCATGTGGATCCAACCAAGATCGAAGCGATCAAGAGTTGGGAAACGCCAAAGACGCCAACCGAGATTCGATAATTCTTGGGCTTGGCTGGCTACTATCGAAGGTTCATTGAGGATTTTTTCGAAGATCGCTCAACCATTGACGCTCCTCACCCAGAAAGATAAGAAGTTTGATTGGGGAATCAAACAGGAAGAAGCGTTTCAGCTGTTGAAGGATAAGCTCTGCAATGCGCCAATTCTAGCACTACCGGAAGGTACTGACGATTTCGTGGTATACTGTGACGCCTCGCGTCAAGGATTGGGTTGCGTGTTGATGCAACACCAGAAGGTTATTGCTTACGCATCACGTCAGTTGAAGGTACATGAGAAGAACTATACCACGCACGATTTAGAGCTAGGCGCAGTGATATTTGCTTTAAAGATCTGGAGACATTACCTATATGGTACGAAATGTACAATTTTTACAGATCATAAGAGCCTACAACACATATTCAACCAGAAGGAGTTGAATATGAGACAAAGACGATGGGTTGAGTTGTTGAATGATTACGATTGCGAGATAAAGTATCATCCAGGGAAGGCGAATGTGGTTGCCGACGCCCTAAGTCGAAAAGAGAGGATCAAGCCCATAAGGGTTAGGGCTTTAGAAATGATTATCCAAACCGATCTTTCATTGCGCATTCGTGCCGCGCAGAAAGAAGCTCTTAAGGAAAGAATTCTTGAAGAAGAATATCTCCGTGGGATGGAGAAGCTATTGGTGCCAAACGAGGAAGGAACATTATGTTTTGAGAAAAGGATTTGGGTTCCTCTGTTTGGTGGTTTAAGGACAGTTGTTTTTGATGAAGCTCACAAATCGCGGTACTCTATCCATCCAGGAGCGGATAAGATGTACCAAGATCTCAAGGATTACTATTGGTGGCCTAGGATGAAGGGTGATGTTGCTGTTTATGTGAGCAAGTGTCTAACGTGCGCTAAGGCGAAAGCGGAATACCAGAAGCCTTCAGGACTTCTGCAACAACCTGAGATTCCCAAGTGGAAATGGGAACAAATCTCCATGGATTTTATTACAAAGTTGCCAAGAACGCCAAGAGGCCATGACACTATTTGGGTAATAGTGGACCGATTAACGAAGTCAGCGCACTTCTTACCTATCAGGGAGAAGGATAATACGAGCAAGTTGGCTGAAATTTACATGAGAGAAATCGGCACGCGCCATGGAGTACCTCTCTCGATCATCTCTGATAGAGATGGACGTTTCATATCAAGGATTTGGCAATCCTTCCAAGAAGCTTTTGGCTCACAATTAAATCTGAGCACTGCATTTCACCCTCAGACCGACGGTCAAAGCGAGCAGACTATTCAGACCTTGGAAGATATGCTGAGAGCATGTGTTATGGATTTGGGCGGTAGCTGGGATAAGCATTTGCCACTGGTCGAATTTTCATACAACAACAGCTACCACACCAGTATTGGAGCCGCGCCATTTGAAGCTCTTTACGGACGCAAGTGTCGATCACCCCTATGCTGGGCTGACGCAGGTGATAGGTAGCTTGTTGGTCCCGAAATCGTCCAAGAGACGACAGACAAGATTGCGCAGATTCGAAAATGCATCGAAGCAGCTCGCGGCAGACAGAAAGCCTATGCAGATCCAAACCGGAAACATTTGGAATTCCAAGTTGGAGATATGGTTTTATTGAAAGTTTCACCCTGGAAGGGTGTGGCACGCTTCGGAAAGCGTGGGAAGTTGAATCCGCGTTACATTGGCCCTTTCAGAATCCTGCAAAGGATTGGGCTTGTAGCCTACAAGTTGGACCTACCTGCTGAACTCCATGGTGTTCACGATACATTCCATGTATCCAATTTGAGAAAAAGTCCAACACAAGATACAGTGATCATTCCTGCTGACGAAGTTCATATCGACGACACGCTCTACTTCACTGAAGAACCTGTCGAGGTCACGGATTGGAAGGTTAACAAAACTCGCAGGAGCAGTGTCAAACTCGTCAAAGTTCGTTGGAATGCTAGGCATGGACCTGAATTCACGTGGGAATGTGAGGATCGGATGAAAGAGAAATACCCCCATTTATTTCCTAAGAACCCTGCATCTAGTAGCAGAACTTAAATTTCGGGACGAAATTTCTTTAACGGGGGGAGAATGTGACAACCCTCGCCAAACCAGGTATCCGTACGAATTAATTAATATTTAATTACCGCATAATTACTGTGCTTGCTTACAACTGTGATTAAACTGCTTACTGATTTCTGATACGTACATACTCATGCATCACATTTTATACTGTCACTCTATTATTTTTACACAAACATCAGTGACAACCTTGATGCACAAAAAGCACAGTGAGCACACTATACGGGATACCCAGTAAACATGCTGACATAGCCAGCATCAGACAGTTACTGTCTCTAAGGCCAGTATGAGCCGGGAATAGATTACTACACTAGTAGGGAGTGTAGGGAGGTGAGGATTGTAGAACTGCGTCACTAGGTGATAATTATAGTGACCTGATGTGCCTAAAACGTACTTTGAGTACAAAATTCTGCACTTTAAATTAAAATTCAGCAATTAGCTAACTAGTAAAGTGCCATAACATGAGAAAAATATTACTATACACTTTCCAAAGTGTCGGGAATAAATTGTGTCACTAAAAGAAATAACAACGACACTTTAAATAATTATTTAGCACTTTAACGGACTAGTATCCAACCGAACAACCGGACTTAACCCGGGACATAAAGTTATTGTCATTGATATTGTTTTTCTTTTTTTTCTGAGCTAGTTAGGGTCCCCGAATACCCTAACACCCGTCACAAGACACTACACAGTTGTAACCGGATTAACCTCCTAATACTAACTAACTAATACTTGTACATTTAGTTGGAATTGAACCAAAAAGCCCTCCCCATAGTAACCGAACTCGGTTAGCAAGGGGACACATTTTGTCCTTGAATGATTATTTAAATCCCTTATGTTTAAAATCTTGGAAACATATTATATGGTGGCTAATGACTTAACATGGTTTATAAATATAACCACTTGATACTTACATTCACTTCACCACCAACACAAAACCTTGCATCTCTCTCCCTCTCTTGATCCATTCGGCCGAGAGCCCATCTACACCCACCATTATATTTTTTTAAATTCCATCTTGCAATTTAATATACATACAAAGGTGGAGGATCGCGTATAAGGAAGCCCGGTGTTCACGGAATCGCAAGGACCTCACCTCAACGCCTTTAACCACTCGTTTTTCGACTAGTTTCTTCCCTAGCCTCGAGCTAGTAGTAAGTGACTCTAAATGCCTTTTTGATCTATTCTAAAGTGGTTAATAAGAATTTTGACGGTTGAATTTATGAACATGTTAGAACAAAATTTAAAGTCTACTAAAATAATATAATCAAGTGGGTAATAGATGAATATTGGTGTAAAAATTATAAAACTTGTCTTGTTATGATTATTTAGTGTTGTTTTATGCTAGTGTTAGTTCGGATCGTCATCTAACCCGACTAAGTCATGTTCATGGAACATGACCTAGTGTATGTTATAGTGTGAAAAGTGGTTAGATGAAGACCACTACTACTTATAACCATGAACTTGTGTAAAAACATTTTTTCTTACAAAATGGAGTTCTAAACTAGTAGATCTACGGATCTACAAGTGGTATTTTCGAAGGACCAAGTGTAAAATGAAATCATAATTTTAAAGCCGGATCCTTCCTAAACAAAAAGTTTTAACAAAGAATTATTTTTATAAATTTTGGGCAAGAAGTTGTAGAAAGGTATCTTCTTTAAAAACAAGGTTCTCAAAGAAACCGAGTCTATTTATAAAAGATCTACTAAAATATGGGGAAGGTTACTACATATCTTACACAAACCACAAGTTCATGTGTTATGCGATTTATATCTATTTTGGACTACTTAATGTTGATATATTGTTTGTTAATGTTGGGAACATTGTTGATTTGAATTATAAAAGAAAATGATACGCTTGAAAGCGTGGCCACCTCCGGTTACAGAGGAAACTCTGGCGAAATTTTTCCAAAAATCTAACACTTGTAAATATTTTTATCACAAGTGTTATGGATATATTTTAACTTGTTTTTCCAAATAAATTTTGTCACGATTTTTATTACAAATTAAGCAAGTGTCGGAGGTGGGATTTTCACAAAATAAAACTTGCTAAAATATATATTTAGAATATATATTTTCATAACAACACTTGTGTAAATTTTTGTGATTATTTTGTGAACTACGTAAATATTATTTTTAGGGTAAAAATAATATTACTAAATATTAACGGCTCCAAAATAATACGAACGCCTTCACAATAAATATTTAAGTTACAACGGTATTATTATTACCACCCGATCTATATCCGTAACTTACGTATTTTCAGAAAATACGCATAAGTGTGTATTTCGTTAGAAGTATTATTTTGGGTAAAATTATATGGAATAAAATATAATATTTTTGGGAAAATATTTATATTTTGGAGATAGAATTTAAATATGTTTTAAGTGAGACTTAATAATATATTTCGAAGTTATACGAACGCACATGTATTAAATCCCCCATCCTTGGGAAGGAATATATTTACCAAGTATTTACAAAAATATAAACACGAAATAGTTGCCTAACTATTTCCCAAAAACTTGAACCTTAAGCTAAGGCACGACCATCCGTCTAATAAAGTTAGTACGTGTAGGTCGTCGCACAGCTGCTTGATCAGGAGATATACTTGGTAGAGACGCACCACAGTGAGTTCATGTCCCCCCTTTTCTCTTAACTGTTTTCAGTTTTCTAAACTGCGGGGGTGAAATACATGTTACATTTACTACAAACGTTTTATACACGGTATGATTAGCTAAGGAACTTACTACTAGATCACGTGAATGGATAGGCTATTATCGTAAGACCATTAATCCTTGTATAAGGACCGAGAGGCATGAGAGATAGATCTATCGGGTGTTGCGAGCCCCACACATGGGCCAGCGTGCGGCTGCATGTGGTGACTATGTCGTTCCGTCGGAAGGACCGGTATAAAATACGCGTTACAGGTTTGAGTGCTTCCTAGTCCATGTCACTTATTAATGTATTAGCTACACATTAATCGATCTCTTTTTCCTTAATTGCTACATACCAGGGATTTTCATACATTCAGACTTGTTTACAAAGGTTTATACATACTCACTTACACATGAACTCGCTCAACATTATTGTTGATTTTTCAACTTACATGTATTTCAGGGAATTAAAGGATCTGGCGCGGTATGACACGTTTTCCCGCTGCATTAGTTTCAAGGTCATCCGAGTTCAAGGGATGTGACTTTTTCCTGGACGAGTCACAGTTCTTAAGCTGTGTTTATTTCTTGTTGGTGTTGTGTCTTTTGAACACTGTTTATGTTTGTTAGGATGTGATATCCGTTAAGACAATGTAGTGGTTCTTTACTCTTCAAACTTATTTTAATGGATGATCTTGCATGGTTTTTATTTCATATAGCTTGTTATGGTTAAGCTATGGTATTAAGAAGTCACACCAAAATAACCACGCTTCCGCAAAGCCAGGGTGTGACATTTGTACACTTGGAGCAAAATCCCAATTCACTGGAGCGGAATCAAAAATCTCTAGGAGCGGAATCAACAAATGAACCTTGGAGCGAAATCTAAACTTAACCCTGGAGCGGAATCTCAGAAAATGTATCCTGGAGCGAAATCAGCAAGAAACATTTGAGCGAAATCAGAATATGGTAGCCTGGAGCGGAATCAACCACTTATCATGAGCGGAATCAGAAATATGTTGTAGCTGAGACACTTTTTGGAGCGGAATCAGGAACTAAACAGTTCGAGCGAAATCAGTTCGGGGGTCAATTTTGTCCATTTTTAGTCCGTATTATAACATGAAACTTTCAAGGGTTTGTCAATGTCCAATATTAAACAGTCTGTGAAAATTTGAACCAGTTTTAACCGTTAAATCTCATTCTGATGAAGAAAGAAGGTGTAGAAGTAAGAAGTATCGATGAAATCTAGCTAATCTCTGCAGAACTCCTCCTCCTGAGCTCTGATACCACTTGTAGGATCGTGTACGAACCCGAATGAGTCGTTCAGAGGAGTTTTACTTCGTTTCAGAGGCGGAAACTAAGAAACAAAGGTAGAAACAGCTAGTTCTTCACTTTAAACACTGATTGTATTGATCTAACGTTGTTTACAATCAAATCTCACACCGGCAGCACTTTGGTATGGAATACAAGAACTGGATACCTTATTTCGCTCATAGTGACCTATTTATAGGCCCTCTGATTTCGCTCAGAATGACACAGCACCAGTTGGAGCGAAATTAGAATCATGAGATTCCGCTCGAAAGTGTCAAAATGACATTTCGGGCGGAATTAGACCTAGGAGCGAAATCAGCATTTATACAACATAAAAATTGACAGTTCCTCGTTATACGTGCCCTGATCTATACAATCTAGTCTAAGACTTGATACAAGACGAAGTCGACAGATGCATGCACTAACACAAATTCCACATCCCACGGGTGGTTAGTATACTTTTAGTAATGTCAATTTTATGCGTTTAAAACGAATATTAACTGTTTCTTTTAATTCCAGATAAATATTACGTTGTTGATGCCGGATACCCAAATACTAGAGGGTATCTTGCTCCATACAAAGGCACGGACATTCGTTATCATATAGCGGATTTTCGACGTGAACAAACTAGCGCTATGCGTGCTCCTCAAGGACCAAAAGAGACATTTAATTATTACCACTCATCGTTGAGAAATATCATTGAACGGACTTTTGGAGTGTGGAAAGCTAGGTGGGCGTTATTGAGAGATATGCATGTTGGTTTCACGTACAACCACCAAGTGAGTATTGTGATAGCGTCGATGGCGCTCCATAATTTTATTAGGAGGGCCGGTGGGTTTGATGACTTATTTGATATGACACAACAAGAATCTTACAATCTCAGAGGAGGTGGTACTAGTGACGAAGTTCACGCGGAAGTTTAGGCTACAAGTCGTACACATGGTGATGATCTGCATATGGCAGCGATCCGAGATATCATTGCGCAAGATATAATGACATTGCGGGGATGAACATGCAATCGTTTCTATTGTAGGGATGAATGTACTATAAGAACTATGGTGGTATTATTGTGCTTTTGGGTTTGTTTGTCGGGTTTTTTTTTTTTGTTTTTTGTGAAAGACATATAATTTATCGTTTCTATTGTAGGGAACTATGGTGGTATTATTGTGCTTTTGGGTTTGTTTGTTTATTTATTATTATTATTATTTTTTTGTAAAGGACATAATTTTTATTTTGTAAGGTTTTATGTTAATGAACATTTTATTAGGAAGGGGAGAGAAACAAAAAAGCTAAGCCAAACACTTTTTAAAAAATAACTTATTGACTTATTAAAAGAATGTCCTTTTTGGTAATTTTACATGAATAAGCTAAGCCAAACACTTTTAACAAAACAACTTATTGACTTATTTACTTTTCCCACCCAATAAGCTTATCCAAACACTTTTTAAAAAACTTCTTCTCAAAAAGTAATAAGTAAATAAGTGCTTTTCACAAAAAGTGTTTTTTGAGTTAAATAAGCTTAGCCAAACAGGCCCTAAATGGGTTCGTTGGTGGATCAAACATGACACGACCATAAAAATCGTGACAGAAACAAAATCAAACATGATTTGCATATTAACGAGTTGATATGCCTGTTACAAATCTAAAAGTGCAAATTAAAAGAAAAAAAAACAGCTATTAACAAATTCCAAATTTACATTCATTTTTTTAATATTTAAGTTTTGACACAAATTACCACTTAAATTGATAAACTCAATGACGTTGGATCTGAAAGTGATTCACACCCACTTAGAATAAAGGGGAATTGTCATGTAATAATCCTAACTAGACGTTATTGGCTATTGACACTCAAACCTTTGAATATTCCTCATGCCAGTCTCATCTTTCACCTATTTTCCTCCACCGGTCCGTTAAGTTTTTTTTCTGAATTACAAACTGACGTATTAGGGCTTTGGATCAGGACGAGGATACGAGTTTATTGATGTAAAACTTACCTCAAAACGGTGCTCCAAACGACTTGATATTTTGTTAATTGCAAGTTTAAACACCCGAATTGAAGCACAGTTTTCATCGTTTGGAGCACAATTTCAAGGTAAGTTTTACATCATTCGACTCGTATCCTCGTTCTGATCAAAAGCTCTAAAACGTCAGCTTGTAATTCAAAAAAAAAACTTAACTCCGTCAAGTTTTTTTAACTGAAGATCGGTGGAGGAAAATAAGTAAAAGGTGAGACTGACATAGGGAATATTCAAAGATGGGATTGACAATGACCAATACGTCTAGTTGAGATTATTACAGGCCAATTCCTTAGAATAATATAAACACATGATTTCGTGAAAGACTGAAAGAGTCTAAGAAATTTACATTTAAACTCAACCCCATCCTTATAGCCCCAAAGGCCCAAACCCAAATGAAAAGACCCATTCTATACGCACCCCCCTCCTTCCTGATTACACCCCCCCTTGTGAGAGGAAAACTATCGGTCCCACGCGGGCCCCACCTGTAAGTATGTGAGAGGAGGGAGGTGAAAAAAGTAGATAGGGGGTGTAGAAAGTAGCACCCAATGAAAACTCCTAAACTACTCCATGTGATAGAACCTTTATTTTTTTTTTGAAAGATAAACTTCATTAAAACACAAACCCGAGGAGCCACTCCAAGGCGGAGGGACCCACACAGATTACATCACATCAATACAACAAGAGTTCCAACGTTTCCAATCTACCTTATCCCCTTTAAATCGACTCCTATACCACAAATAACCCAAGGATTTAACATCTAATACAATTTTTGAGACCTTGACCTCCATGTTGTTGAATTGTTTCGCGTTCCTGGATTTCCAAAGACACCAACACGTCAAAATCGCCAAACCATAGATCACTTGCTTCCTGTTGATCGACCCGTTCACCTGCTTAGCTAAATCAATAACATCGCCAACAGAAATCAATGTAAAAAGTGTTCTATAGCAACAAATCAGTTGCCATACAAATTATTTAACATGTCAAATTATTGCTAGTGGCCATACAAATGTACAATAGTGAAATCAATGTAAAAAGTGTTCTATAGCAACAAATCAGTTGAAAAGTTATGATTGCCATTTATATACTAATCAATCAATGATTCAATTCCTTACATACCAAGATAATCATGATCAACTAGGATCAACCTTTATCAAATATAAACAATAAAATTGTGATGATTGCAAGCACTTACAATATATACATCCTTGTATAGACTTATTTTAGAATAAATCCAAATCAAACATACTTTTTCTTTATGAGAAAAGCTAATATGGGTTGATTTACACATTATTTAAAAACATGTAAGTGCACATATTAGTCAGTCACCCTTTATTTTTTCTTTTCTTTATTAAATAAATTTAAAATTAAATAATATATAGAGGGTAAGGATCCAATAAAAAGTGGATTTTGCCTAAGTAGCCTAAGAAGGATTGTGATGATGACATGTGGCACTCTTAATAAGTAGAAATGAATAGCATTTTGGTCCTTATAAATAAGAGTGAAAATGACATGTAGCACCTTTTTTTTATAAAAATACAACCAAAAAAATCTAGTATAAAAAATGTAGCACAAAAAATCTAGTACAAAAAAATATAGCACAAAAAATGTAGTACAAAAAATATAGCACAAAAAAATCTAGTACAAAAAATATAGCACGAAAAAATTCAGCAAAAAAATGTAGTACAAAAAAATCCAGCACAAAAAATTGAGGAAAAAAAATTTAAGACAAAAAAATTCAGGGGAATTGGCCTGTAATAATCTCACCTATAACTTATTGGCCATTAATAATCCTACATCAGAATATTCCCTACACCAGTCTCATCTTTCACTTATTTTTCCTACAATGGTCCCCTGTTAAAAAAACTTAACGGAGTTAAGCTTTTTTTCAAATTACAAACATATTTTTAGGGCTTTTGATCAGAACGGTGATATGAGTCCATTGATGTAAAACATACTTCGAAATGGTGCTCCAAATGACTTGATTTTGGTTAATTGGAAATTTAAACACCCGAATTGAAACACCGTTTCATCCTTTGGAGCACCGTTTCGAGGCAAGTTTTACATCAATGGACTCGTATCGTCGTTTTAATCAAAAGTCCTAAAAAATCTGTTTGTAATTTGGAAAAAAAGCTTAACTCCGTTAAGTTTTTTTAACGGGGGACCATTGTAGGAAAAATAGGTGAAAGGTGGGACTGGTGGGGGGAATATTCTGAGGTGGGATTATTAATGGCCAATAAGGTCTAGGTGGAATTATTACAGGCCAATTTCCCAAAAATTCAGCACAAAAAGTTTAGCACAAAAATATAGTACAAAAATTCAGCACAAAAAAT
Organism: Helianthus tuberosus; assembly: GCA_030545235.1. Lineage (NCBI taxonomy): Eukaryota > Viridiplantae > Streptophyta > Magnoliopsida > Asterales > Asteraceae > Helianthus > Helianthus tuberosus. Next base: position 162,398,336 of record CM060409.1, read on the forward strand.
GTTATACAACATGGAAATACAACACATTTTAGTTGGTTTTTTTAGTCTTCATATTTTATAGAGCAATATGGTACTCAAATTAAAGATAAAAAGACGCTCGATTTTACGGTGAATTTTTTATGAAAAAACAATGTCATATAAAAAAGTTATGAACGTTTAAAAAATGGGGGTGTAATATGCATGTGCCTTGCATGTGGAGAGAGAAAGTCCATAAATAGGATTTTCCAAATAACGTTTCAATCATCCTTTCTCCTACACTTTCATCTTAACCATTGATTTGAAAAATGAATGGTTAAGATTGTTTTCATTCTACTTAGGCAAAATAAACTTTTTGTTTGATCTTTACCCCGTATATAGAAATACATTCCTATATCAAGACGGTTATTTATTATTATTAGATTATGAAAATACAATTTGGGAAAACAACTTAGAAAATATAAGACAAAAATATCGATGTTAGTCACTTAGTTAAATAATACTCGTAAAAAAGGTTTATGTATTTATGTTAAGTCAAGTCCGGTTTCAAATGCTTGTGAGAATCCACATAGTAGTTGTAGTCTTGTAGATAGGGTTTCCAATCCTTAAACATGTTTTTTTTTTTTTTTTTGAACGGCCAACAAACTCAATCCCGAGCACTCTCGGGGCACCCACTGGACAAACGGAGTACTCCGAGAGTAACCCGAGTCCACCACCAATTCCGGGGAAAACCCGGTAACCCACCCGCCCGTAGGCACGACGGTGAAATTACCGGTAAAACCCGTTTGGCTCAAGGATCCAACCCAGGTTTCCCTGGGTCTCCTATCATTGCCCACCAGTGCCTCACTCTGCACCAAGTGGGAGTCGAACCTGCATCTCTCAAGAGAAATGCAAGCCCTCCACCACTTGATCTAGAGATCATTGGCCAATCCTTAAACATGTATAATAAAAAAATACACTATGTAATGTTCTAATCAGTATTGTAGAAATCGGTTCTAGGCGGTGCCTAGGCGGCGATTAGTCGCTCCTCAGAGGTATGCCACCCGGATTTTCCAAAATCGGTCTAATTAGGCGGTAAAAGTCAACATCGGTCAAGGTCGGGAAAAATCCGTGGAAATCCGCTGAAAATCAGACCTAGTCGGTCAAAATTAGGTCAAAACCGATAGCAATTTGATCAGAATGAGTTAAGATTAGACCAAATCGCTCAAGGGAAAGGTGTTCTTACCGGAATTCGAACCAAAATCCGACCAATTTCGAGTCAAAACGAGTTTCCATTGTGCGAAATCAAACATCAGCCAAGAGATTCCTGATGTCACTGTGATTAATGAAGGAGAATTTTGGGGGTATGACAATCGAAGGGCAATGGTGATGGCGTATGAAGAACGATGATGGGATTAGGGTTAGTAATGTTTGGGTGTTTTAACATTTAACCCCTCTCTATTTTCATTAGTTTACACTTGTTCCCTAAACTTTCAGTTTTGTAGATAAAAAATATAAAATTAATGTTTTTATATATAAATTTATAAAATTATACATAAAAAACCCAATCCGATTAATCCTGATTAATCCCTATTAATCACGATTAATCCCTAGGCGGTACCCCACCGCCCCACTAGCTCCTAGCATCTTCTACAACATTGGTTCTAATTATTTTAAAAATAATTAAAAGTAGAAAGCAAGATTTCATTATTTTTCTTTCTTGGTACATAAAATATATAAAAAAAATTATAAACATAACATAACTAGTTAAATGAGTTGTTTTCATGTTTATTACTTTTGTTAATTACGTTATCTCTGACATGTTTAACACAATTAGACATTTTTGTCATCCCTAATTGTAGATATGTAAATGAACTAGTCTGAGCTCATCTAGCCTCGATCTTGGCTCGTTTTGAGCTCAATATCTAAAGCTCAAGATCGGTTTATGGCTAATTTTGCAAGCTCGAATCCGGTTCAAATTCAGTTGGCTTATTATTTATTATATAATATAAAAGCTATTATATTTTACTTATCAGTTGGCTTATTATTTATTATATAATTATATAATATAAAAGCTATTATATTTTACTTATAGAAATAATAAATGGAGTCACAAACCTAGTTAAACTCAATATATAAAGCTCAAAGTCAAGTGTAATACGTGCAAAATTGTGAATGCTCTTACAGACCGACAAAAGTAACTGTAACAACTTTTTGTTTTTTCACTTTTCTGTTTGACACAATGAATGTAACATGTTTGTTTGTTATACTATTTTTTTCTATAAAAACATGTAACATGTTTTTTTACATGTTCTACACATTGAAAACTCATAAAATTTAAGTTCGAAAATGTTACACTTCGTAAAACCTGCAAAATCTGCTGTTCAAAAAAGAAGAGTAACATGTGATGTTACATATATGTAAACTGGTGAAAAAGATGTAACATATTTAACTTTGTTGTAAACCGGTGAAAAAGATGTAACATATTTAACTCTCTCTCTCTCCTTACAAAGTTGTTACATGTGAGATTTCTGAAAAAAAGTGTAATACGTGGCAAAATTGTGTCCTTCCATTGAGTTTTTTTTTGGAGTTTTTTGAACTCAAATGGGATTTCTTGGTGTACTTGACCTATATATATATATATATATATAGGATCAAGATCAAGGGAAAACCGTTACGAGTTGTGAGAACTTAGAGAACTTGGCCTTCCCGTGCGAGTTTCGCCTCCATTTTTTACACCCCTAGATTAAAATGTTACAAAGACGGCCGTAAAAAAACATTCGAAGTGGTGTTTTTCGGCCCTTTACGACTACTGTAAAAGCTGATGACATAAGACATCACCTTTTTACAGCATTTACGGCTGTCGTAAATAAAAAAACTAGTTTTTTGGTATTTTTTTTAAAAACCTTTATTAATGCCGAGTTATCTAAGTTCTCACAACTCGTATAAGTTTTATTTTACCCTCTCTCTCTCTCTCTATATATATATATATATATATAGGGTCAGGATTTAGAGAAAACGCTCAAAAGTGTGAGAACGGAGAGAACGCTTATGGATCGTCCGATCAAAACAATCTATGGACTAGATTGGAGCGGTGACATTTTAGTAAATAACACCAATTTTATTACGTGGACGCGCGTCATTAAGGGTAAAAAGGTAAAAAACAATTCCTCACATAAAACGCAATTGAAAATAAAACGCCAAATAAATACAAAACGACAATTTTATCACTGCGTACTTTTTTCTGTGTTTTAATTTAAGCTCTCTGGCTGCAAAAACGCCATAAAATCTGAAACGCCATTATATATAACGCCAAAGTTTACATTCGGATAAATGTTAATTACATTTTTTGTTATAAAAAATAACATCCCAACTAACCTACGCGCCAAAAAAATTCTATAAATAGAAACGCCTCACCACCTTTCATTTATCACACCAAAAAAACACACAGTGGTTGCTAAAAAAATTACAACTCAATGTAAAACGCCAAAAAATACAACGACATCAAACATCTTTTCTTTTGATCCTCAATAAAGTTCTGCATGAAGCTTCAATTAATGATTTGTTATGCGAGTGTAGAAAGATTTTGCTGCATGAGATGGACAAAATTGAAAAAAGAGGGACTGATGACACCCATATGTCATACTGTCATCTTTGTTCCTGAAGAAGGTTTTGATGATAAGAAGAGACCTATACCAGTGGCAGATTGCATCCACCCACAGGGGGTCGCTCTATGTCTCCAACATCAACAAAGACACTTCAACGTATGAACAAAGAAAATAAAACAACGCCAAACCCAAAACGCCATTTATTTGTCACATTTCTTGTAATTTCAAAAGAAAAAAGAGACTGATGACACTGAAGATTGAAAATCATAAATTGCTTCTGCTTTGTTTTTTTTGTACTTTTTTTTTAATTTTCTTTGTCTATTGTTTGTTTTGTAATGTCAGTTAATAAACAACAAAATAATATCAATGCCATAATGAAAAATGTAATAAAACGCCAAAATTAGAAAATACGTGTAAAACGCTATAATGCCATAAAAAAGCCCCAAAAAAACTACCAAACTATAATAAAATTAATTTGAACAACTAATATTATAAAAAAAAGAGTGAAACAATGTGCAAAGAATATAAAACAAAAAGAAGTCCAATAGTTATCTAACCGCCATTGGAAAACAACGCCATAATTACAGCCGTCAAAAAGATTTGACGTGTTACACCATTAAAACAGTTGAGTCTCAAAACAAAACACGGTAAACTGCAAAAAACAGTAAAATGAAACGACGAAAAACATAATTACTAACATTTATTATATTAAATTTATTTATCCTTTTCAAAACGCCATAATTACCTGACATACGCGGGAAAAAAAAGTCAATATAAAAGAAGACCATCAGAACCCAAGCTCAAACACGCCAAAAAAAACTAAAACACCACATATTCTCCAAAACGCCAAAAAATTTAAAAAATGGCTAAGGTTATTGCATGGAGGTTTGAAAGGAAAGAAAAAAGATTCATCATAAAGTTCGCTGACAGGAGAAGGGTAAAGGTAAGAACAATAAAAGCCATAATGGGAATGAATGAAAATGTTCAGAAGGATATCCTGACCCTTGGGGTTCCAAGAGACAACGATTGTGAAAGAACTAGAACTGTAATAAAAAGACTGGAGAGAAAGTTTCCAGCAGAAGATGATGAAGATGATGATATTGAAGATACACAAATACCAAAACTTAGCAGTTGGGTATTGAATGGGGAAGAAGGAACACTTGAAGTAACGTATAAAAACGGGGTGCAATATTCAAGACCAATGGAAGAAATGTTGAAGACAGGGTTGCTATCTATCGTTGAACAACTCTGTGATTTAACACCTTCAAACGATCCAAAATCCAAGGATGCAGTGATATTAAAAAATAGGCTGCAGCAAAGAAGAGACGAGCTAATGGCGTTATACGCAAAACTGAAATTTGATGATGAAGAATCTGAAGAAAGTGAAGAACAAAGCGATGGGTACATCTCTGATGTAATCCCACCTACGGAAGACTATTAGATTATTTGGATTTTCGAGTTATTGTAATTTTTTAAAATATTAATCTATGGTAATGAATTATTAACAAAAACATACAAAACGCAAAAAATGACATGGAAAAAGACATAACGCCAAAATATTAACTATGTGACACAAAAAGAATTAACTCAAAGAGAAGAAATCTCAGAAAAAACAATAAAACGTCAAATAATTAATAAATCTACAAAACGCCAAAATTATCTTGCACGCAAAAAATAAAGAAGCATGTCAAACGCGAAAATCGTGAAAGGAGAAGAATACTAAAAAGACAAAAAAACCCCTCGGACCCTGATCATTCCCCACGCCACGTGTTCGGCCAGGATGCGTTCTCACCGTTCTTACACTTTTTGCCGTTTTCTCCTGATCCCGTTTCTATATATATATATATGATTGGGTTCGTTTCAAAACTCTAAATATTCACATAACTTTCAGAACTCCTAAAAAAATATTTTACTTATATATTTTTATATTTAACGTTATTTAAGGATACTTCTATGGTTTATTATATGTATTTTTATGATTACATATATGAAAAACCAAATTATTTATGTGTAATAACTAATTTATATACGTGTAAAGGAACTAATATACATATGTATAAAGGAACCAATTTACATATATGTAATTATAAAATTACATATGAAAAAAATGATAAAACAACCCTTAACATACATGGATTCATAATAAATGATAAAATACCCTTAAATAATGTTAAATATAAAAATATATAACTAGAATGATTATTTAATAGGAGTTCTGTAATTATTTAGAATTCTGAAATGATTCTTAACACACACACACATATATATATACAGGATTAGGTTCAAGAGTGAACACTAGTGTAGTTTGCGAACTGAGCGAACTAATCCTGGCCATACATTTGTGTAGATCAATGGCAAGGATTTGATGATGAAATACACTAGTGTATTTTACGATTTGATGATTAAATCCTAGCCATCCACGTGTGTAAATCAATGGCCAAGATTTGTTCACTCAGTTCACAAATACATTAGTGTTCACTCTAGAACCCTACCCACATGTATATATATATATGTATGCATAAGTAAAATGCAGCTTTGGATAAGCAGCTACTTGATCGAGATGATATGTTAAAACTCCTTCGCAGCAATCTACAAAAAGCCCAGGACCGAATGCGAAATCAAGCTAATTCTAACGAAGAGATCAAGTCTACAAGGTTGGTGACTATGTTTTATTGAAAATCCGGCCTTCTAGACAAAAAAAGTTTGGCCAAGCGTTGCTATGAGAAGTTGTCTCCCCGATTCTTCGGACCTTATCGTATCAAACGCTTAATCAGTCATGTTGCCTATGAATTAGAATTGCCTCCTGATGCATGAATTCATCTCGTTTTTCATGTCTCTATGCTCAACCGGCTCATGGTTCTTCATTTTCTGAACCGGTCACTATGTTGCCAATTAAAAAGGATTGGGAGATTGACTTACTGCCTAGTGCTGTCATTGCTCATCGTTGGGTGTCTGAAGCGGGTCAACGGGTTTTGGAATTGTTAATTTCTTGGTGTAATCGACCTGTCGAAGAAGCTACTTGGGTGTCATATGATTTATTTGTTGACCAATTTCCAGCCTTTCGCCTTGAGTACAAGGCGTTTTACGGAGGGAAGCAATGATACAACTCCAATAAAGGTGTATATGAGGAGAAACAAGGAGCGGGTTGTATAAAATGAAATGGGTCAACTCAATTCAGTATTTGGGTATTGGGTGGACCCACTTGGTCAACACAGCTGCGAGATGGAGTGGTGGGGAGCAGTTAACAAACGCAATTGAGTTAGTTCCAGAAGATGATTTCGTAGGCTCTGTTTTACATTGGAATTTTTCATTCTTATTTTTGTTACTTTGAATTCGTATTGTACTGGAGATTTCGCCTATCTCAAATCGGGCCAGTTGTTTTAATTCAATCAAATTGGCTACTAATTTTATAAACCTTATCAGTTATCAACTTCAATTAGCTTATACGTATACACATACACATACACTATAAACATGCATATAAGTTCCTAGCAACTGCCAAAACCTAATCAACTAACAATAACCGCAAATTACAATCACCTGAACACAATGAAATATACGCAATGAATAATGTGTGAATGACGAAGCGAAATCTATTTCAACGAACATGATGACCCCTAATCGAAACAAAGGAGCGATTGATGATTGATTGTACCCAAAGAGCGGTTGATGATTGATAATTGCAGAGCACCAGATGTGAGGCAATTTAGATCAGAAAACAACTCGTTCTGGTAACTTTGTTACCCATCATGACCCGCTTTGTTTTTATACCCAACCCATCCTGACCCACTCCCTTTTTTATCCATCGCTTCACAACCCATCCTGACCTAATGCCTAATTTTGTTTGGCAAACTTTACTGTAAAAAGGTAACACATAAAACTTCTTATGTCATTTGTATAAACAAGTTGACAAAAAAAATTACCCTAACCCATGTAAACCAACAGTCCACTTTATCTGAAATTAAATATGAAAAGAACAGAATATTGAAATTAACCTTGCCAACCCCTGTTACTGGTTCAACATTAGTAGGACCTGGGCGTAGAATGATCACTATGACTAAGTCACCTACAAATTTAATTTAAAGTTAGTTTTTTTTTTTTCAAAAGGCAAGATACAATTACCATCTTACCATATTTTCGACATTCTATGTTCTTATCTTCTATTATGTCTTTGTAATCTTCATTGTCTATCACTTCATCTTTGGTTACTGCTTCTGTTAATAACAAAACCCTCGTGGGAGGTGGGTTGATCGCCACCACAGTCTCTACAAAAGCAGTAGTATTGGGTATTAAAAGGAAGAGAAGGCGCGTGTGTACATATGGGTGCAAAAGCAAATTTGAACTTCTCACCTGCCAAGTAATATGTTGTTGGGTACCGCTTTTCTGTTTGGTATTTTGCTTGGACTTCACTTTGGTAACTAGCCCGTCTAACCGTAATGGTTGTGTCACTAAATTGTTGGAATTTTGGTGAATGGATATTAAATATATTTATAATTTAATGAAATTATAAATAATAATGATGTATTGTTTTATACATGAAGAATACTAGAAGTAGGAAAAACACTTGAAGACCAACTAGAGAGATGAGTATTCTCTATTTTTTTTCCACCACATGAGTTCAAACACTACAATTACCTGATGTAACCTTGGGCCGGTGAGCCATCTCCGGCAGTACAGACTGCTTCGGCTGTTGTACCCTGGGAGACAGACACGTCGTCTTTGGTAGAGGCGCGAAATCTGTTTTAAGGGAAGCGTGTTAAACACGTGCCTCAACCAAAATCGTCAACGTTTAGTGTGCTCCTTGTTGCAGTCAAGGAGTATTTTTCAAGACTCAAGATGATGAATACTCGAGTCTAGGATGCTATCAAGTGCGTGTGAAGGACCCATCAGAGATGCGGCTTGAATTAAGATTGGTATATATAATTATATTTATATTCTTTTTATTTAGTTATTGCAACCGGTATTGTACTATGATATTTCCTACGAATAACGAGAGTCTCGTTATGATATATTTTGTAATTATATTTTACAAAAGGTGAACCTAATTCCTACACAAATATGGCACCATCAAGAGATGACGGAGCAATATCTGCGGCAGATGAATCTTGATATGCAAAGAATGCATAACCTTTTGAGTTGCTAGTATCTTTATCTTTCACATAATCAAAGCCACTAAGAGCCCTGAAAGATTCCAGAAACTGCCTAACCTTAGCTTCCCCCCAAAAGTATGGCAACCAGCCAACATATAAACAGTTGGGACCCTCAAGCCCAAGGGGTGGAAGGCCAACAGTAGCGAGGTTCAGCCTTGCAATTCTAGTGGCCTGGATTGCATCAAAACATGAGAATTCCAAACCAAAAATGAAGGCATAAACAAAAAAGAATAGTAACTTTACATACAACCTGTCGAGTCACTGACATATCAGGGCGAGCTCCAAACTACAAATGACAAGGATGGGAAATGTATTTAGAAAAACAAAAAAACAAGCTATATGTATGGATCATTTTATATAGGTTAACGTGTTACCAGGCCAGATGCGAGAGGAATCATGCTCTGGGACATTCCAAGAATGGCTGGGGTAGCCCAGGGACCTGACCTGTAAACACATAAAGAATCACATCTCCAGAAGAAGAAGTATATAAATCTAAAACACTCAACCACAACGATAATGAGTAACAATGACCAGAGTTTGAAAAGTCAATAGTTTGAGGAAATTTCCAGAACCTTGCATGTATGGGAATATTTTTTAATAGACTGCTTTGCCATTTTGTGGGGATGTATGTGGGCAAGAAAATCTAAATTGAATGCCTTTTTGTGCACATAAGGCGTGAAATGAATTATTATCATATTCCCGACCATTATCACACTGAATTGTTTTAATTCGGTAATTAAATTGAGTCTCAATCAGGGTATAGAATTGAGTGAGGATTGTAAAGACCTGGGACTTTCTGGCAATTGGATAAGTCCGAAAATAATTCGTTTTATCATCCAAAAATAAGAGGTAGTATTTGTGGCCTGTGGCACTCGGCACAGGCGATGTCCATAAATCAGTGTGTATAATATCAAAAGGAAAATAAATAAAAGACTTAGATGGATAAAAAGGTACGTTATATAGTTTCCTAGAAACACACGAAGAACAAAAAAAGAATCTTTTCCACTAGAATTAAAATTCAAACATTGTTTCAAATTATTCAAAATAGATGTGCCCTAGCTGGTGGCCGAGACGCGAATGCCAAAGGTCTTGAGTAATGGAAGCAAAAGCAGAAGGACTGATAAGCTGAGAGTGCGAGTTAAGCTGAAGAAGATAGAGATATTCGGTGCTATTACATCAGAGGATGGGTGTCCGCGTCAGGAAGTTCTTCACAGAAAAACCAAAAGGGTCAAATTCCATTGAAATATTATTATCAATAGTTAATCGACGAGCATATAATATGTTTTTAATGAGATGTGGAACGTGAAGGACATTGTTAAGTTTGAGAGGGGGAAAGGGAGAGGAAAGAGTTTGATGTCCCATACCGTGGACTAGAACTTTAGAACCATTACCTACAATAATATTCCGAAAATGTCCATTATTGATATAGGACGTGAAGTTACATGATGACTGAGTCATGTGAGAGGTTGCACCTGTATCCATGTACCAAGTGTTATCAAGAGGGTGCAAAGACATAGTGTGAAATGCCTGATCAATGTCTGTGGGAGTATAACTAACTTTAGATGCAACATAGGTTTGATTTGGGCGGCTTCCAAGGATTCCAGGGGCTGAATTATGAACCGGGGCATAGGGTCTGGGCTGTCCATAAGGTTGGGTAGCATATGGACATGGAGGAAAACCCAGTTGGAGTTCTCTTGTGGATAATCCCAAGACACTTGAGTGGGCCAAGAAGGTGGCGTATTGACAAATGGTTGATGCTGCTGATAACTACCCTGAGGCTGTTGATAACCACTTTGGTGTTGCTTGTTGCCCTTTCCTCGATTACTCGACCGTCCATGGCCCCGACCACCACGCCCGCGGCCTCGGCCGTGTGGAGAATAATTGGAATTTTCATGCTGGGTTGGGTAACCAGAATTATGAGTGTGAAGACGGTTATGTGGTGGCTGTGAGTTTTGGGTGGTGTTGTGCATAGCTGACCCAACAGCCTAAGTAGAATCAGATGCCTGGCGAGATTTGCCTTGTTCGTCCATAATAAGGTTAGACCGAGACTCATAGAAATCAAGCAATGGTTTTGTTTGCTGAAGAATCGTTGCCATACCTTCATAGTTGTCGTTAAGACCTGTGATTAGTTAAAGAACTAATTGTTGATTTGTGACTGGTGCTCCTACATTTGCAAGTTGATCTGCTAGCATCTTTAGGGCTTGACAATACTGGGACATGGAAGTGTAGTTGTCAAGTTTTGTAGTAACAAACTTGTGTTCAAGATAAATTGCTCGAGAACTTTGATTTTCTTGAAAAATATTCTCTAGGGCTGTCTAGGCTTGTGAAGCACAGGTGTTGGGTTTCAGAATGGTATGTAGCAGATCATTTGAGATGGTGCTATATATCCATTGAAGGACAATAACATCCAAACATTTCCATAGAGTGACGTCTGCATCTGATATTATGATGGTCTTGTCTGCCTTATCGTTAACAGAAGGAGGAGGAGTAGCGACAAGGGGGCTACAGAGGGATCAATATGATCACTAACCTGAAAGGCTCTACAGTGAATGAAAAACAACTCAGCCGAGGAGTTGTATTGGTCAGATTCCATCTCTAAGGTGAAAGGAATGAACTTTCGGATATTTGTGACAGTGATGGCTGGGTGCAACTTGGCATCCATGGCAGAGGTGTAACACCCCGAAAATGTAAAACTTTATATTAAAATTATAAAGTATATAGTAAACAAAAACAAACTAACTAGGAATAAATAACCAAGTTAGTTATAAGTCTAGCTGTTACAAAGGAACTTGGTTAAAAACCCCTTAGGGAATTCAAGTAAAGATAAGGGACCAAAGTGGAACATGTGTTAACTAGTTTTAATAAAACAAAAAAATTAACACACCAAAACACACACTTGGTGTGTACTAGTCGCGCACAAACACAGAGCCAGGAGAGGCTCGCCGAGCTCAAACCCTAATTATCAAGAATTGACCAAATTGATGGCCAAATTCCGTTCCAAATCGAAATCCAAGCATAGAATAGTGATCTCCTCAGTAAAGGGATCGTAAGGTATGTAAAATTCATTGAATAATTCCATCTAAAATTCTGGATGAATACTTGAAAATTCAAAACTAGTGTTGCATAATTGTTGTTTGAATGGATTTGGAATGAAATTGTGACTAGGAATAAACCCTAGTCAATTACTTGTTGAAATTTTGCTTATTACTTGTGAAACTCATAATCACTAATGAAGGTGTTAAGTGGGTTATGTAGAAGTATGTTAAACACTAGGATTATGATTGTTATTCTAGTGTAATTCAAGTCCTATGAAGTGAGTTCTGAATGTAAAGTGATAAATTGACATGAACTTGCTTAACGGATGATTAATTTTGGTTACATAATTGGTCATGAGCTTGATTTTAAACTTCCAGAAATCATGCCCTTTAGGTGTTTGTAGAAATGCCTAAAAGAAAGCCTAATGTTGAAAATTTGATGTAAAATCTCATACTTATATATTTTGGCGAATTATGCGTGGAATGTTAAGAAAATAGTTCTAAACGATTCGTGGTTGAAATCTATAGGCAAGGAAACTGGGACGTCGAGCGGACAAGTCGGTAGTGACACGCGTTTGAAGGGAGCGCTTTGAAGGTACGTAACTATGGTTTCGTTACATTATGCTTGATTAAGTATTTTCGTTAGTAGACTTTAAATTGGCATAATATATGAAATTGGTATTTAGTTGAAGTGACAAAGATCACTGGATAAATAAACGGGTCAAATATTGGTTAGAATAAGTTTGGTGTGTTGTAAAATGGTGGTTTCCACTAGACAACCAAACAGGTCGAACAATGGTTGAATTTGTAGTGATGAAGTGACTTAAACGTCACTCATTAAATTTGAGTTATAAAAGCCTAAACCATGGAATGGACGTGATACGCTAAGGTTGACAAGCCCGGGGATGGGTAATTATGGTTAGAATCCAATGTTGATAAATTATGCAAGTACATAACTATCAATTCCATTACTTACCTATAAAGATTGTCTAGTATGTTTTGTAAATAATGTTGTAGTGTGACAAGGATGTTTGATGTATCATAGAAGTGACGGAGTTCACTCGATAGATCAAACAGGTCAATTTGGATAAACCTTGGTGGTCACAAAAGTGAAGGTTTTCATTTGGTAACCAAACGGGTCAAAACTATGCCTTAAATCGATGATGTATGTAGAGACTTGAAAGTCTCGTATTATGTTAGTGTTAGAAAACAACACGCCAATATATTGAATAAACTAATGTAAAATTTATGAACCCGTGATAATGAGTCAAACGACTAGTAATCACTCGCAAGAGTTGTATAAAGCGGCATGCTCGAAATATGAGAAAAACGAGCATGAAATTCTATTGTGAGCATAAAACCACGTAATGGTGTCGATACGCCAAAGTTTACAAGCCCGGGGAACGGGTAATTAAGTCTAATATACTATAGAATTGAATAATGAAAAATATGCACACATAGCTAATGGGTCGGATAATCAAAACAAGGAATTGTGAACCATCTGTTCATAAACCGGGTTTCGTTAAGTGAAATTTACATGGTTAGATCCGTAATTTTAATATGGACACATAGGAAAAAGAATCGGCTAAAACAGGACATGTAAATAAAAAGTTATGCAAGTTTAAAGTTGAGATTTTTGGAAAATTTGGAGCTGGCAGAAATGCAGGAAATCAACCTGCACCCGCTGGAAATTGGGTTCCCCTGCGGCACGCGACAGGGAACACTAGTTCTGGCGCGACACGCGAGAGCACTCGCGAGGCGTGAAGGATCTAACGGAGTCTGTCGCGTGGCGCGACAGACCAAAAATTGAAATTTGTTTTTGTTTTCAATTGTATGATACTAGAACCTATTTATACGTATTTTAATCATGTCAAAACTAACATTTAATGTGGTTTTGACCTTAGGTGATATTTATTTCATTTCGGATGCCGATCAAGCAAGAATTCAAGAACCGAACATAAACTTTTGAAGCTTCCGCGCAAAAAAATCCTGTTTTAGACAATGTTTATTTTGCAAACACTAACTATATGTTGAAAATTTTAAATTAGACAGTTGGTATCCTTAGAACACCTTAACCATGAAATCTTAGTCTTTATAACTAAGTTTTTTTTTTTTTTTTTTTTTTGTAATTATGCATTTTGTCTCTTTTGAAATGCATATTTTGTATTAAAATCTTAAATAAAGGGAACGAGTGTTACAAGTTGGTAATCAGAGCTCATGGTTGAAGACTAAATGTGTTCGGTTCAAAGCTTGATCAAACATCTGGTAAGAATTAGTAATTTAGTAGATTTTATTAAAATATTAGAAAAAGGAACTTGATTTAATGTGCATGGGAAGAGCGTGTTAACACACTTAAACCCGGAAGGTGCACTAAACATGAATGGTTTAAGCAAGTTGTGAACTTGGCTAAACCAAAGCGAAGGATGCAAATTGTGACATCTGTGTCTCTAAGACCATCAAACAAAATTGTGACATCGGTGTGCAAAAATAAACTTATTTGGTCAAACAGGGACGAAAAGCGTCAAAAAGTGCATAAGTTTGCATTTACGCGCATATCTTGCGTTCTGAACATATCCGGACATCCAAAAATTTTTGTAATCATTAAAATATTTTATTTTAGTGATTGGAATGCTAAAACTTCATTCGTTTCGCAATTTGGTTCGTTTTCTCGTCCGTTACGATTTCCGTCGTAATTAACCGAACAACGAAACCGTACAGCCAAACGAACCAACATCCGTCATGTTTCTAAGCATATTTCAAGTTCCCTGTGTTTTAACATCCTTATGGAGCTTAAAAATGGGTTTGACGGGTGTTAGAAGTGCCAAAACGCATCAAAAATCAAGTTTGGAGATGCAGGGGCTTGTTCTGCCAATTGTTGAAATTTTCTACCAGCAACCAAAGACCATTGGGACCGTATAGGTCTGCTTATGGTTCGTAAGCCTTCACCAGGTCAGCCAAATTCATTTTCTTAAACAGCAGCAAGTTTCTGGGTTTTGTACATGGTTTCCTTCAATCTATGGACTGGTTTTGGACACCCATAGCTTTGTAAAATCAGTGGGCACATATGGAGGGTCAAGATTGAAGCTCAAAGTATGAGGAACGATCCTAACAGTTGTCCAAATCCTATATATACCCACCTTGATTCAATTCAATCCTCACATTTGATCCGAGTTTATACTCTAAGTTGAAGCCCTTGCTTCATACCTGAGTATCTTAGATCAAATTCTTCATCGCTTGTACCTTTTGTAAGTTTCTTTCATGCTTTTATGCGTTTTTAAGCACGAAAGTCAAACAGTGTTTGAATTTCTGCTTTGACCAGTCAATGGTCAACACGAAGTTCGTTTGAACTTCGCAACGTGAGCGCAATCACGATGGTCATAGTCCTTTGTGACTATACCTACTGATTACCATAGTTTCGGTCAAAATACGTGTTTATGCGTATTTTGCAACCAAACTATTCTTGGATATCAAAACCCTTTGTTTTGATATCAAATTGTTTTCTAACTTTGTTAAACATGTTTTAACATGTTTAACTGGCCACTTTTAGTTTAGTGCTTATAAAGGGTCGTAAGATAAGCGGTCTAAACAACCGCTTAGACTTTCGAACCCGACCCGTTTGGTCGATCGTTAGGATCCGACCAAACATATTTTGTGACCATAGTTGTATAAGGAATAACCTTCCGAGGTTATACCTTATGGTCACTTCGTTTAGTTAGTTGTATGATAAGTAGTTTATATGCCTTAGGAAAATGAACAAAATGCCCTTTTTACGCATAATTTCATTTTAAGCATATGTAACCTAAATTTTGACATCTAAACTGACTAGGCAACATTATTAGACTTGTTAAGGCATATAATACTTGTCATAGGACTAGTTAGGCGGTCCGAACGCGTTTTACGCGAACGACGCGTTAAAGTAGCGTAAGCTACCTAAACGGGTCGTAATGGGTCGTAAGCACTTAGGTTAGGTTTCAATTTAGTATGTAGGCTTTGTTAAACCATATCATATGAGTTCCAATACTCATTTGGTTTACGAAACCTCATTCTATATGATCTTCCGATTTAGGTCCGGTTTATTAACATAGTTACCTATATTAGGTGCCGATTGATTTCCGTGATCCTTCTAGCGCTGCTTGGTTGTTATTCAAGACTTCTAAACATTCTCAAGTGAGTACATAGTCCCCTCTTTTATTATTCTCAAATATTTTGAGGTGAAACACATGTGCATACTTGTTACTTTCGTGCTTTTCATGCTTTTATAACATATACTTGCTATGTTCATTAGTACACATATAGTACATGATTTCCATTATGTTTTGCTATGTATGTTCACTTAGCATGCTAGCACATTGATTTTTATATATTATCTTTTGTTGCATATGTTCACTCAGCATATGGACACATTGTTTTACACTTCTACTTTGAATGTTCATTTAGCATATTTAGTACATTATTTTCTCATAACATGCTTACATTTGGTATAACATTTGGTTGTTTAACGGCTCAAAAATACGTTCATTAACACCGATCATGCCGCTCGGTAGTAGGTAGTGGTACCATAGGAATTGAGAACTCCCATTCTTAAAATCCTAGGTTTGTTTGGATGGAAGGAATGACCGAATCCGAATTCAGAATTTAGATGAACCTTTAACTTGTTAGGGGTTTGTCGCCACAGTCTCAAGGCTTGAATGTATACGTTTAACATTACCGCGTAGATGTTTGTATCAATAAAGCATTAATTTTACAAAACATAACTTTTGATTTAAATTATGATTTATCAAATACATTGTTTTGTACATTTCTTTCTTATAGGGTTGAGTAAATGCTTTTATTCACTATACATTACATATGATTATACATGAACATTTTTACATTGGTGGTTTGTTTGGATAAGTAATTTAAATAACGAGGCATGTGTAATATGATAAAAGCATGGTGGATACACCGCTGGTACTTCCTATATATAAGTGCTTTTATGATATTACATATCGTATCGTTATTTAAACCATTTCAGTTTAGACATATTACATTTCATACAAACTCAGTTTTACTTGGTTATTTATTCAACCATGCATTATTCTATTATATCATCTGTTTTCTTATCGATTTTCGTATGATTTCTAAAAGAAAATATTTTAAGGTTCATGACTACTTTTGTTAAACACTTTCTTTAAACTTATAAGTCATGAATCCTATTTCAATAAAACCTATGTATCTCACAGGCATTTTTGTGCTGACGTACCTATTTTCGCATGTGTTTTCAGGAGCTGATGCATAGGGTTGATCAAGATACATTTAGGCGGACTTGGGCCTTAGTGACAATAAAAGATGCAAGACTAGTTAATTATGTTATGTATCTTTGTTTTTAAGACATTGTAACCTCTTGAAATTTAATAAAAACAAAATTTCAATTACCATGTGTGGTAACAGTGATTCTGTTACGACACTCCCCGACGATTCCACCGCGGTTTGTTGTTTTACGCGGTCGGGGTGTGACAGAAGAGTTGGTATCAGAGCTCATGGTTATAGGGAATTAGGTTATTAGTAATGCTTTAACCTAGTCTATAACCTTCCTAGGACCCTAACACAAGATTCTTGTGTTTAGATCTTAAAACAATATTGTTACCTATCTTTAGGCGACAACCACAACAAGAACACAAATTTCAAGTCCGCTTTGAAAACCAATCATCTGTTCTAGGATGATTTATTATAAGGTTTTGAACCCTTAAAGTTTCCAAAACGATTTTGAAAATAATCACCCACCCTTTCGGATGATTCGTTTTTGGCTTAATGCCTTCCGACTTTTCAAAATCTCGTCAAAGTTTGGGTCTTATAGTGTGAACACGTGCAATCTGGAAGAGTGGATGCCTGTATCCCGAGTTTTCTGTGTAAGGCTAGAGTGTTCGTATAAATCCACATAATCGGACCAGTCACTCTTACCTGGGAACTCTTGGGGTGAGTGTCCACTTATAGGCTAAAGCATGTCTTCGCGATACATTAATATGACCCGCTTACTTTGATTAGTCACCATCTCATTTGTTTGCCTTAGGTAACAAACAAATGATCACAATTTTTATTCGTTGTCATTCTGTTTTGATTATCCGATAACATTTCACTTGTTTCCTCCTATATCTTCCATTTCTTTTAGGATGTCTCTTCATCGCAGCGACACTCAAATGTACGAGCAGGCTACCAAAATTGCCCAACGAATAGGCGTAGTAATCCAAAAGACTGCTAAATTAGCTGTCGCCATGTCTCGTCTCAAGGATGAAGCTACCCAAGAATCACCAAAGGAAACAGAGGTCAAGCCTTCACGAAAATCAAAGAAGCGTAAAGCTTCAAAGAATCCTCCAGCCGTTGCACCAAATCAAGCGGGACCTAGCCAGGTGGCAACACCTCCAGCCAAGAAGCCGTACAAGGGAACTGCTCCTCTGTGCAATCAATGCAATGGTCATCATCTGGATCAAACACCATGTTTCAAATGTACCCACTGTGGACGATGGGGATATTTGGTTAACACCTGCCGTTTTGCTATCCAGAACAAAACAGTTGCAGATCCTCCTGCTGCTCGAGCACCATACGAAGGAACAGCCCCTTTGTGCAATCAGTGTAACCTCCATCACCATGCCAGTGTCAAATGCCGAACATGTTACAACTGTGGACTTATTGGTCATACGGCAAGAGTCTGTCGTTCAGTCACTGCGTTAAACCAAGTTATTCTGAACCCTGTTCAACTTCAAGCAAATCCAGCACATGCTTGCTTTCCTCCAGGCACTTGCTACAACTATGGCTAGACGAGCCATTTCAGGAACAAATGACCAAATATTGTCAATGCAAATCTGAACCACGGATGAGCATTTGGCTGATTAGAAGATGCTGCTGCTTTGAATAATTTGAATCTTATGCTTATGTTTCTTTTGTTTTTCTTGAACTCTGAAACAATCTGTTTGGTTTTTAAATAAATCATTGTTCACAATTCTGATGTACAAGTGTACTTACATGTGTGTATGGCATACCCCTACGATACCTACACCAAAGAAATGTGTTCTTTACAAAACAAACTACTCTTGTAGTTCTCCCATTCATGTGATCGCTTATGATTTCCTCCAAAATTCTAAGTACTCGTTTCATTCTAAGAAACGAAGTACAAAATATAAGTGAAAATTTTAGACGATTACTCAAATGTCACTTTAAATCCTTGGTTAGATAACTAAGGGTATTTTTCGATCTCATACCCATATCATTACATTCTAGTTTCCATAGCAACATACATAGTATATGTTTTTCAAAAACAACCTTCATGATTTCAAAATATTTCATATAGTTTGAAAACATTTTTAACATAGTATATTTACTTAACATATCAAGTGCATAATTTCAAAAGCATCATCCATGTTTTCAAAAACCTTATACATGATTACAAAATTCATCTCACATGATTGTAAAACAATTTATAAACATATTTACCTAATACATCTACCGTATGATTTCAAAAGTATTACGTAAGGTTTCAAAAACATTAAAACATATTTCTAAAGAACCCCATGCATAGTTTTCGAAAAACATTCTGCTCGGATAATTGACTTAACATACGTAGTACCCAACCTCCAAATTCTGCTTCATGTGTTGCCTTGGCATATCTAGCACCTCAACTCCATGAATATTCTACCTCGTGTATCAACTTAAGCACGTCTAGTGCAAGGTTTCGAAACGTCTCCCGCTATTCAAATTCCAAAAAAAAAATCTATATAGGATCTTCTTATCTTCACAATTAGATCCTTGTGGATGATTATCGCTCAAATCGGAGCCCTTAATTGGATTCTTTCTATGCTAAAATACGTACATTACAATTCAATAAGGACAAAGCCGAATTCCTATTAAGATCTTCCTATCTTCATGGTTAGATTCTTGAAGATGTTTAAAGTGCCGAATGAAATCCACGGATTGGATTCCTGGTGTGCTTTAAATACTCGTGTACAAATTAACAAAATGATAACAAATTGTAAACCAAAATAAACAATTATGTGATTGCGTGATTATGTTTTATGTGATGTGTTTTTGTGTAATCTGAATATTCGTTATCCAAATCCTCATAGAATCTTCCATATCTTCATATGAGGGATTCATAGTAGGATATCCAAAGGTACTACCTTAAATCCTTAATGGGCTTATACGTAATAGTTAAGACCCTTGGATTATAAAGTACTATTCCATAATTCAAAAGAGACCCTTTGGGTGGTCTAGTTAAAAAGATTGATTCAAAATCTGGTTAGGAATATCATGCGATGATATAGCTGAAAGGACTCCTTGGTGGTCTATTTAAAGAGATCATTTATTGATTTAATTAAAAGGACCCTATGGTGGTCTAGTCACACTCATCACAGGTTTGTTCATTTGGTTTTCTTCCCCTACACATTATAAAATCCACTATGCGGACTATGCAAGGAAATTCGTAATTATGGATGCATACATAATTATGGAATTCAGTGCACAGAAACCACAGTAAGTTTTTTCATGTGTAACAAACAACAGTGGCAAAAATAACGAAACATGAACAATGTAATGGAGGTACGGTGGATGCACCAATGGCGCTTCATATATTTATATAAGTGTCCCTCTTACATTGCAAGCATGATGTTATTTAAGTTACTAGAAGTTCATAACCCTAACCAATGTCGTTTTATCTTTTCGACTTCAAGTTTCGAGCTGTCATGAGTTTCCTCTAAATAAATTTCAGGACGAAATTTCCTGAAGTAGGGGAGACTGTGACATCTGTGTCTCTACGACCATCAAAAAAATACCAAACCAATGAAATATTGTGTTTCATACTTGGGATTTGTATAAATATGTGTATCATTTGCACATATCAACTCTCGTTCGATTTCGAGCTCTAAATCGCTTTCTGGAAAGCTATACGCGAACCGATGCGTAAACGTAATCAGTTTAATGCGAAAAAACACTCCGGAACAGTGACATGGGCTTAACATACCTTAAATAACCTTTACATAACTTAGAAACAAGTTTTGGAAGGTTTGGTGTGTCGAAATCTAGTTTATTCGATCGCAGGGACCATTTGCGTCAAACTGCGAAAGTCTGTCGATTCATATTCGAACCTTCCGGAATATGATCATAAGTTAAACATACCATAAATATCCTTTACATAGCTTATAAATAGGCTTTGAGGGGTTCGGTGTGCAAAAATAAACTTATTTGGTCAAACAGGGACTAAAAGCGTCAAAAAGTGCATAAGTTTGCATTTACGCGCATATCTTAGGTTCTGAACATATCCGAACATCCAAAAATTTTTGTAATCATTAAAATATTTTATTTTAGTGATTGGAATGCTAAAACGTCATTCGTTTCGCAATTTGGATCGTTTTCGCATCCGTTACGATTTCCGTCGTAATTAACCGAACAACGAAACCGTACAGCCAAACGAACCAACATCCGTCATGTTTCTGAGCATATTTCAAGTTCCCTATGTTTTAACATCCTTATGGAGCTTAAAAATAGGTTTGACGGGTGTTAGAAGTGCCAAAACGCATCAAAAATCAAGTTTGGAGAAGCAGGGGCCTGTTCTGCCAATTGTTGAAACTTTCTGCCAGCAACCAAAGACCATACGGACCGTATAGGTCTGCTTACGGTCCGTAAGCCTTCACCAGGTTAGCGGAATTAATTTTCTTAAACAGCAGTAGGTTTCTGGGTTTTGTACATGGTTTCCTTCAATCTATGGACTGGTTTTGGACACCCATAGCTTTGTAAAAACAGTTGGCACACATGGAGGGTCAAGATTGAAGCTCAAAGTACGAGGAACATCCAAACGGTTGTCAAATCCAATACATACCCACCTTGATTCAATTCAATCCTCACATTTGATCTGAGTTTATACTCTAAGTTGAAGCCTTTGCTTCATACCTAAGTATCTTAGATCAAATTCTTCATCGCTTGGACCTTTTGTCAGTTTCTTTCATGCTTTTATGCGTTTTTAAGCACGAAAGTCAACAGTGTTTGACTTTCTGCTTTGACCAGTCAATGGTCAACACGAAGTTCGTTTGAACTTCGCAACGTGAGCGTAATCACGATGGTCATAGTCCTTTGTGACTATACCTACTGATTACCACGTTATTTAGGCATAGTGACGAGTCATAGTTTCGGTCAAAATACGCGTTTATGCGTATTTTGCAAGCAAACTATTCTTGGATATCAAAACCCTTTGTTTTGATATCAAATTGTTTTCTAACTTCGTTAAACATGTTTAACTGGTCACTTTTAGTTTAGTGCTTATATAGGGTCGTATAAACAACCGCTTAGACTTTCAAACCCGACCCGTTTGGTCGATCGTTAGGATCCGACCAAACATATTTTGTGACCATAGTTGTATAAGGAATAACCTTCCGAGGTTATACCTTATGGTCACTTCGTTTAGTTAGTTGTATGATAAGTAGTTTATATGCCTTAGGAAAATGACCAAAATGCCCTTTTTACGCATCATTTCATTTTAAGCATATGTAACCTAAATTGTGACATCTAAACTGATTAGTAAATATTATTAGACTTGTTAAGGCATATAATACTTGTCATAGGACTGGTTAGGCGGTCCGAACGCATTTTACGCGAACGACACGTTAAAGTAGCGTAAGCTACCTAAACGGGTCGTAATGGGTCGTACGCACTAAGGTTAGGTTTCAATTTAGTTCATTAACACTGATTATGCCGCTCGGTAGTAGGTAGTGGTACCATAGGAATTGACAACTCCCCTTCTTGAAATCCTAGGCTTGTTTGGATGGAAGGAATGACCGAATCCGAATTCAAAATTTAGATGAACCTTTAACCTGTTAGGGGTTTGTCGCCACAGTCTCAAGGCTTGAATGTATACGTTTAACATTACCGCGTAGATGTTTGTATCAATAAAGCATTAATTTTACAAAACATAACTTTTGATTAAAATTATGATTTATCAAATACATTGTTTTGTACATTTCTTTCTTATAGGGTTGAGTAAATGCTTTTATTCACTATACATTACATTTAATTATACATGAACATTTTTACATTGGTGGTTTGTTTGGATAAGTGATTTAAATAATGAGGCGTGTGTAATATGATAAAAGCATGGTGGATACACCGCTGGTACTTCCTATATATAAGTGCTTTTATGATATTACATATCATAGCGTTATTTAAACCATTTCAGTTTAGACATATTACACAAATAACATATCTTTACAAAACAATGTTTTACAAACAACATATTTTATACAACCTCATTTTTACTTGGTTATTTATTTAACCATGCATTATTCTTTTATATCATCTGTTTTCTTATCGATTTTCGTATGATTTCTTAAAGAAAATATTTTAAGGTTCATGACTACTTTTGTTAAACACTTTCTTTAAACTTATAAGTCATGAATCCTATTTCAATAAAACCTATGTATCTCACAGGCATTTTTACGCTGACGTACCTATTTTCACATGTGTTTTCAAGAGCTGATGCATAGGGTTGATCAAGATACATTTAGGTGGACTTAGGCATTAGTGACAATAAAAGATGCAAGACTAGTTAATTATGTTATGTATCTTTGTTTTTAAGACATTGTAACCTCTTGAAATTTAATAAAAACAAAATTTCAATTACCATGTGTTGTGAAACAATGATTCTGTTACGACACTCCCCGACGATTCCGCCGCGGTTTGTTGTTTTACGCGGTCGGGGTGTAACACAAATGATATAGAATGAAATACTTAACAATTAATATAAACATTCAGATTCAGGATGACTAATGAAGCCAATGATGATACGGTGCCAAAAGTCGCCGAACAAATGAAAGAAATGCCCGGTGCAATCAGGGGCGAATTAGCATCTCAATTAGCTGAAGAGATGGAAGCTAAAATTTCTGAGGAAATCGGAAAGGCAGTAGAAGCCAGTCTACCACAGTTTGTTGAGAGATTACAAACCACCATCTCGCTAGTGGTGGAGGATATGATGACTGAATTAAAAGACAGTCTCTCACAAGAAAAAGATGACAGGAGAGTGTTGGATGTGAACCCAAGTCCCGTAAATAAATCAAGGCCTAATAAAGCTTCTAAGAAAGGAGTTACAAGAAGGGGGTCACCTTAGTGTAAAGTATGTAGAAAAACTCACATGAGCAAATGCTACCTTAGCAACAAACCATGTCCTATTTGTAGGGAAGTGGGACATGTGGTTGCAAATTGCCCGGGAAAGGTGTCAATGTGTTATAAATGTTATAACCCCGGACATAAAAGGTCTGAATGCCCGAAATTGGTGGGAACCAAAGACAGAGCTAATGCAAAGTCAGATGCCCTGAAAGAAAAGGCAAGGTCTTTCCTCATGACAGCCGCAGAGGCTAAAGCTAAACCTGATGATGTTTCAGGTATGTTTATTGTAAATTTAATTTCAGCATAAATTTTATTCAATACAAGCGTGAATATTAGCTGCATAGGGCATACATGAGTAGTGAAACGAGGGGATTATGTAAAGGAAATGCCTATATAAATGTGTATATATATATATATGTATATAAGAAAATAAATAATGGTAAGCATGTGAAGCCGAGGCAAAAAGTAACCTCGATGAATACTGTAATGGGAAGAAGTGTGCGTACACTTGAACCCGGGAGTTTAATGAAGTGAATAAACGTTGTATTGGGAAGGAGTGTAATTACACCCGAACCCGGAATTTGCAATAGTAATAAATGGCGAAGACAAGGTTATGGACTTGGCTAAACTAAATAAAACATGTAGAAGCATCGTTTATATCAATAAACGTTGTAGATAAATTTCATGCAACGATAAAGAATAGTAAAATTAAATGAATTAATTTTTGTTATTGTTACAACAGGATTAAGGTTAAAGATGAGAAATTAAGACTCGAACCAAAAATATCCTCGAGAAAGAAGCTAAATGGATGATACGTATTATTCGCTACTATGAATAATAAAGTATCAATAAATGCAAATTTAGAAACTTAGGTATGGGTAACCATCCAAGTCACACATTATTAATCAAATCCTTATGAGGAAGGACGGTGATCACAGTGATGGATGTGATTATATAAAAGATTAGTAAAATAAATGTTATGAAAGTGTTAGAATAAGAATGGGTAAACCCCAAAAGCCGTATAACAATAGCAGTGGTTTTACCAAATAAGGCTTAAGAAATGGGCCTTCGGGACATTAGTAAAAGAAACGGACCTAAGGGTCGCTAACAAAAGAAAGGTGGTGTTCGGATCAAATAAGTAAAATGCTTGATAATAAAGGTAAACGGAAGCCGGATAACGGGAGCGTATTACATTAAGGTAATGAGCCCAAGGGAAGGGATAAGAATCAAGGTAAATAAAAATATAAACCAACAAACAAGAATGTTAAGGCATAAGGGTAAAGTTTGACTATCATAAGTAATGAAGTTCACCCGAACAAGTCAAACAAAATGAATGAAAGAATTAAAGACTTGGTGGAATAAAGGTGACGGATTACGCTAATACAACCGAATAAATCAAAACGAAGTCTTAATGCATGTCGGAATGGTTGCTTTGATAATAACTTCGGTAAAATACCCGATAGATGGGTAGGATAACGGATATATGCGTAAACCAAGAGACGGTGACGCATATTAAAAGTCAAAAGACTCGGATTAAGAGTTATGACTAAAAGACGATAAAATTCCGCAAAAACAGAAATTTCGATAGTTATGTTCAACTATTGCAATGCTGGACGGGCCGAATAAAGTATAATACCTGATATTCCAAGTAAGCGCAAAACGAATAATGGAAGTGCGAAATATTACTGAATCTATGTGATAGGTCGTAAAAGAGTATGGAAAGGAGAACGCAAACCAATAAAACCGGAGTGTTAAAAAGATTAAGATAAAGAACCCGGGTAATGGGTTGAAAGGAATAGGGGCGTAAATCAAATAACGGTATGAGTGAAATAAACCGACGCGAAAGTGACATAAGAAGTCATAGAGTCGAAAAGATAATCCGAAAGAAAGCGGGTGTAGCCTTGGACTACGATCAAATCAATAAAATTCGAAAATAAATGAATTTTAGGCTTGAAAGGGGTGCCATGACACCAGGAATGTATTTCTAAGTATACGAAAATTACACAAGCAAAGATGACCTACGGGATCGTCATAGCCTTTGGAATTATAAACAAAGTAAGGGTTTAAAGGACTAAATAAATCTAGCGTCAGCAATAGAAAGAAATGAACCAAAAGGGGTGAAAGCCTAAAGAAATAACCTACGAGGCTAAGCAAAAGAACATTCGGGTCACTCGGGGTACAGTATGAGGACTGGATACGACTCCCCAAGTAATATAATAGCGGATAAGAATAAATTCTTGTCGTCAATTCTCGGATATGGGTAATTGACATAAGTTAAAAGATATAAACGTTAAACAAAAATTCAGTTTTAGTGAGGAACAACGTTTAACAAAAATGAATGTTATGAGACAAATTAGAAAACAGTTAATAATAAAGGACATAGGTCTTAACACCGATGAGTGTAAGACGATACGTTTGAAAGAAGATATTGATAACGAAAAGATTATCTAAACTTAAACACGACGTGATACGATCACGGTTAAGAAAAGTGATACATAATATAGTCATGTTGTAGCGTGAGTTATGGGATTGAAGATCATAAACTTACCTAAGTTCGATTATGGCAAAAAGGGGTAGACCCGAAATTAACGGGGCATGAAGTGACGGTGACTAATCAGTCTAGCCGATGGGTCCGTTCAAAGTCAAATTGGTGTTGGGATTTATGCAAAACCCTTGTCAATATAGAGTTAGTATAGAGTAAACATGTGGGCAAACTCATACTATTGAGTAGCCAAATGACAATTGGGACAAATAGGCGATAAGATAAGAAACACAAGACACAAGTTAAAGTCCATGAGGACTTACATGTGGAAAATGCATGCGTTGAGGCAAATGATAACTTTTGACTAAAAGAAATATGGTCTGAAAAACAAAACTAAGTTAGTTTGGTCCAAATCAAAGAACTACTTAACGAAGGTTTCGGGGACGAAACCTCTTTAAGGGGGTAGACTTGTAACACCCCGGAAATATAAAACTTTATATTAAAATTATAAAGTATAAAGTAAACAAAAACAAACTAACTAGGGATAAATAACCTAGTTAGTTATAAGTCTAGTTGTTACAAAGGAACTTGGTTAAAAACCCTTTAGGGTAACTCAAGTAAAGATAAGGGACAAAAGTGGAACATGTGTTAACTAGTTTTAATAAAACAAAAAAATGTAACACACCAAAACACACACTTGGTGTGTTCTGGTCGCGCACAAACACAGAGCCAGGAGAGGCTCCCCAAGCTCAAACCCTAATTATTAAGAATTGACCAAATTGAAGGCCAAATTCCGTTCCAAATCGAAATCCAAGCATAGAATAGTGATCTCCTCAGTAAAGGAATCGTAAGGTATGTAAAATTCATTGAATAATTCCATCTAAAATTCTGGATGAATACTTGAAAATTCGAAATTAGTGTTGCATGATTGTTGTTTGAATGGATTTGGAATGAAATTGTGACTAGGAATAAACCCTAGTCAATTACTTGTTGAAAATTTTCTTATCACTTGTGAAACTCATAATCACCAATGAAGGTGTTAAGTGGGTTATGTAGAAGTATTTTAAACACTAAGATTATGATTGTTATTCTAGTGCAATTCGAGTTCTATGAAGTGATTTCTGAATGTAAAGTGAAAAATTGACATGAACTTGCTTAACGGATGATTAATTTTGGTTACATAATTAGTCATGAGCTTGATTTTAAACTTCCAGAAATCATGCCCTTTAGGTGTTTGTAGAAATGCCTAAAAGAAAGCCTAATGTTGAAAAATTGATGTAAAAACTCATACTTATATATTTTGGCGAATTATGCGTGGATTGTTAAGAAAAGAGTGCTAAACGATTCGTGTTTGAACTCTATAGGCAAGGAAACCAGGACGTCGAGCAGACAAGCCGGTGGTGACATGCGTTTGAAGGGAGCACTTTGAAGGTACGTAACTATGGTTTCGTTACATTATGCTTGATTAAGTATTTTCGTTAGTAGACTTTAAATTGGCATAATATATGAAATTGGTATTTAGTTGAAGTAACAAAGATCACTGGATAAATAAACTGGTCAAATATTGGTTAGAATAAGTTTGGTGTGTTGTAAAATGGTGGTTTCCACTAGACAACCAAACGGGTCGAACAATGGTTGAATTTGTAGTGTTGAAGTGACTTAAACGTCACTCATTAAATTTGAGTTATAAAAGCGTAAACCATGGAATGGACGTGATACGCTAAGGTTGAGAAGCCCGGGGATGGGTAGTTATGGTTAGAATCCAATGTTGATGAATTATGCAAGTACATAACTATCAATTCCATTACTTAGCTATAAAGATTGTCTAGTATGTTTTGTAAATAATGTTGTAGTGTGACAAGGATGTTTGATGTATCATAGAAGTGACGGAGTTCACTCGATAGATCAAACGAGTCAATTTAGATAAACCTTGGTGGTTACCAAAGTGAAGGTTTTCATTTGGCAACCAAACGGTTCAAAACTATGTCTTAAATCGATGATGTATGTAGAGAGTTGAAAGTCTCGTATTATGTTAGTGTTAGAAAACAACACGCCAATAGATTGAATAAACTAATGTAAAATTTATGAACTCGTGATAATGAGTCAAACGGCTAGTAATCACTCGCAAGAGTTGTATAAAGCGGCATGCTCGAAATATGAGAAAACGAGCATGAAATTCTATTCTGAGCGTAAAACCATGTAATGGTGTCGATACGCTAAATTTTACAAGCCCGGGGAATGGGTAATTAAGTCTAATATACTATAGAATTGAATAATGAAATATATGCACACATAGCTAATGGGTCGGATAATCGAAAAAGGAATTGTGAACCATCCATTCATAAACCAGGTTTTGTTAAGTGGAATTTACATGGTTAGATCCGTAATTTTAATACAGACACATAGGAAAAAGAATCGGCTAAAACGGACATATAAATAAAAAGTTATGCAAGTTTAAAGTTGAGATTTTTGGAAAATTTGGAGCTGGTAGAATTGCAGGAAATCAACCTGCACCCGCTGGAAATTGGGTTCCCCCGCGGAACGCGACAGGGAACACTAGTTTTGGCGCGACACGCAAGAGCTCTCGCGGGGCGCGAATGATCTAATGGAGTCTGTCGCGTGGCGCGACAGACCAAAAATTGAAATTTGTTTTTGTTTTCAATTGTATGATACTAGAACCTGCTTATACGTATTTTAATCATGTTAAAACTAACATTTATTGTGGTTTTTACCTTAGGTGATATTTATTTCATTTCGGATGCCGATCAAGCAAGAATTCAAGAACCGAACACAAACTTTTGAAGCTTCCGCGTAATTGTTAATCCTGTTTTAGACAATGTTTATTTAGCAAACACTAACTATATGTTGAAAATTTTAAATTAGATAGTTGGTATCCTTAGAACACCTTAACCATGAAATCTTAGTCTTTATAACTAAGTTTTGTTTTGTAATTATGCATTTTGTCTCTTTTAAAATTCCTATTTTGTATTAAAATCTTAAATAATGGGAACGAGTGTTACAAGAGGTTGATAAGAAGAAAGAATGGAAAAAAAAATGTTTCTGAAGAGGGGTGGTCGGCTGTATGATTACCGGTAAAAAAGAGGCTGATGGTGTTAGGTTATCATATTAGATAGCTCTAATACCATGCTACTCGATATTTTAGAATTGAACTCTCTCCCCTTACTCATTAATCATAAACGATATGTATAGAATACAATTACATTCCTATTCAAATATGTGCCGGAACATAATTATCAATTACAATATATCTCCTAAAATACCATATCACATTTATCAATTACAATAATATCTCCTAAATTTCTAACCACTGCCATACATATACATTGTATATATCGGCTAATAAAAAGCTCTCTTAGGTCAGGATTATGTCACTAAGTAAATAATATACAATTCTGAAACATCCAGTTTATAGATGATGCGAGTACAAGTAAAGAAACCAAATTTTCTTCCACACTGTTATCTAGATACTTAACTCAGTTATAAGTGGTGAGACGTGTACTTGCAGCAGCACCACCAGCCATACTTGCAGAAGCCAATAGAGCAATGTCAAAACCACTGGCTCTTTTGCTAAAAACACCAAAAAATAAGTGTGAACTTCTTAAGCATAGATATGTGCATACTACATGTTCTAGTAAACAGAATTACACACCACTATTATGACAATAGGTGTATGTAAGTCCAACTAGTTTATGCAATTAGAAGTAGTTCACGTGTTTCAAACCCATACCCTTTGAGGTGTGAACGAGACCGTGACCTTGATCTATGTTCAGATTTGGCTCTTGAGCGATAATGAGATCGACTCTTGTGATAGTCATCATGGACGCTATCTATATCTCGAACCCCTTTCAACCTCTCATTCCTTTCCTTCTCGTGGTCCCTATAATGAGATTGATTCATGTGATAATCGTCATCATTGTGTCTCTACCTCGGCCCCTTTTCAACATCTCACTTCTGTGATAGACATCATCAGCGTCTCTATCTTTTCCCATGTTCCTCCTCTTACTGATTTCACTTTCAGGATCCCTATAACGAGATTGATTCCTATGATAATCGTCATCATCGTCTCTATCTCGGCCCCTTTTCAACCTCTCACTCCTGTGATAGACATCATTAGGGTCTCTATCTTTTTCCCTGTTTCTCCTCTCACTCCTTTCCCTCTCATGATCCCTATAACAAGATTGACTCCTGTGATAGTCACCATCGCCTCTATCTCGGCCCCTTTTCAACCTCTCACTCCTGTGATAGACATCATCAACCTCTTTATCTCTTCCCTTATTCCTCCTCTCACTCCCTTCCCTGTCATGATCCTTATAACGAGATTGACTCCTATGATAGTCATCATCCCCTCTATCGCTTCCTCTTTCATTCCTTTCACTGTCATGATCCCTATAACGAGATCGACTTCGACTCCTTTCTCTTCTCTCATGCGATTCCCTGTAACAATCCCTATGCCGATCACAATCTTTGTCTAGGTCCTTTTTTCTGTCCATGTCACAGATATTAGTGTGTGTGTATGAGCAGGTGTAGTTTCTATTTACATTCTTGGTGATTGTTCTATGTTATTATGACAGTGGATGCTTCATACCTGTTATCACTCATGGCATAAATTCGGCAATTTCGTTACATTTTCGGCAAATTTGTACAACTCCGGAGATTATCTCCGATCCGATCATTCTCTTCCTCTTCCGTTATTCTTATCCGATACTATGTTTCTCTTCGGCAACAACTTCTAGTTCCAATGCACAATCCACTACCTCATCATTTCAATTCAATGTCA
The DNA here is from genome assembly GCA_030545235.1 of Helianthus tuberosus. Classification (NCBI taxonomy): domain Eukaryota; kingdom Viridiplantae; phylum Streptophyta; class Magnoliopsida; order Asterales; family Asteraceae; genus Helianthus; species Helianthus tuberosus. Next base: position 162,429,484 of record CM060409.1, read on the forward strand.
AAACAACGGTTGATCTAGTGGTGGTCGTTACGGTGGTTGTAGTCGCAAACTAGCGTTCCAAGTGATTTTGGGGGGTTTTGGAGAATAAACAGGTCCCGTGTGTTTTCTTTTTCAAAATCCAATCAGATGGGATAGCTATCAATCTTATGCCCAAATCCTTAACAAAATCAACAAGGCTAAATGATAGTTTTGAGCTAATAGGTATTGGTCTGAATAGTACTGAATCGGTTTCATGCTTTTGGGCCTACGCACTTTTCCCAGTGTACTAGACACTAATCTACAGCAATATAATTAAGGAAAAATTACATGTTTTGTCTTTTATCTTAATACCATATATCAGGCGGTGTGCTTTTCAACGAATGTTGACAAGTTTTGCACTTTACAGAGAATTTTGTTGCACGTTTTGTCCTTTACACCCAACTCAGTTAAAAATGTCCGTTAAGTCTAGTCACGTGATACACACACGAGGGTAAAATAGTCTTTCCTCATTCTCTCTCTACTCCTCTCTTCCTACCACCCCCACCTACCACAATCATCCACTAGTTTCAACACCCCCACAATAAACCTTAATCAATAAATCAAAACACACAATGCATTAATCAAAGCCAGAAATTAAACTAAACTAAATCAAATAAAACAAAACAAATGAATCAAAATTACCTCATTGCAAATATCACCACAAATATCATCTGACCTTTTAGAGCAATAACGAGATCCCACTTCAGCCATGGCACAAACTTTATCAGAAATTTTCAACAAAGTAGACGTCATTCGAATCTTGAACACCCAACCAAACAGATCACCCAAATGAATGAATGAAAAAAATGAAAGAACTTGTTGACCTCAAGATCTCAAAGATGATAACCCTAGATCATTGGCCGCAAGAAAAGAAATGAAAAAAGATTTGGTTTTTAGATACAAACAAAAAACCCAAATGGGGGAGAGAGAGGAGCATAAGGGATGTGGAAAACTGTGGTGTGGTGTTGTTTCTCTCTCTAGAAATTAGAAAACACTATGTGTGTGATGTGCGGTAAGTGTCGTATATTTTAGGTGTATATTTTAAGCCCTTTTTAACACTTATTTAAGCCAAGTTTTAAATTTATAAAACACGATATTTCACTGACACTAAACACACATATGGGCAAGTGCACCCATCGTTGAGTGTAGTATAGTGTTGGTAAGATACCGAGGTCGTCCAAGGACACAAGAGCTTTTAGTACTGGTTTATCCTCAACGTCTAACCAAAATAAAAGTTTAGAAAAAATGTTTTAAACTAAGAAAATTAAAAGCTAACTAAAATGCTGAAAATAAAAATAAAAGAAAAACAGATAGACAAGATGAATCACTTGGTTCCGACTCGTATCTAGTATAACCTTTGATTATTTCCGCACTTTTGCACATAATTAAGAGATTATCTTAGTTATTGTAGTAGGCCCCTCTTTTGAAGGTGACGTTACCCTCACCCCAGTAGTTTGAGTCAGCAGGGATACAATCCTAAAGGGGTGGATTATTGGAAGATAATGAATTAAGTTATTAATGCAGTATTGTGGTAGGCCCCGCTTTTGGCGGTGACGTTACCCTCGGCTAAGTAGTCTGAGTCAGCAGGGATACAGTCCTAAATAGCCGGGTTATAGTATTAATAGTAGTTAACTTATGAGGAGATCAAAGAGTTTGGACCCCCGCCATCCAATACCGTGAAGTATTGAAGGAGGTCCTACTAAATTTGACCCAGGTCCATTGCAGGACCTCTAAACGCTGAACAATGGCAAGACCTTTACCAAACCGTTCCCTTAACCCCCTACCAGGTAGCCAACATACCTCCATATAGACCGTGGAGATATGAATGGTGAAAATCCTTTATTTTATATAGACAGTAAAATAATGCCAAGACACCACGGACAAACGATAAGGAAAGATCACCTTCAACATAAGTAACTAGTTATTAAAGTCATTAATACAAAACCAAATAAAAAGTGCAAAAGATTAGAAATAAAAAGTATTATACTAGAAACTTTGTCTTCACCAAGTGATGTAAGAGACTTAGGCAAACATGGCCTTGATTGTCAAGAACTCTTACGATCAATCTTGGATCCCGAGACGACTCACACACTCTACGATGGACAATGGATGATGGTGGTGGATGATGGTGTTGTGATGGTGGTGGGTGGTGGATGAAGTGTGAGAGAGGTGGTGTGCCAAGGGATGAGATGAAATGAATCCAAGCACTCCTATTTATAGGCTGAACAGAGTGCTAGACACGGCCCCGTGTCCGCTGGACACGGCCCTGTGTCTGTCTGACAATCTCTCTCCTCATTAATTGTAATTCGCAATTACAATAAATGCGCCTGCTGTACTTTCGACACGCCCCCGTGTCCGCTGAGCACGGCCCCGTGATGGGCAATAGAAGCTTCTATGGATTTGTCTTTTCTGCTGCTTCTTGGGCACGCCCCCGTGCTGGCTGAGCACGGGGCGTGTTCAGCCTTCTGATTTCTCTCTTTTGCTTTGGAAGGTGCCGTTGAGGGGTCGGGCAGTCCACTAATATTCCTTTTCTTGTATTTATGTTGGATTTAGCTGTCTTTTTGCTTCTTTTGCGTTTTTGAGCTCATTTAATCCTGAAAATACAAAAGGAAGACAAAAACACTCTTTTTCCAATATTAGTACTTAAAAAGGGTTTGTTTTATGCCTCATTTGATGTAATTTATATGTTGCATTTTACACACATCAAATACCCCCACACTTGAACTTTTGCTTGTCCTCAAGCAAAACTCTTTAATATGTGGCTTACACTCCCAAATGGAATAGGTAGAAGAGAAGGTTTTGGGCTTGTCGTAGAGTGTCGGGATTTCCAAGATCTTTTTGGGTTTTATTTTTATTTATTTACACTCCTATTCGTAATGATTTATTTAGAACTTTTCATAAAAGAAATTACTTATTTGGGCATAACATGTTTTTTTTTAAATTCTATTTATATACAAGTTCACATACCTCACGGGGAAATCACTCACACTCGGCCGAAGGTGTATTTTTAGTGAATCACTCGAGAGCGGCATGGAACTTATTCCTACCATAGGCTTGCCAAGAAATCAATCCTCCTCCTTTTTAACTTTTATACCTTTTTAGATATCAAGAGGACTTTGTGGGTTAAGGGTTAGGCTAGGGTTAAAGGTAGGTGGTTGGGTTAGTGGTTAGTAGAAAAAGGGCTAAAAGCGTAACAAGTGTCGGTTTTCGTATTTTTGCAATTTTTTATTCTGATGAAGCTTTTATTCAAACTAAGTTATTTTTTATTAACTTGTTTGTTTATTTTCTTTTTGCTTCATCATTTTTTTTTGCGAAGAACCGAACTTGTTACTAAAATAAAGGGTTAAAAATGAAAAAGGTTTTGGCGGGTAAAAGGGTTTTTGTTTGGGTGATGAAACGAAAAGGTTTAGGCTCAAAGGGGCTAACTAGGGGGATTTTTGGGTAGGTGGTAAAAGAAAAAGAAAAATAATGGTGTAGAAATAAAAAGGGTTAGTCCTAATGCCTCCATCATTTACTTACTCGGGTTTAAGTTGATAAGGACCGGGAATGTATTGTCATGGCAAGTTCTAGAGTCGTAAGAACCAAGCGGCTATTCACACAAGAAACGAAAAATGAGCATTTAGTCAATTGATATGTAATTGTGTGCTCAATAAAGGCTCAAAACTCACTTTTGTGGGAATGGGTTTTTATGTGATCAAGTATATAAAATCAAATTTTAAATAAGTTTGTCATGCCTTTTCATAATTTTCTTATGTTGGTTCTTTTTATCACTACGCTATCGGTTGTAAATTTGTAAAAATATAACCTTTTTGAGAACTTGAATTTTCCGAGTTAAACATGGACAAGTAAAAAAAATGAAATTTTTGAAAAATTTGGGGTGATTAGCGGTTCCAATAGAGTTTTGTGTAAGGCTTGTATTTTAGGACTTGCAAAATTCAAGGTTTTAGCATCCCCCCACACTTAAATTACACATTGTCCTCAATGTGTCCCAAAAATAAATTTTTAGGTTGATTAGATGTGTAAAATAGTGTTTAAAAAGCAAAAATTTGTGTTACTGGGCACTGAACACGGCCCCATGTTGAGTGGGCACGACCCCGTGTTCAGGTGCCAGTAACAAGAACTTACAGAAGGTGGACACGGCCCCGTGTCCACTGGACACGGCCACGTGCCGGACAAAATTCTGCAGAACAGAAGCCAAACAGCAGGTCTGGGAGGTGAGCACGGGGGCGTGTTGGCTGGACACGTCCCCGTGTGGACAGTCTGAAAGCCTGAAAAACAGGTTTCTTCCTCCGGTTTTTCCATCCTGGCCCTATAAGTGCTGAGGCTTAGCACCCCAAGCCTTGGTTTGTACATGTTTCATCACTTAATACCACACCAAGCAACACAAACATACTACATTACCACAGTTAATTGTTCCAAGCATAAAGAAAAGAAAAATAAAACGGAAAATAAAAGTGTTTAAGGGAAAGTAAATTGTTCAACTTCTGGCACGCAGGCCACCAATCGTTCGATAGATAAAGGGACTTAAACCTGTGGGCTTGCCATCAACCCGCTCCTGCTCCTCCAAACCCTCTACTCCATATCTTCATCGCTACCATCACCTCCATCCCCATGCCCCGCCATGTACTCCCGGATGCTGCTGATATCGTCTTGTATATCGTTGATGTTGCGATCAATAGCTCCGACCCGGTTGTATGTGTTGTTGGCGAGGTTGTAGGCGTTCCTGGTACACATGAGGTTTTCCTGCATAAGATCATGTAAGCTTTGAAAATTAGGAAAACCGCCTCCTTGTGAGGAGGATTGACCCGGATCACCATGGGGTGGGTACTGGTGGTGTGGAGGTGGTGCTTTAAGAACTAGGGCCTCCTGTGGGTTCCATGCATTGCCTTGCGTTCTTTGGAAACTCACTGTTCCGTCTTCCGCCTCATAAAGCAAGTTCATGGCTCGGCAAATGTGGTAATCAACTCGTCCCGACCATGGGCTTCTTTCAAAGGCTCTTGGAATTTGTGCGTAATGCTTAAAAAGACGGTGCACCCATCCTCCGTAGAAGATAGGCGTTGGAGCTCGAGCAAGGCGGTTGAGATGCATGTTTCTTAACAGGAGATACGGAACATCGAGAGGCTTTTGGTTGTGGATACAGTGGAGGACAACCAAATCTTTCAACCCTACAACACCGCTACTGTCGTGACGTTGGTTTAGAGAGTAGGTGAGGATCCTGTGAATGTAGCGATAGAGCGGATCCCTTAGCTTCGTACTCTTGGTGCTACGAGGGTCGTAGATTCATTCACCGATTTGAGCCCATGCGGCTTGTCTTTCATTTCCCTCCAAGTCTCGTAATCCTCCGGTATTTTCTTCGTTTCCCGATTCCTCTTCTTGGTATAGTCCTATCACGGCTCCAAACTGTGCCATGGAGATCGAGTACATTGTCCCTCCACACCGAAATTCAACCCCTTCATTGTCGAATGGGTCACACCTTGAATTGAAGTTGAAGGTACTGTAGAACTCCATGGTGCATTGATGCACCGACCGAAGCCTAGTGTTTAATGCAACAGCTAGTGGTCCCGTAACGATGTTGTTGAATCGGTTCAGCTGGTTTACCAAGGTTAACAGATCCGTGCAAGCTCTCCTGGGGTACTCTTCGGGTCTTGTTTGAAGAACCTCATACCTTGCCCTTGCATCAAGCTCACTTGCATTGAACCTTGTGAATTTTTCCATCTGAAAGAATACACCAAAAATTAGCACGAAACAGGAATGTTTTCGGACAAAACTGCAAACAGTTGGCTGAACACGTCCCCGTGTCCAGCGGATACGGCCCCGTGTCCAGACGTCTGTTACTTAAAAACTTCATTTTTCGACCCGGTTTCGAAAACTTGAAAATTTTAGTCCAATAGGTGCGGTTTCCCCCGAAAATGAAACCCTAAACACCGTTTTTCCCAAAATATCCCGTTTACCTTATCAATGTTATCTTTTTCGGCTCAAGAACAAGGGTTTGGGGTTTTTGTAAGAAATCGGGTGAATCTATGAACAATCGAAGTGTATTTACTTCCCTTAACACTAATCTAACTAAATGCAAACAGATTCAGGCAAAATTTTTAGGTTCGATCCGGATGAACATCAAGAACCCTAGATTTTTCCCCAAATTTGTGGTGTTTTAACTACATGCAAGTAACTAATCTAACTACTAAGAGTGATAGAATCATACCTTGACGTTGTTAGATCGGTAAGAGACGTCGAAATTTCGCGAAAAATCGCCTGGAACCAGAGCGTTTGTGGGGAAACGGGGCGTGTGGAATGAAGAAACTGTTTTGAAAAAGGGGTTTTATCCCGTTTGCAGCGCGAACACGGCCCCGTGTCCAGCGGACACGGCCTCGTGCCGAGCTTGAAGCGAGATCTCTTCTTCCTCATCCTCAATAAATCCTTGATAGAGTTTCAGCCGTTGGCCATTGACTTTAAATGGTGGCCCATTTCGAGGTTTAATTTCTACTGCATCGTGTGGAAAAACATGGGTGACGGAAAAAGGTCCTGACCACCTAGACTTTAATTTACCAGGAAACAATCGAAGTCGTGAATTAAACAAAAGAACTAAATCTCCTACCCGAAATTCATTAGGTTTAATATGTTTGTCATGCAAATTTTTCATTCTTTCCTTATAAATCTCGGAGTTTGAGTATGCATAATTCCTAAGCTCGTCTAATTCATTTATTTGACAAAATCGATTTTTACCAGCGAATTCTAGATCTAAGTTTACATTTTTGATTGCCCAGTAGGCTTTGTGTGCAATTTCTACTGGCAAATGACAACTTTTTCCATAGACTAGCTTATAGGGGGTTGTACCTATTGTTGTTTTATAAGCAGTTCGAAAAGCCCATAAAGCATCATCTAATTTATCAGCCCATTCCTTTCTATTTAATCCTACGGTTTTTTTCGAGTATTCGTTTTAACCCTCTATTAGTCACTTCGGCTTGTCCGTTTGTTTGAGGGTGATATGCTGTCGAAACCCGGTGATAGACCCCATATCTTGTTAAAAAATTTTCAAGTTGATGGTTGCAAAAATGGGTACCCCTATCACTTATTAAAGCTTTAGGTGTGCCAAAACGAGAGAATAATTTTTTCAGATATCTTACCACTACTCTTCCATCTTTTGTTGGAAGTGCCTCGGCCTCGGCCCATTTAGACAAGTAATCTACTGCCACAAGTATGTATTTGTTTCCTTTTGATGGTGGGAAAGGTCCCATAAAGTCGAGTCCCCATACATCAAAAATTTCACAAACAAGAATGCCATTTTGTGGCATTTCGTTTTTGCAAGAAATATTACCTGTTCTTTGGCAAGCATCACATGTCTTTACAAGATTTTGAGCATCTTTGTAAATGGTTGGCCAATAAAATCCTGAATCGAATACCTTTCGTGCGGTACTGGCAGCACCATGATGTCCTCCGTATGGACCTTCATAACAATGGCGGAGAATTCTTCGTGCTTCACTACCATGTACGCATCGTCTGACGAGTTGGTCGGCACACATTTTGAAAAGATATGGATCTTCCCAAAAGTAGTGTTTCACATTGGCAAAGAATTTTTTTTCTTTGATGATGTGGCCATCCTTTTGCGACTATACCGCTAGCTAGGTAGTTAGCAAAGTCGGCGTACCATGGTTCTTCCTTATATTCCACCATTTCCAGGGACCCAGTTGGAAATTTTTCGTTGATTTGCTCGTCCCTGGTTGCCTCCAAAGCTGGGTCTTCTAAGCGTGAAAGATGATCTGCTGCGGTATTTTCTGCTCCTCTTTTGTCCTTGATTTCAATGTCAAATTCTTGGAGGAGTAGAATCCACCTAATCAAACGTGGTTTTGCGTCTTGCTTCTTAAAGAGATATCGAATGGCTGCATGGTCTGTATAGACTATAGTTTTAGAAAGAACAAGATAAGAACAAAATTTATCAAAAGCAAATACCACAGCTAGTAATTCTTTTTCAGTTGTTGTGTAATTTTCTTGTGCATCGTTAAGTGTTTTACTAGCATAATAGATTGGGTGGAAATGCTTTTCTTTTCTTTGTCCCAAGACAGCTCCAACTGCAAAGTCACTAGCATCACACGTGATTTCGAAAGGAAATTTCCAATCAGGTGCTATCATGATAGGTGCATTGACTAGCATTTCCTTTAGGGTTAGAAATGCTTGATTGCAATCCTTGTCAAAGATGAAAGGAGCATCTTTTTCAAGTAATTTTGTTAGAGGCCTTGAGATCTTTGAAAAGTCTTTGATAAACCGCCTATAAAATCCGGCATGTCCTAGGAAACTTCTAATAGCTTTTACGAAGGATGGAGGTGGTAATCTAGAAATGGTATCTATTTTGGCTCGATCCACCTCCATTCCTTCGCTTGAGATTTTGTGACCGAGTACTATTCCCTTAGTTACCATGAAATGGCATTTTTCCCAATTAAGGGCGAGGTTAGTTTCCTCACATCGGGATAGCATTCGTTCAAGGTTATCGAGGCATTGGTCGTATGAATCCCCAAAGATAGAAAAGTCGTCCATGAAGACTTCCATTGTCTTTTCTATCATGTCATGGAAAATGGCTACCATGCAACGTTGGAATGTTGCGGGGGCATTACATAGACCAAACGGCATGCGTCGATAAGCAAAAGTTCCATATGGACATGTGAAAGTTGTCTTTTCTTGGTCTTCGGGTGCTATCGGGATTTGAAAGTAACCTGAAAAACCATCCAAGAAACAGTAAAATTTATGACCGGATAATCTTTCAACATTTGATCAATGAAGGGTAAAGGAAAATGATCCTTTCTTGTTGCTTCATTTAATCGTCTATAATCTATACATACTCTCCATCCTGTGACGGTTCTTGTTGGTATTAGTTCATTCCTTTCGTTAGTAATTACCGTCATACCTCCTTTCTTTGGAACTACTTGGACGGGACTTACCCAAGGACTATCGGAAATAGGATAGATAAGTCCGGCGTCAAGTAATTTGATGACTTCGTTTTTAACCACTTCTTGAACATTTGGATTTACTCTACGTTGTGGTTGTATGACCGATTTGTAGTCATCATTCATCAAAATTTTGTGTGTGCACATAGAAGGACTAATTCCTTTTATGTCAACAAGTTTCCAAGCTATTGCATTTTTGTGTTTTTTCAAAAGATTAATTAGTTTTTCTTTTTCTAAGTTATCTAATTTAGACGAAATAATTACAGGTAACTTACCATCTTTGTCTAGAAAAGCATATTCCAAACCTTTTGGAAGTTTTTTGAGCTCAAGTGGTGGGTCTTTAGGAGACTCCTTATTTGGTTGCTTGTTTCGATCAAGAACTTTAAAAGTTTGTTCTATGGCGACCTCTTCTTCAACAAAGTGGTCAATCTCTCCACTTGTATCGGGTGGTTCATCCTCATCTTCAATTAGGGGGTCATTATTGCCGAATGGATATTTCATTGATCGTTCGAGATCGACACTTCTTTTAAATGCCCCTAATTGAAGAGGTAGATTGTTGAACTTCCGGTTTTTCAAAGCTTCGTGAGTTTTTACAAATGGTCGTCCCAACACTAGAGGAGCGTCATCGAGGATGATAAAGTCGGTTGGGATTAACATTTGATTTGTTTGAACCAAAACATCTTCAACTATACCGATTGATTTTATTACTTTCCGATTGGATAGAAAAATGGGTATTTGAAGTGGAGAAAAATCACTAATACTTAATTTTTCGAAAATGTAGTTAGGCATTATGTTAACACAAAGATCTTTATCGATTGTGACATTACTAATAAACGAATTTTGAAAGAAACATGGAACCGGTGTGACGTTAATTTCAAATGGGTCTTCTTTTATTAGCGAAGTTTGATCATTAGTTAACTTAACACTTACCGTTTCGTCAATTTTAGTGTTAGTGTTTAACTCTTTTAAAAACTTAGCATGAGTGGGTATTAAACAATGATTTTCGAAAGAAGGTGTCAAGAGATTAATTTCCTCGAAATTAGACTCTTCTTGGATTTTAACGTTATCGGACTCACCTTTTTCGTTGTTTAACTCATGTGTCGGTTTCTCACTAATTTGTTCTTCCGTTTATACATTTTCAGTTATCTCTTCCTTTTTTAATTCATCTCTTGCGCGGGACTCCTCTTCCCTTGCGCGAGCTTCTTTTATACATCGATCGATAACTCTAATGTGTTCTAATATCCTATCGGTCACTTCGGTTATAGAAAAAGAATCATTATTTTCTAAGCTTGAATCCGGTTGTTCGACCCTTTGTTCCTCATAATACCCATATGAAGTTGATGGTTCACACCATTGTTCTTCATTGTAAGCATATGATGGATAAGGTTCGTAATTTTGTTCTTCATAATACTCATATGAGGTGGGTTGTTCACGCCAAGGTTCCTCATAATAAGCATATGAAGGTGGTGGCTCATACCTTGGTTCCTCAAAGTATGAGTAAGAGGGCTCATACCTTGGTTCATCAAAATATGAGTATGAGGGAGGAGGTTCATACCTTTGGTCTTCATAGGATGTGTATGAAGTTGATGGCTCGTACCTGGGCTCCTCATAGTAAGCGTATGAATTGGATGGTTGATATGAGTGATTATTTTGAATCGAACGTGTATTACGACAATTAGTGCAATAATTACCCCTATAATCATCCTCATCATAGGTGTAGTTGTAACCTCCTGAGTATTGATCCATAAGAATCACTCAGCAGACCACAACTGAGTCTCAGGACCAGAAAACGAAAACAAAGACTGAAACAGAAGGCTGGACACGGCCCCGTGTCTGGTGAACACGGCCCCGCGTACAGGATCTGTATCTGGGCGTTTTAATTAAAGTTACTGGTCACGTTGAGCACGGGGGCGTGTTCAGACTCTGTATCTGGGTATCTAACTAAAAATATGCAGCACGGGGGCGTGTTCAGTGAGCACGACCCCGTGTACAGGCTACTGTAAATGCAAACTAAACTAAAATGCAGAAAAATATGCGCGCGTTTTGAAAAGGTTTTGAAAAACTGATTAGGCCGTCGATTTTAAGCTTTCTTAAAATCCTTGTGTCCCCGGCAACGGCGCCAAAAACTTGATGTGCGGTAAGTGTCGTATATTTTAGGTGTATATTTTAAGCCCTTTTTAACACTTATTTAAGCCAAGTTTTAAATTTATAAAACACGATATTTCACTGACACTAAACACACATATGGGCAAGTGCACCCATCGTTGAGTGTAGTATAGTGTTGGTAAGATACCGAGGTCGTCCAAGGACACAAGAGCTTTTAGTACCGGTTTATCCTCAACGTCTAACCAAAATAAAAGTTTAGAAAAAAAGTTTTAAACTAAGAAAATTAAAAGCTAACTAAAATGCTGAAAATAAAAATAAAAGAAAAACAGATAGACAAGATGAATCACTTGGTTCCGACTCGTATCTAGTATAACCTTTGATTATTTCCGCACTTTTGCACATAATTAAGAGATTATCTTAGTTACCCTCTTTTGAAGGTGACGTTACCCTCACCCCAGTAGTTTGAGTCAGCAGGGATACAATCCTAAAGAGGTGGATTATTGGAAGATAATGAATTAAGTTATTAATGCAGTATTGTGGTAGGCCCCGCTTTTGGCGGTGACGTTACCCTCGGCTAAGTAGTCTGAGTCAGCAGGGATACAGTCCTAAATAGCCGGGTTATAGTATTAATAGTAGTTAACTTATGAGGGGATCAAAGAGTTTGGACCCCCGCCATCCAATACCGTGAAGTATTGAAGGAGGTCCTACTAAATTTGACCCAGGTCCATTGCAGGACCTCTAAACGCTGAACAATTGCAAGACCTTTACCAAACCGTTCCCTTAACCCCCTACCAGGTAGCCAACATACCTCCATATAGACCGTGGAGATATGAATGGTGAAAATCCTTTATTTTATATAGACAGTAAAATAATGCCAAGACACCACGGACAAACGATAAGGAAAGATCACCTTCAACATAAGTAACTAGTTATTAAAGTCATTAATACAAAACCAAATAAAAAGTGCAAAAGATTAGAAATAAAAAGTATTATACTAGACACTTTGTCTTCACCAAGTGATGTAAGAGACTTAGGCAAACATGGCCTTGATTGTCAAGAACTCTTACGATCAATTTTGGATCCCGAGACGACTCACACACTCTACGATGGACAATGGATGATGGTGGTGGATGATGGTGTTGTGATGGTGGTGGGTGGTGGATGAAGTGTGAGAGAGGTGGTGTGCCAAGGGATGAGATGAAATGAATCCAAGCACTCCTATTTATAGGCTGAACAGAGTGTTGGACACGGCCCCGTGTCCGCTGGACACGGCCCTGTGTCTGTCTGACAATCTCTCTCCTCATTAATTGTAATTCGCAATTACAATAAATGCGCCTGCTGTACTTTCGACACGCCCCCGTGTCCGCTGAGCACGGCCCCGTGATGGGCAATAGAAGCTTCTATGGATTTGTCTTTTCTGCTGCTTCTTGGGCACGCCCCCGTGCTGGCTGAGCACGGGGCGTGTTCAGCTTTCTGATTTCTCTCTTTTGCTTTGGAAGGTGCCGTTGAGGGGTCGGGCAGTCCACTAATATTCCTTTTCTTGTATTTATGTTGGATTTAGTTGTCTTTTTGCTTCTTTTGCGTTTTTGAGCTCATTTAATCCTGAAAATACAAAAGGAAGACAAAAACACTCTTTTTCCAATATTAGTACTTAAAAAGGGTTAGTTTTATGCCTCATTTGATGTAATTTATATGTTGCATTTTACACACATCAGTGTGTAAGTTTCTTCTCTGGGTAACGTGCGGCGGCGACAAAGGTGTTTGTGGTTTTTTTCCGACAAGAAATCAGGAGTGGTGACTCCTATGGGTTCGGATTGGCGAATTTCAGAAGATTTTAAAGATGTTGGTCGTTGTTTCAGATTTGAGGCGGTGGCTTAGGGTTTTAGGGTTGGTGGTGGATGGTTGCAGGGAGGAGGGACAATGGTGGATAGGTGGTGGTAGATGGGTGGAGTTGGGTTTTCAGAAAGAGAGAGTATGGGTGTCTAGTTTGAATAGAGAGAGAAAGGATAGGGTGGGTGGGAAGGGGAGAACGGGGTTATGTATTTAATAAAAACTTTATTTGTATATTAGGATGTGAAAATACTAAAATACCCTTATACGGGGTCCACATGACCAAACTTAACAGACTTTTTAACTGAGTTGGGTGTAAAGGACAAAATGTGCAACAAAATTAAAGTGCAAAACTTGTCAGCATTCGTTGAAAAGGACATTGCCTGATATATGGTAGTAAGATAAAGGACAAAACTTGTAGTTTTTCCTATAATTAATAATTCAATAACTCATGAACTCAATTTGACGATTGTCCCACAAAAAAATAAAATTATGTACACTATTTAGAAATGAAAACTATTTAGATTTTGTATGGATATAAATAAGTATACTTTATACCAAGTACTTGTATGTAATAAGTGATAAATGATTTAACGTGACAGTGGATGGATGACGATTTAAACACTTTCATATTGATTAAAAGCTTAGGTTTTGACTAAAAATAGTCGTTTAGTATTTAAAAAAAGTACTTTAAATAAAACCTATTTATTTTTGAAGTATTAAGATAAAAAGAGTTTGATATAATAGATAGTTTATGTATAATTAAAATATTAATAATAACTTTGGTGCCGATATGGTGAGATAGACTTATGTCTATGTGGGCTAACATTATACGGGGTGGTGAGTTTTGGGCTGGATTAGGATTGTACTTGCTAGTTAGACGGTCAACAACATTTGGACCACCCACTTTTCCATAATACAATTCCAAAGTCCCTATATGAAATCTCTCCTCAAACCCTCGAGTTTTCTAATGATGCACTTGGGAGCCAAGAAAGAATAAGGAAAGGTAGTAAGATGGGATACTGCCTAGGACCGCCTTTGCAAGCGTTACTCTTTCCGCAAATGAGAGGGTTTTAGCTTTCCACACCGAGAGTTTTTTATTAAATTTTTCCACCAAGGTTGCCAATGTCTACCCGTTTTCATATTCGCCCCGATTGGTATCCCAAGATACGTAAACGGAAGGGATCCAACCTCACATTTTAATATCTCGTTTACTTCCTACTCCTCCGCTCTATCCCAAACAAATGACATTTTCGATGGTTCACCTAAAGACTGGTAAGAAGATAAAGGCACCTTAGGAATCAGCTCAAGCTAACCACGTTGTGCTTCGACCATTCTCCAACAAAAAGAACATCCGCGTAACAATGATAAGACAAAAAAGGCATGTCGTCAGAAAGCTTTAGACTAGGGAATAAACCCAACTCCACCGCCCTTTTCATCAACATATCAAGCACCTCCATAGCCAAAATGAAGATAAAAGGGAGAGAGGATCGCCTTCGTGTAACCCCCTTTGATAATTGAATTCTCCCATTAGGGGGCCTTTACAAGCACCGACCCTTTTCTTGTAAAATGGTGAAAAGATGTAACATATTTAACTTTCTCTCTCCTGACAAAGTTGTTACATATCAGATTTCTGAAAAAGGTGTAATATGTGGCAAAATTATGTCCATCCATTGAGTTTTTTTTGGAGTTTTTTGAACTCAAATGGGATTTCTTGGTATAATACGAAACGTCTCTCCGGCCTCTCAAACCTCCATGCAATAACCTGTGCATTTTTTTAAGTTGTATGGCGTTTAGACAATGTGTGGCGTGTTTAGAGAATGTGTGGCGTGTTAAGCTTGATTACTTTGTTCTACTTGTATAATGACTTTTTTTTTGGCGAGAGGTAGATATATGTTTTTGGCGCTAAAAAACATTAGTAACTATATTTTTTTGGTGTGTATTTTTTGTATCTTTTGGCGTGCCATGTAGGATGCAAACATATAATATGACAGGTAATTATGGCGTTTTGAAAATATAAAAAAATCCATTGCCATGGCGTGCTTTTAATATAATAAATATTGGTACTAAAGTTTCCGTCGTTTCAGTTACTGTTTGTAGTTACTGTTTGTTCAGCTTATCTATTAAGGCTGTAACACGTCCCATCTTTTAGGTTTTGGCGTTTTGTATTTAATGACGTTTAGATAAAGATGGCACATTGTTCTATTCTCTAGCACATTTTTTATACATTTCAGTAAACTTTTGGAGTTTCTTAATAAGCATTGTTTAAAGGAATTTTAATATAGTTTTGGCGTTTGTGGTATCTTGCGTTTTATAAGCAATTTACAGAAATAATGTATTTCATGAGTTTAGTGTTTTTGTATTTAAGCAGTAAAAAGACCCTTTTACCCTTAATGAAGCGCATGTACGTAATAAAGTTAATGTTATTTACGAAAACGTCACCACGCCATTCTAATCCATAGATTGTTTTGATCCAACGTGTGAGGGGCGTTCTCACCATTTTCACACTTTTAGACGTTTTCCCTAAATCTTGCCCATATATATATATATATAGAGAGAGAGAGAGAGAGGAAGGTTAACATACATTACGGCTTAACGTACATCACGTACGTGACCAAATTACGCATGTTCTTTTGAAAATCACGCACATTATAAACTCAAAAAACCAACATGCGTGATTATTTCATATAACATGCATGATTATATCAAATTTTCATTTAGCCATCGACCCGGACTAGGTCGAGTCTTGCCTAATTCCCTATAGTTATGGCTCTGATACCAATCTGTCACACCCCAACTGATGGCGGAAACATCGGGGCGCGGCACTGAGCGAAACAGATTGTCCATGAGTATCCATAACAACTATTAATTACTAGATACTTAAAATGTCATGTCCCATACCATAACATATCTAAATAAAACAGTTATTACAAATAATTGTCTTACAAACAAGTACTGATCCGACAACTCAGATTTCAAAATAGACAGTTTGTTTATTTGTTTCTAGACTCTTTCCTAGCCTCGATTTCATCACACAGCAAACAAGGCATCCTAGCATCTTAAGCACCTGCCACAAACGTTAAAGTAAAAGTCAATACACATAGTGTAAAGGTGACCATACAAGTTTGATAATAGCATAATAAAGTTCGAAATCGTTTACGCATAACCAGCACGTACAACGTGTGATGTGAAGCGTGTAAGTTATCGACATGATCCTATCAATACCAATGACTGCGGGTTGACTGCGTAAAGCAGTTCGTAACACATATTCACCACTGCGAATCATGTGATTAATAGTCCTTAACAACCCCTGAGTGAACAGGTGCTGAGTCCAAACTATAGTACTATCGTTGCTAAGGCAGGTAGACAAGAATCTATGTGTAAACATAACAAAAAAGCATTCATCGAGTCACGTATAACATGCAGTGGCGGTTAGCGTTAAAGTATTACGTAGTGTGTTTGATGTGATTTAGAATAAGTAACGTATGTAACACCCAAAAGTGCGTAAAGCAAAAAGGGTTCGAGTATACTCACAGCGGTAGAATTAATGGATTGAAGGGAGTGCTTAGAGCGGAATTAGCCTGAACAGTTAACGATAAAGATGAGCGACGCGTAAGACGATGTAGATGTACCAAGGATCGGATGGCAATCCGATCAGATGGCAATCCGATCAGATGGCCAGTCGATCGGGTGGCAATCCGTTCGGATGGTCATCCGATCGGATGGCCATTCGATTGGATTGATACCTCGCTTGGTGAGTGATGTGTTTGTCACACCCCCAAAATACCACATGCGGAAATACCGCGCGGGGCGTGTGACATACAAGGATCTTAGCCACCAATCACATTGAACTCATGAATATATTTAAATAAAACTTTCATTTATTAACAATAAGTGTTACAACGTTACAAAATTTCACAGTTTACAGCGGAAGCATATTTAATTCGTTAAGTGTTTATAAACCACATGTAAAAGCTCTTAGTCTTGTGTTGCGTTTCCATGTAACTCGACCCATGACCACTCCAGCTTCCCAGACAACAAGTTCCAATGTTATGCACCTAAAGGCCCGCAAGGCATGTAACAACGAGTCAACAACAAAGTTGAGTGAGTTCACAGTTGGTTGATTAGTTATCGAGTTCGTTTCAATAATCGTAAGTTCGTTTTGTAAACCACGTATTAATCAGTATCCCTGTTTCCCAAACCTTCTCAATAATTAGTGGGGGCTTACCATGTGAATTACCAGTTTACCCTGTTTCCCAAACCTTTTTACGATATTTAGTGGGGGCTTCCCATGTGCGTTACCAGACCGTACCATATCGACTACTACGAAAATAAGTTGTGCCCTAAGTCAATGTCTATCAGCATTGACCCTTTGCCTTTAGTCCATTAGTACACGCCCGTTCGAACGACACGGTGTGAGGTTTGTTAAACCTAATAGCGCTATTAACTAATGACCCGCTCGCCATCGGCCTCGGCGATTAAGTCGATATTAAATGAGGGACTTCATGATAGATTTTTGGTCCAGTGTGTTTAATCTTGTTGTCCTACCCAAGGAGGACGAACGTACGTATTCTACCCAAGGAGAATACGCGAGGTTTAATCTTGGCATCCTACCCATGGAGGATGGCCGTACATATCCTACCCAAGGAGAATATGTAGTTTCCGTTTTAATTCTTTAACCCATCCCCAACCCTTGGGAATCCCATGCCTTGGAAAGAGTATGAACTCACATTGGTTTGCTCGGTATGACTAGTTACTTGTTTAACAGTTGATCAAACACGTCCTAAAAGGGTTACCGATAACAGTCAGTTCCACGTGCACATGAACCACATCTTTCACGTACAATTAATTCACGTATTCATTGTTCACATAAAGCACATTTAATGTACATGCAACGCACACAGGTAGTTCAAGTCATGACAGTTAATCCATTCATCTAGTGCCATCAGGAAATCACCTGACACGTATAGTTCAAACATACTACATACATACATGATTCACTCGCATACGCTTCAAGCCCAATTATTAAACATGTGCGGCCCAATGTTTCAAACAAGGTCAATCTAAAATTCTCTAATTATCATCAAACAATTACCCATTGCAATCATGTAACCAGCTCAAGCAATCAGGTTATTTGTATAGCTCGAGGCTTTCACCATTATATATAAGCAATACACCCTATTTACATGTTATCCAACCCTAAATCATTAATTCACAACATACCCAATATAATCACTATCATATCAAACAATACCAATCATTAGCATACTAGTCGGTCATCCACATATTCATCATAGTAACAATCCTTCAATCTCAGGTATCATTCCATTACATAATCATCATCATGCAGTTCGAAGTCACAATAAATTAACTACAACAATCATGCAATATCATATTAGAATCGGTCCAATCATGAACATCCAAAAACATTTTCATTCATTCAATATTAATAGAATTCGGTCAATGGCTCTGACATTGCATGATCTTTGATTTAAAATTTTATTAATGAAAAACATAACAATGGATCATCATCTTCACATGGGATGTCCCCTTTTGAGCCGACATATGCACATAAAGTGACGGCTGAATTAGTGGAGGTGACTTTGGGTTTTGTTAATAAATCAAATCATCATCACACCACTTATGAGAATACGATAACCATGGATACGGCACCCTATGCACACAAACCCTCATTATTTGATTAACTGTTAAACCACCATCTACATTAAACCTTCAACAACACTTACTGTAATTGATCACAACCCAAACCGGAGCCAATTAAATCATTCAAGGTTCACAAAATCCTTGAGTACTAGCATAATACAACTTTGTTCGTAATTTATCATTAGTTTACATCCTATACTACAACAATCACGATTAATACACTGAATCGCTTAACACATTAAACACAATTACACTATCATGCATAATCCCTATCATCATATCACAAGAACATTCATCATCAGCAACTTGTAATCAATCTATGAAAAATCCAACCATATCATGCAAACCGACGCAAAATAGCCAAATCAAGATCAGATTCAATACAATATAATTATACTAACCGGACTAGAGATGTTGCTATTCACGAGAGTCTAGCTTCAAAGGGAAGTACGAATCTTCGAAAGGTAAGCTGATCGCGAGAAGGAAGGAATGGGGTGCACTAGGGTTTGTTATCTACGTGATTTCTAAAATCACAAATAATATTACGTACACCTATTCTACTAGTTCTACACATATACATAACCCTTAAAGGGGGTTGGGCTCATGCGGTTTGGCCCGATATGCAAGTATGGGTCGAAATAGAATGAGGTGTGATGATTTAGAGGTGTGTACGGCCCAAACGTACTCGCGGCCCACATACATGTTGTGTGTGTGGCCCAACATACTCGTGGCCCAACATACGCGTTCAATCATCAACTATACGTTTAAGTTTCACAGGATTATCATTCAGAGTATTAAACGAGTTTTTGCGGCCCAAAGGTATGTTCTCCAATCGACACATAAAAGTGTTTTAACGGTTTCTCATAGTTAATCAGTCAAGCACATGTAGCCATACTCACTCACGTCTTACGTTTAGCAAGTATATTATATACACGAGTGTTTAATAATCTTTATCATCGTTGCAACATTTTAAAAATAGAGAAGTATATCTACCTTTCAGGTCGGTCGTTCGATCGGACAGCAATCCGATCGGCGAGGCTTCTCAGTTGAGAACAAGTTCACAGCAGGACGGTCACTCGATCGGATGGCTATCCGATCGGGTGGCAATCCGTATGTATGAATCATGTTAAGAATTGTTTAAGTATCAAAGTCCCAAACGTCACATGATCGGACAGTCACTCGATCGGATGGCAATCCAATCGGGTGGTAATCCGTTTCAACGTTCAGTTCCTTGATTAGCTTAAATAAAAGTTTAAGTGTGGGACCAAGTGCAACCCGATCGGATGGCAATTCGTACCGACGGTCTAATCGTCTTGTCACCTGTTTTTGTTTGAAGTTCTATGATTTTGAACGAGACGTTTTGATGACTTGCTTGAACAACAGAACCCTTATCTCGGCCCAAGTGACCCGACCGAACAGGAATCACCCTAGTCCGACCGGTTCTCGGTTCGAGTTGGTAGTTCATGTTCAAACCCGAAATCAATATCTCTCGGATAGAATTCTGATCTGGAACTAATACATCACCAAGAATGGGTAGAAGATCAGAACGAGCTCCGATTCTATCGGGTTTGAGTGCATTGAGTGTAAAAGAGTTAAAAGAAAGTTAGAAAACCATCTTTCAATCCTTTTCACCATGAATATGTTCAGATCTATGCAAGATCTTTGTTTATTCATGTGGGAATCGTCCAGATCTAAGTTGTTCTTGGTGGTTTGAAGCCAAAACATGAAGTTCATAAGAACACCATGATGATATCATCCTAGAACACCTCAAATCCACTGATTTCACGGTTAAAAGTTAAGATTTGAAAGATAGAATGATGAAGAAGTGTGTGTAGATCATAAAAGTACAAGATTTAGGTTAGAAACTTACAAGAATCGAGAGAAATCAGAAGAAATAGAGCTTGAGTGTGGCTGGGTCGAGTAGAGGACTGTCACATCAAGTGATGTGACAAATGGGGGTATTTATAGGGTTTCCTAAAATGGAATGTGAGGAAAAAGGCTGGTCGATCGGGTGGCAGTCCGATCGGGTGGCAGCCCGATCGGGTGACAACTCGATCGGATGGGAATCCGATCGGATGGCCACTCGATCCATGAGTCCGGTGCGATGAGTTTTGTCGTTTTGATTCGCATGTTGGGCTTTGCGATGCGATTCAAGAGAGCGATGCGATAGTGTTACACCTTAATCCCAACTACTATATCTAACATACAATCACTATAATTAACTTGCGTTTAGCATTTTCGATTCGATTGCGATGCGATAGATTTGCGATTGCGATTAACACCTCAACATAAACATAACATGCACAAGTAACACATAAATAGCACACACACGTAAAACAATATCCAGAACACGTAATTCGAGTTGCGATTGCGACAATGATAAGCGATAATTTGATTAAACATGCGATTAAATCGCGATTAAATATCGATTATTAATAGGTACTCCACATAATACAATCAAAGCGATAACATAAATAGATTATCTACAAGTCAAAGAAGTCAAAACAGGAGTGGAGCAAGGAGTGACAGATCGCATTTAGCAATATTTTCTTCCTTTGACTTTAATCATAACTTTGACTTTGACTTTTGAAACTTGGGGTGTTACAACCTCCCCTTCTTAAGGGAATTTCGTCCCGAAATTAGGCCGAAGCCGTAACAAACAACTGCGGGTACTTCGCCTTCATGTCGCTTTTGAGTTCCCAAGGGAACTCTGCGACTCGTTTGCCTTCCCAGTAAACTTTCACAATGGGAATGCGTGAGCGTCGGAGTTGCTTGGTTTGGCGGTCCATGATTTCGACAGGCTTTTCCACGAAGTGTAGTGTTTCGTTTACTTGAAGATCCTCAAGTGGTACACGTAAATCATGCTCAGCTAGGCACTTTCTGAGGTTTGAAACGAGGAAAGTCGGGTGGACGTTGTTAAGTTCCTCCGGTAGTTCGAGTCTGTAAGCCATTTTTCCGATCCTTTCCAGAATCTTAAAGGGTCCTACATATTGAGGCGCGAGCTTTCCTTTCTTGCCGAATCTGACTACACCCTTCCAAGGTGATACCTTTAGGAGCACAAGGTCGCCAACGTCAAATTCAAGGGGCTTGCGTCGTCTATCGGCGTAACTTTTCTGACGACTCCGAGCTTTCAGTAGATTGTCTCGAATTTGGAGGATTTTGTCAGTCCTTTCTTGCAATAGCTTAGGACCGGTTAATTGGGAATGCCCGATCTCGTGCCATACAATAGGGGATCGACATCTTCTTCCATACAATGCCTCAAATGGTGCCATTTGAATGCTGGAATGATAACTGTTATTGTACGAGAATTCGACTAAAGGTAAGTATGCATCCCAATTACCACAGAAATCTATGACACACGAACGGAGCATGTCTTCAAGGGTACGAATCGTTCTTTCAGTCTGACCATCGGTTTGGGGATGGAAAGCGGTACTTAGATTAAGCGCAGTACCGCGAGCAGATTAAAATGTCTCCCAAAGACGCGAGGTAAACCGAGCATCGTGATCAGAAATGATGCCGCGAGGCGTCCCATGTCGACAAATGATCTCTTTGGTGTAGATTCGGGCTAATTTTTCTACCTTGTAGTCTTCCCGTATTGGCAGAAAGTGAGCAGATTTAGTCAAACGGTCAACGACAACCCAGATGCTGTCGTGACCTGTGGGCGTGCGCGGAAGCTTCGTTATGAAGTCCATAGCTATACTTTCCCATTTCCACATAGGGATCTCGGGTTGAACGAGTAAGCCAAAGGGCCTTTGGTGCTCAGCCTTGACTTTCGAGCAAGTCAGGCACTTTGAAACATAGAGGGCGATATCTCTCTTCATGCCCGGCCACCAGTACTTGTAGCGCAGGTCCTGGTACATCTTGTCGGCACCGGGATGAATAGAATATCGGGATTTGTGGGTTTCGTCCATCAAAATCTGTCGTAAATTGGTCCGTTTAGGGATCCAGATTCGGTCCAGATTATGGAATATCCCATTCGACTTATTCACTAGCTGGGTTCCATCATTGAGAATCCTTTCCTTCTTCAAAGTGCGTTCATTAAAGTAGGCATGTTGGGCTTCGCGGATGAGGGTTTCGAGATCATATTGGGCTTGGATATTACTGGCGCTGTGCAAATAACTCCGTCTGCTGAGAGCGTCGACAACGACATTTGCTTTGCCAGGGTGATAACGAATCTCACAATCATCATCGTTGAGAAGTTCTACTGATGTGTGTAAAATGCAACATATAAATTACATCAAATGAGGCACAAAACTAACCCTTTTTTAGTACTAATATTGGAAAAAGAGTGTTTTTGTCTTCCTTTTGTATTTTCAGGATTAAATGAGCTCAAAAACGCAAAAGAAGCAAAAAGACAGCTAAATCCAACATAAATACAAGAAAAGGAACATTAGTGGATTGCCCGAACCCTCAACGGCACCTTCCAATGCAAAATAGAGAAAACAGAAGGCTGAACACGCCCCGTGCTCAACCAGCACGGGGCCGTGCCCAAGAAGCAGCAGAAAAGACAAACCTATAGAAGCTTCCATTGCCCACCACGGGCCGTGCTCAGTGGACACGGGGGCGTGTCGAAAGTACAGCAGGCGCATTTATTGTAATTGCGAATTACAATTAATGAGGAGAGAGAGTGTCAGACGGGCACGGGGCCGTGTCCAGCGGACACGGGGCCGTGTCCAGCTCTCTGTTCAGCCTATAAATAGGAGTGCTTGGATTCATTTCATCTCATCCCTTGGCACACCACCTCTCTCACACTTCATCCACCACCCACCACCATCACAACACCATCATCCACCACCATCATCCATTGTCCATCATAGAGTGTGTGAGTCGTCTCGGGATCCAAGATTGATCGTAAGAGTTCTTGACAATCAAGGCCATGTTTGCCTAAGTCTCTTACATCACTTGGTGAAGACAAAGTGTCTAGTATAATACTTTTTATTTCTAATCTTTTGCACTTTTTATTTGGTTTTGTATTAATGACTTTAATAACTAGTTACTTATGTTGAAGGTGATCTTTCCTTATCGTTTGTCCGTGGTGTCTTGGCATTATTTTACTGTCTATATAAAATAAAGGATTTTCACCATTCATATCTCCACGGTCTATATGGAGGTATGTTGGCTACCTGGTAGGGGGTTAAGGGAACGGTTTGGTAAAGGTCTTGCCATTGTTCAGCGTTTAGAGGTCCTGCAATGGACCTGGGTCAAATTTAGTAGGACCTCCTTCAATACTTCACGGTATTGGATGGCGGGGGTCCAAACTCTTTGATCCCCTCATAAGTTAACTACTATTAATACTATAACCCGGCTATTTAGGACTGTATCCCTGCTGACTCAGACTACTTAGTCGAGGGTAACGTCACCGCCAAAAGCGGGGCCTACCACAATACTGCATTAATAACTTAATTCATTATCTTCCAATAATCCACCCCTTTAGGATTGTATCCCTGCTGACTCAAACTACTGGGGTGAGGGTAACGTCACCTTCAAAAGAGGGGCCTACTACAATAACTAAGATAATCTCTTAATTATGTGCAAAAGTGCGGAAATAATCAAAGGTTATACTAGATACGAGTCGGAACCAAGTGATTCATCTTGTCTATCTGTTTTTTTTTATTTTTATTTTCAGCATTTTAGTTAGTTTTTATTTTTCTTAGTTTAAATAATTTTTCTAAACTTTTATTTTGGTTAGACGTTGAGGATAAACCGGTATTAAAAGCTCTTGTGTCCTTGGACGACCTCGGTATCTTACCAACGCTATACTACACTCAACGATTGGTGCACTTGCCCATATGTGTGTTTAGTGTTAGTGAAATATCGTGTTTTATAAATTTAAAACTTGGCTAAAATAAGTGTTAAAAAGGGCTTAAAATATACACCTAAAATATACGACACTTCGCACGCATCAAGTTTTTGGCGCCGTTGCCGGGGACACAAGGATTTTAAGAAAGTTAGGAATCAACGGCCTAATCATCTTTTATTTTTATTTTTTTATTTTTTTTAGGATTTTCTTAGTTTTCAGTTCTGCAGCACTCAGCACGGGCCGTGCCCGGTCAGACACGGGCCGTGCCCAGCAACCATCACTGGCAATTTTTGTTTTCTGAGTTACAGAGAGCTGAACACGGGGTCGTGTCGGTGCAACACGGGGTCGTGTCCAACTCCCAGTAACAGGGATCCAGAAATCAATTACTGCAACTCTGAACACGGGCCGTGTTCATTGAGCACGGGGCCGTGGTGAACATTCTGACCAGCGTTCTTTTCTGTTTTTATTGCAGGATTTGGAACCCAGGCGCCACATTTGAACCTCCTACGTAGTGCATGAGCTCCAGTTCTAGTAGAGACATAAAAGAACCCCTAGAAGAACCCGAGCGCTTTCTCAGAAAAAGGCTAAAAGCTAAAAATCAAGAGAAAGTTTCGGGGGACCCACTTCCAATGGCGGACCAACGTACCCTCATGGATTACCTACGGCCTACCGTAGGCAATCTTGGCGCCGCTATCAATGCCCCGAATGTCGAGGCCAACAACTTCGAACTTCGGCCGCATTTGATACAAATGCTCCAAAACTCCGCAACCTTCCACGGGCTTGCGGACGAGGATCCCCATCTACATATTACTAACTTCTTAGAAATATGTGATACCTTCCGGATCAATGGAGCATCAAATGACGCCATCCGCCTTCGAATGTTTCCTTTTTCATTAAAAGACCGAGCTAAGGCTTGGCTTAATACCCTCCCAGCTGGGTCGGTAACCACCTGGGATGAACTCGCCCAAAAGTTTTTATATAAGTATTTCCCTCCTGCTAAAACGGCTAAATTAATGACATAAATTAATACATACTCACAAGAGGATGGGGAATCCTTATATGAAACTTGGGAAAGGTTCAAGGAGCTTCTAAGAAAGTGTCCTCACCATGGTCTAGCGATATGGCAACAAGTATCCACTTTCTATAATGGATTGTTGCCACACACAAGACAAACACTTGATTCAAGCTCCGGGGGACTCTTAGGTAATCGTCGCCCAAATGAAATATATAACCAAATTGAGGAAATTGCCCAAACCAATTTTCAATGGCACACTCCCCGAGGTAATAAATCTATTGCCCCGGGCGCCCATAAGGTTGATGAAAGCACCTCTTTACAAGCCCAAATCGAGGCCCTCTCTTCAAAAATCAAAAGGCTAGAAATGACAAAAACGGCCTCGGTTATGGCTTGTGAAGGGTGTGGTGGGTCACATGAAAATTGGAGTTGTATGAAAGATTTAGATGAACAAACTGAAACGGTAAACTACATGGATAATAGACCTAGGCCGTCGGGTCCTCCAACGGGTACCTACAACCAAGGATGGCGTAACCACCCAAATCTTGGTTGGAGAGATCCCGGAAATAGTAGTAACCAACAAAACCAACGAACTAATTTTCAACAACCACAAAATTTTCCTCAACAACAAGGTGGAAGAGAAAGGCTTGAAGATACCATATCTCGCCTCATCTCTGACACTGAAAAGAAGAACTCGGATCGATTTCAACAAATGGAATCGAATTTCAGAAACCAACAAGCTAGTATTCAAAATGTTGAAAAACAATTAAATCAACTAGCTCAAAATTTCTCCGAGAGACCACAAGGCGCATTACCTAGTAATACCGAACCAAACCCAAAGGCACAAGTCCATCTCATCACATTACGAAATCGAACCGTGGGTCCCGAGGATGCTCCATTGCCGCCAAATGGAAGAAGTCATTCTGGCCAGCCTGTGACTCCTCCTGCGCCAGAAAAGGCTTCTACACCGAATCAAGAGCCCACCAAGAATCCTCCAATCCCGTACCCCCGTAGGTTAAATCGTCAAAAGACCGATGAGCAATTCGCAAAGTTCGAAAGTTTACTAAAACAATTGCATGTTAATATTCCTTTTATTGAGGTCCTAACCCAAATGCCTAAATATGCAAAATTCATGAGGGATTTCCTCACTCACAAAAAGAAAATTGAATCGTTGCAATTAGTTAACCTAGGCGAAGAATGCTCAGCTCTAGTACTCAACAAACTTCCACAAAAGAAAATCGACCCCGGGAGCTTCACAATCCCTTGTTCGATTGGGAAGTCCCCCGTCCGAAATGCTTTAGCCGATCTTGGGGCTAGCATCAACCTCATGCCCACCTCAATGTTCAAGCGACTCGGCCTAGGAGCAACAAGCCCTACAAAGATGAGCATACAACTCGCCGACAGGTCCGTCAAGTTCCCACATGGGGTCGTCGAAAATTTGCTAGTCAAGGTCGACAAATTCGTTTTTCCAACCGACTTTGTTATCCTAGACATGGAAGAAGACACCGAGGTCCCCCTCATCCTCGGGAGACCATTCTTAGCCACCGCTCAAGCAGTGGTGGATATGAATGACGGAACTCTAACATTGAAGTTTGGGGATGAGGAAGTGAAATTTGAATGTGGAAAGAGAGTAGAGGAAGAAGATCCGGTCAACTACATGAAGGTCATAGACGCAAGCTTGGATGACGCTCTCCGACGGTGTAACATGGGATGCAACACATCCCACTTGGGTAACATATGACCAGGCATTGGGTCTAGCCAAGGACCCTTATAAACGTGGCGCACCATGGAGGCATTCCACGGAACTATCCTTAGTTTAATTTAGATTAGTTTTTATGTTTTCTAGTTAGTTTAATTTTCAGGAATAAAACACACTCATGGTGGTAAAGGATGAAAAGGGGAACGAGGAAAATGATCCCATGCACAAGAACGAGGCAACCCGACAATTTTCTCCCTTTCAGAAGGTTCAACACGGGCCGTGCCCAACCAACACGGCCCCGTGTCGAACCACCTGCAGAAAACGCCCAGTACAGGTAACTGGACACGGGCCGTGTTCACCCAACACGCCCCCGTGTCCAGACTTCTGTTTCTCTTATTTCAATTTTGTTACTGGCACTTGAACACGGGGCCGTGCCCGGATAACACGGGGCCGTGTTCAGTGCCCAGTAACACAAATTTTTGCTTTTTAAACACTATTTTACACATCTAATCAACCTAAAAATTTATTTTTGGGACACATTGAGGACAATGTGTAATTTAAGTGTGGGGGGGATGCTAAAACCTTGAATTTTGCAAGTCCTAAATACAAGCCTTACACAAAACTCTATTGGAACCGCTAATCACCCCAAATTTTTTCAAAAATTTCAATTTTTTTTTTACTTGTCTAGGTTTAACTCGGGAAATTCAAGCTCTCAAAAAGGTTATATTTTTACAAATTTACAACCGATAGCGTAGTGATAAAAAGAACCAACATAAGAAAATTATGAAAAGGCATGACAAACTTATTTAAAATTTGATTATATATACTTGATCACATAAAAACCCATTCCCACAAAAGTGAGTTTTGAGCCTTTATTGAGCACACAATTCCATATCATTTTACTAAATGCTCATTTTTTCGTTTCTTGTGTGAATAGCCGCTTGGTTCTTACGACTCTAGAACTTGCCATAACAATACATTCCCGGTTCTTATCAACTTAAACCCGAGTAAGTAAATGATGGAGGCATTAGGACTAACATTTTTTTTCTACACCATTATTTTTCTTTTTCTTTTACCACCTACCCAAAAATCCCCCTAGTTAGCCCCTTTGAGCCTAAACCTTTTCGTTTCATCACCCAAAACAAAAACCCTTTCACCCACCAAAACCTTTTTCATTTTTTTTTTACCCTTTATTTTAGTAACAAGTTCGGTTCTTCATAAAAAAAAAAAAAAATTATGAAGCAAAAAGAAAATAAACAAACAAAGTAATCAAAAATAACTTTGTTTGAATAAAAGCTTCATTAAAAATAAAAAGTTGAAAAAAAAAATATATATATATATATACGAAAACCGACACTTGTTACGCTTTTTGCTTTTTTTTTACTAACCACTAACCCAATCACCTACCTTTAACCCTAGCCAACCCTTAACCCACAAAGTCCTCTTGATATCTACAAAGGTATAAAAGTTAAAAAGGAGGAGGATTGATTTTTTGGCAAGCCTATGGTAGGAATAAGTTCAAGGACCGCTCTCGAGTGATTCACTAAAAATACACCTTCGGCCGAGTGTGAGTGATTTCCCCGCGAGGTATGTGAACTTGTATATAAATAGAATTTTAAAAAAATATGTTATGCCCAATTAAGTAATTTCTTTTATGAACAGTTCTAAATAAATCATTACGAATAGGAGTGTAAATAAATAAAAATAAAACCCCAAAAAGATCTTGGAAATCCCGACACTCTATGACAAGCCCAAAACCTTCTCTTCTACCTATTCCATTTGGGAGTGTAAGCCAAATATTAAAGAGTTTTGCTTGAGGACAAACAAAAGTTCAAGTGTGGGGGTATTTGATGTGTGTAAAATGCAACATATAAATTACATCAAATGAGGCACAAAACTAACCCTTTTTTAGTACTAATATTGGAAAAAGAGTGTTTTTGTCTTCCTTTTGTATTTTCAGGATTAAATGAGCTCAAAAACGCAAAAGAAGCAAAAAGACAGCTAAATCCAACATAAATACAAGAAAAGGAACATTAGTGGATTGCCCGAACCCTCAACGGCACCTTCCAAAGCAAAATAGAGAAAACAGAAGGCTGAACACGCCCCGTGCTCAACCAGCATGGGGCCGTGCCCATTGCCCACCACGGGCCGTGCTCAGCGGACACGGGGGCGTGTCGAAAGTACAGCAGGCGCATTTATTGTAATTGCGAATTACAATTAATGAGGAGAGAGAGTGTCAGACGGGCACGGGGCCGTGTCCAGCGGACACGGGGCCGTGTCCAGCTCTCTGTTCAGCCTATAAATAGGAGTGCTTGGATTCATTTCATCTCATCCCTTGGCACACCACCTCTCTCACACTTCATCCACCACCCACCACCATCACAACACCATCATCCATTGTCCATCATAGAGTGTGTGAGTCGTCTCGGGATCCAAGATTGATCGTAAGAGTTCTTGACAATCAAGGCCATGTTTGCCTAAGTCTCTTACATCACTTGGTGAAGACAAAGTGTCTAGTATAATACTTTTTATTTCTAATCTTTTGCACTTTTTATTTGGTTTTGTATTAATGACTTTAATAACTAGTTACTTATGTTGAAGGTGATCTTTCCTTATCGTTTGTCCGTGGTGTCTTGGCATTATTTTACTGTCTATATAAAATAAAGGATTTTCACCATTCATATCTCCACGGTCTATATGGAGGTATGTTGGCTACCTGGTAGGGGGTTAAGGGAACGGTTTGGTAAAGGTCTTGCCATTGTTCAGCGTTTAGAGGTCCTGCAATGGACCTGGGTCAAATTTAGTAGGACCTCCTTCAATACTTCACGGTATTGGATGGCGGGGGTCCAAACTCTTTGATCCCCTCATAAGTTAACTACTATTAATACTATAACCCGGCTATTTAGGACTATATCCCTGCTGACTCAGACTACTTAGTCGAGGGTAACGTCACCGCCAAAAGCGGGGCCTACCACAATACTGCATTAATAACTTAATTCATTATCTTCCAATAATCCACCCCTTTAGGATTGTATCCCTGCTGACTCAAACTACTGGGGTGAGGGTAACGTCACCTTCAAAAGAGGGGCCTACTACAATAACTAAGATAATCTCTTAATTATGTGCAAAAGTGCGGAAATAATCAAAGGTTATACTAGATACGAGTCGGAACCAAGTGATTCATCTTGTCTATCTGTTTTTTTTTATTTTTATTTTCAGCATTTTAGTTAGTTTTTATTTTTCTTAGTTTAAATAATTTTTCTAAACTTTTATTTTGGTTAGACGTTGAGGATAAACCGGTATTAAAAGCTCTTGTGTCCTTGGACGACCTCGGTATCTTACCAACGCTATACTACACTCAACGATGGGTGCACTTGCCCATATGTGTGTTTAGTGTTAGTGAAATATCGTGTTTTATAAATTTAAAACTTGGCTAAAATAAGTGTTAAAAAGGGCTTAAAATATACACCTAAAATATACGACACTTCGCACGCATCATCTACCCACTGGCGTTGATGCATATTTAGCCCTTTCTGGTCAAAGATATGTTGTAGGCTCCTATGATCGGTGAAGATTGTACACTTGGTACCATAAAGGTATTGTCGCCAGATCTTTAACGCAAAAACAACTGCGCCTAGCTTGATGTCGTGGGTTGTATAGTTCTTTTCATGGATCTTGAGCACCTTGCCTCGTTGCATGAGTGTAACACCTCGAAAATTCACGTCCTGTAATGTGTTGACACGTATCACATGTTTAAATGTGTGAAAGAATGTTATAAAAGGACTAAAATTGACAAACATGGAAAGTATGTGAATATACGAGTTCTAAATGTCAACGGTGAATAAATATATTGTACATTAACCCTATTTGATGTTTATAGCATCAAACGAATAAATCATGGATCATGCGAAGCTAAAAGTGAGAGATTTCAAACTACAGGGGTTAAAAGTGTCAACATGTTTAAGTTATACCTCTGAGTGACCTTTTGACAAACCCGAAGCTTTGTAACTGTTAATTATGCTCACTAGAATGCATGATATAAATTTCGTAAAGTTTCGTCATCGTATGAGAAAGTTATGATCAAATTCGTATGCGAAGGGTTAAAGCGTCAACGTTGAAAGTTAGGACTTTTCGAGTAACAATAAAGTTAACCGGGGATTTAACAAAGTGGGTATATGTTTTAAAGCCCTTGTAAATCAATTTGGAGGGTTCAAGTTGCAAGAAACAAAAGTCTAAACGAAGTTTGAAGAGCCAAGGATCAAAACGCAATAAATCTAAAATTCTGATTTGTGCAGAGGAGGCATCGCGCCACGCGAAGCCCCAGGGGGGGGGGCTTCGCGCCATGCGAGGGACTGCAAGTTCCGGAAATTTTGTTTCTTGTCTGCCTTTTTCATTCTGCGCGATTTTAACCGAATTTCCTCATCTTGGACGACCCCTAGGCACCCCCTAAACATCTAGGGACACTTGTTAGTGAGTTGTGGTCAGATATAGACTTGTGTGTCAACTTCTTATGGTGATTAATTCACTATATAAAGGACCAAAGTTGCAATCAAGTTCGTCACACCTTCTCTTGCACTTCTGATCATTCTTGGAGCTCCAAAGAAGATTCAAGTGGTCATAATTCGTGCATAGGACTCTTGTAAGTTTACTTGACCTTTCTTAATTAAGTTTTAGCTTAAAAGTCAAACCGTCGTAATTAACGGTTGACTTAACGATTAATCATTGTTAGTCCAGTGATTAGTCGAATCAAAAGTAGTTATAAGTTGGTAATTATGTGGGTAATAAACCCTCAAAAGGGTTCTCCCTGATTCCCACTCTAACTAGGTCAAATGTCGGGTCAAACTTGTTAAGAAAAAGTCAACAGCATGCTTAGTTTCTAATTTATGCATAATTAGCAATGTAGAACACTTATAACCTGTTTGATCATTGATATAACTTGGTAATGAATGTAAGAACATGTCTAAACATGTTCAACCCGACAATTTTCAGTAGAGACCCGGTTCGGGACCAAAAGTCGCATAGTTTGACTTTCGCTTTGACTTCCAGTTCTGACCCGTTATGGTATGTTTTAGAAATGCCTTAGAGCTTTATTTGGACCAGGTTACATGCTAGTATAACCCTCTGTGATTATACACCTCGGATCATTAGTTATCCAATTAATATGCATGATTCCGTTAATTGCTCATATGTTGACCATT
The DNA here is from genome assembly GCA_030545235.1 of Helianthus tuberosus. NCBI lineage: Eukaryota > Viridiplantae > Streptophyta > Magnoliopsida > Asterales > Asteraceae > Helianthus > Helianthus tuberosus. Next base: position 162,461,747 of record CM060409.1, read on the forward strand.
ATGCCCTTTTCACTTTAAAACGTGATTTTTGGAAATGTAAAAGAGTAGAAACCTTACTTACTGATATTTAAACTTGCATACAAAATTTGACATCAGTTTGAGGTGTAGATTAAGAGTTATGCTCGTTAGCGTAAAATGAAAGCTTTATGTTAATTAAACGGCGTAATTAGCGTATAGTCTAGTTAAGCCTACTTTGTGATATCAAACTTATTACCCACTGATGTAATATATTATTTTGGGATTTTTGAAGATTTTTAATTAATTTTAGGCTGAGTATAACTCATAGTCGTAGACTTAATCCGGTAATTGTCGGTTTTGCCCTTACGGGCCATAAAATAAGTTTTACACATCTAAATGACTCCAAACCTTTTGATACTGATTATAAATGATAAATAAATTATTTTAAGCCTCCTGGAATAATAAAAATATCAGCTTTATGTATCGAACCCGGAAATGGCCTTTAATCGCCTTTTTAAGCGTTTTTAACGCATAGTATGTACTAAAACTATTTTAAACATACAAGGGTTGATACCTACTGATATTTGAGGTAAATTATAATATTTTAACAGTAAGCAAAAGTTGTTTAGCTCAGACTTCAGTTTTGAGCTTTTCGGCTTATGTGAAATTACCAAAATGCCCCTACGGTGCATAGTTTGGTTATAATTGATAAATTTCACATCTATACAATACCCTACTGATATAACTTAGCAAATTGATTATCTTTGCTGATTATATCAGACCTGTAACTCAGGATACTACTTAAACTATTTTATCACCTTATAAATGACCAAACTACCCCTACGGGACGTAGTTTGTGTTTAAATTCATTTCGGGCATAATAAATGATATCCTACTGATTTCACAACATATTTGGAGCATATTAACTTAAGAAACCTTTAAATTGCTCTTATTATTACCCGTTACGCTTATTACGCGTTCGGTTCGGTTTATGTAACTAGTTTACATAAATTAGCCGAAACGGGTCAAACCTTATCGGTTTTATCTCAAAATCCAGAATGTGTATAATATACCCATATTAAGCAAGTATTTAAACTTTTCGGGTCTAAATCACGTTCTATCCGGTCTTCTCTTAATCGTGCGTACGAACCGTATCTTTGAAACTAATTGGTCTAAGCTTAAGCTTAATTAAAGACCCATTAGAATTCTAATAGGTTATTATAAACCTTTGTTCCAGAATAGGAGACCAGTAAAAGCTACCTACATTTTGCTTATTGTGATTATTACATTGCTCAGGTAAATACTTTTAACTTATTTTCCCTATACGGGCTTGGGTTACGGTATATAGAATACCGCTTGATCGGGCATCAAATCTTCCATCGTTGGGTGGTTAATTGAATAATTTGATCGGCTTGTTTAAACAGTCTTGTTGCTTAAAGCCTTTGGGGGGTTAATGACCATGTCCCAGATATCCTTGGCATCATTTTACGAAATGGCCACGACTTAAGCGCGGGGTGTAGGCGTACACCCGTCAGTGCACAAAAGAATAATGTGGTGTGTCTATTGATCTTTAACCCGGACACGATCCGGGCTACTGAACGCACAAGGAACATGTAATTCGTTCACAAGATTATATATTTAAATAATTCTCCCAAGTTAAATAAAATGTTTATGCCACGTGCATCCAAATCAATTTTCAATCATTTTTAAAATGAGTCAGATGATTGTATTTACCAGTGTAAACTGACGTATTTTCCCAAAAAAATTAAATGCAGGTACTAAGCGTAATTGGCTGGGATTTCTCCTTAGCATCACTAGAAGTCTCGCAGGCTTAAGATGCCTACCGTCTGTTGAACTACTATTTATTTTTGATCCTTTTGTGGACAAACCTTCAACTGTTGTGATATACGATATTACAATATTAATAAAGTTGAAATATATTTCTCATTTGCTTCCGCTGTGCATATTTATATTATTGTGTTGTTTGACTATTATGTTGCCAACCACGTCACGATACTCCCCCACCGGGCCCACCGGACACATGGAAATCGGGGTGTGACAGGTTGGTATCAGAGCCAACACTGAGTGAATTAAACACTAGCCTTTTGTGTTTAATCCCAGTTACACAATTGCACATTTCTAAACTTTCGAGTCTAGACATATTACATAGGACAAATTCCATTTTTGTTTTGTGTTATCCTTTATTTTACATATATTTTTGTCCTTTAATTTTTTGTATATTGTTGTTGTTATCTCATGCTATATTGACAGGATTAACAAAATGCCGCCAAGATTCTTCCGAAGAAGAGGACGAGGAAAGGGGCCAGTCACCGCCCCCAATGACAACGAGGCAGGACCTTCGAATGTGCGAGCTCCTTCGACCACCTAGAGTGACGATCCCCGGCAGAACCGGAGGAACCTCTTCGAGCCGGCTAGAAGGTCGGTTTCGCACAGTTCAACACCTCCTGTTCATAACCCTTACGGGCCACAGCCGGAGTATGATCCCAACAACCCTCAACCTTCATACATACCGTTACAGCGATCCTTATCGCACCACTCTTTTAGAGACCCTACACCTGTCTTCAGGGGCCGGTTTAACCCGGCCAACTACATACAAGAACCAGTGGGTTTTAACCCATTGGGGCCAGAGGATCATTTCTCTGGCGATCACGCGGAGGATATGGACGAGGACACGGATCCCGTCGAACCCGCCAGTGGTACACCGAACCATCCCATAGAGATTTCGGATGGCTCTTCGTTTCACGGATCACCCTACGGTGGTCCAGACAGCTTTCAGGCGAGATTTACTCAGCACGAGTGGTACTTCACACCCTCGCATCATTCGTCGCCTCATCAGCAGCAGCAGCAACAGCAACAGGATCCCTCTGTGGATTCACGGTTTGTGGCAGTCACGCCACCACCTCCAACGCCACCAGTTCAGCCGGCACCTCCACAACCGCCAAGGCGTAGGAGAACCGGAGCGCGTATGTCTGCGCGAGCAGGAGACTTTCACTTTAGCTCTCCGCACCAATCAAGTGGCAGCCATTACCCGCCACATCAGGAGGACCCACAAATGGGTGGACCCTCACACCAGGTTGCACCGTAACCACCGCCTATGGGTTTTGATAACCCAATTCCGGCATACACGGGTTCCATGGCGTATAACCCGTTTGAACAGCGAGTGCACACCAACTACAACTACGCAGAAGCCGACCCATACTTGGTAGCGGCTAACTATAACACCCAGGGACCGTATGGAGACCCATGGGGAGTAGGGTACCCAACTCATGGGTACCAGATACCGGCCAGACCTATCATTCGGACGCAATCGCAGCCGCCACGATTTTCTCCCCCAGAACGGGAGGAAATTCTTTAGAGAATGGATCAGGTTGAACGAGACTTTCACCGTGAACACAGGGAGAGACAGAGCTTCTTCCAAGGATTGACAAGATTGATCAAAGGGAAGAGCAAGAAGGACCACTAAATCCTTCCAATTGTTGTTAAGCTCCTGCGTGGGCAAGTCTTGCAGTGTAAACCCCTGCGTGGTATGCTTGTTTGTTTTTGACCCCTGCGTGGGTCTATCCTTCTGTTAACCCCTGCGAGGGTATGTTATTTGTGTAAGTCCCTGCGTGGACTATTACGATATTAAGCCTCTACGTGGGTATGTTTGTTATTAAGCCCCTACGTGGGTATGTTTGTTATTAAGCCCCTACGAGGGTATGTATGTTGTTAAGCCCCTGCGTGGGTAAATCCTTGTTTGAACCCCTGCGTGGGTAAGTTTGTTTATTTAAAAAGTCCCGTTTAGGGCGACGTGTAACCTTTTAATAAATTAATGGAATGTTACGTTTATAAATTTCATTTTTGCTATTATCTGCATAAATATATTACATGAAATAAATAAATCAAAATCATTCCTTTTTAATAAATATCTGCCTATTTAAATATTGAATAAGAATCTTAAAGAGTGAAACCTAGCCTTCGGGTCATTATAAGACCGGGCCAAGATGGTAAGACCTGTTTAAAAGATTCAAATCCCTGTTAACATCTGTAAACATGTTAACGCTCCTGGCAGATGTGATTCATTTAAAATCACACACGTCATTCTTATTATTGGATTCTTCAAAAGATTCCTAACCCAATTTAATGATCTCTGAATCATGGGTTTAGATCATCAATTGAGATGATCATATTTTGACCATACGTGGTAATATAGTGCCTACGGGCCCTGCTCATTTCCATATGAGCCAAAAGACAGTGGTAGCGATGACTCCCTGTCAGATAAAGGTAATGAACTAGGTTCAAACCTTCATGCTTTGATTCTCTGAAATCATAGCTTATAAATTTTAAATGTCCTTGTGACTAGGCCTATTGTGCCAGTATACCTTCATGTTTTGATTCTCTGAAATCATAGCTTATAAATTTTAAATGTCCTTGTGACTAGGCCTATTGTGCCAGTATACCTTCATGTTTTGATTCTCTGAAGTCATAGCTTATAAATTAAAATGTCCATGTGACTAGGGCTTTTGCGCCACAAATAAAACTTTTACTGTTTTATAATTAGGATAAATTATAATAGAAATCCTAAATAAATTTGATTAATAAATTAACCAAATATGGTCTCTATTTACCATGGTTAATGAATTACCCTAAGGGGCAATTCCATAATAAACTCCCAAATAAACTATTATCCTTGTTTTCTGTAACAGTTCAATTAAAATGGCTAACTCAGACGAAATTAATAGCCATCCAGAGGAGAACATTGATAACGCCCGGATTAACTTAACGGGTGCTGAATTGAAAGTGTTGGTAGACGACGCAGTTACAAAGGCATTGGAACGGCAGTACGAAGAGTATAGTTGGACTCGTAGTAGGACCCTATCTACACAGCCTTCAGAGCCACCATCCAAGAAGGACGAACCGAAGAAAGATGATGATCGACACTCCTCGAACCACCACAGTGCTCCATCTCAGCAGGTTGTACTAAACCAAGGACCCCGTGACAAGGGTTGCTCTTATAAATATTTCGTTTCCTGCAAACCCCGGGATTTCACTGGGGAGAAAGGAGCCATTGACTGTATGACGTGGCTGGATGAGATGGACACAGTTGTGGATATCAGCGGATGCGCTGAGAGGGATATAGTCAAGTTTGTGTCGCAGTCTTTTAAGGGTGAAGCTTTAGCATGGTGGAGATCACTGATTCAAGCCACCGGGAAAATCCCATTGTACAACATGTCATGGGATCAATTTGTTGCCCTCATCAGGGAAAATTACTGCCCTCAGCATGAGGTGGAGAAGATAGAGTCTGATTTTCTATTATTGGTGATGACAAACCTTGACTGTCAAGCTTACCTCACGAGCTTCAACACGATGTTCCGGTTGGTTCCGTATCTGGTAACCCCGGAGCCAAAAAGAATAGCTCGTTTTATCGGTGGTTTAGCCCCGGAAATTAAGGCAAGCGTGAAGGCTTCTCGGCCAGCTACTTTCAGATCTGTAGCTGACATATCTCTGTCCCTCACTCTGGATGCTGTCAGGCAAAGATAGCTGAGGAAAAAAGATGCTGAGAAGAGAAAACGTGAAGATGATAATTCACGGAGGTCGAACAAGAAGCACCATGGAAACGGTGACAACAAGAAAGGATCTGAGTCAAGGAAAGATGGGCATCATTCTGGTGAGAAGCCCAAATGCAAAATTTGCAAGAAACAGCACTATGGAAAGTGCAGACTCGAGTCGAAATCGCAGGCTCAGTCAAAAACCTATGCTTGTGGTATATGCAAGTCCACGGATCACAAAACCTTGGATTGCAAGAAGCTGAAAGACGCAACGTGCTACCGTTGCAATGAAAAGGGGCACATTAAGACCAACTGCCCGAAATACGCCAAGAAGCCTGAATAGGCCAAGAAGACCAATGCTAGGGTCTTCAGAATGGACGCAAAGGAAGCAGTACAAGACGACAATGTGATTACAGGTACTTTCCTTGTAAATGATGTCTACGCTAGAGTACTTTTTGATTCAGGCGCTGATAAGTCTTTCGTAGATAATAAGTTTTGTGAATTGTTGAAATTACCTATCAAAACCTTAAGTGTGAATTATGAGGTGGAGTTAGCGGATGGCACACTAGAAACCGTCTCAACTGTGTTAGATGGATGTGTTATATCCATTAAGAACCACTATTTTCCTCTGTCTCTACTTCCATTTAAGTTAGCCGGTTTTGACATAGTCTTGGGTATGGACTGGTTATCTCACAACCAGGCCCAAATCGTCTGCAACAGAAAGCAAGTGGTGATTAAGACTCCGTCTGGTGAATCACTTACCATTCGGGGAGATACCCAGTATGGGCTGCCTGAGCAAGCGACTATGCTCAAGGCTTCCAAATGTTTAAAGAAGGGTTGTGTCATCTACATGGCACAAGTGATGATTGATGAGCCTAAACCGAAGATCGAAGACATCCCCATCATTTCTGAGTACCCAGAAGTTTTTCCGGAAGAACTACCTGGTTTACCACCAGATAGGCAAGTGGAATTCAGAATTGATATCATCCCTGGAGCAGCACCTGTTGCTAGAGCACCCTACAGGTTAGCACCAACGGAGATGAAGGAATTGAGAACACAACTGGATGAATTGCTAGCTAAAGGTTTCATTAAACCTAGTTCGTCTCCTTGGGGAGCACCAGTCCTGTTTGTCAAGAAGAAGGATGGATCGATGCGTCTGTGCATCGATTATCGGGAGCTTAATAAGGTCACGATAAAGAATAGGTATCCTTTGCCCAGGATCGATGATTTGTTCGATCAATTGCAAGGGGCAAGTTATTTTTCGAAGATTGATTTGAGGTCAGGCTACCACCAACTGAAGGTTAGAGATGAAGACGTGCACAAAACAACATTTAGGACTCGTTATGGTCATTACGAGTTCCTAGTGATGCCTTTTGGGCTCACTAATGCACCAGCCGCGTTCATGGATCTCATGAATCGCGTTTGCAAACCCTACTTAGACAAGTTCGTCATCGTTTTCATCGACGACATTCTTATCTACTCGAAGAATCAAGCTGACCATGAGAAACACCTTCGATGTATTCTCACACTTCTATATCAGGAGAAGCTCTATGCTAAATTCTCTAAGTGTGAGTTTTGGCTTCGAGAAGTCCAATTCCTTGGACATGTGGTGAGTGAGCGTGGTATCCAAGTGGATCCCGCTAAAGTTAAAGCTGTTATGAACTGGCAAGAGCCAAAGACGCCTACAGAGATTCGTAGCTTCCTGGGATTGGCAGGATATTACAGGCGTTTCATTGAAAAATTTTCAAGGATTGCTGCACCCCTAACTTCCTTGACTAAGAAGAAAGTAAAGTTCGTTTGGGGCCCTAAGCAGCAAGAATCCTTTGATATCCTAAAGCAAAAGCTGAGCAACGCCCCAGTACTGACATTGCCAGATGGAATAGAAGAATTTGTGGTTTACTGCGATGCATCGCACACTGGCATGGGGTGTGTGCTTATGCAGAAAGGAAAAGTTATTGCCTATGCACCACGACAGTTAAAAGTGCATGAAAAGAATTACACCACCCACGACTTGGAGTTGGGTTCCGTTGTATTCGCACTAAAACTGTGGAGGCATTATCTCTATGGAATCAAGTGTGTGATCTATTCTGATCACAAGAGCCTCCAGCATCTTTTTAATCAGAAGGATTTAAACATGAGGCAACGCCGTTGGATGGAAACTTTAATTGATTATGATTGTGAAATCAGATATCATCCCGGCAAGGCGAATGTAGTCGCTGATGCCTTGAGTCGAAAGGAAAGGGTGAAACCCATCCGAATCAATGCAAAGCGCATGGAGATAAAGAACAGTTTGACTGAAAGGTTGTTAGCTGCACAGAAGGAAGCTGTGTTGGAAGCTAACTATCCTAATGAAAAGCTAGGAGTAACTGAGGAGCAGTTATCTCTTGGTAAAGATGGAATTTTGAGACTGAATGGACGAATATGGGTTACAATTTATGGAGGACTTCGAGATGTTATCCTTCAGGAAGCCCATAGTTCTAAATATTCCGTTCATCCTGGAGCTGATAAGATGTACCGGGATCTAAGGGCAAATTATTGGTGGATAGGCGTGAAGAAGTCTGTAGCTGCCTATGTATCTAAGTTCTTGACTTGTGCGCAAGTCAAAGCAGAACATCAAAAGCCGTCAGGCTTGCTACAACAACCTGAACTTCCCACATGGAAGTATGAAATGGTAACCATGGATTTTATCACCAAGTTACCTAAGACAAGGAAAGGAAATGATACAATATGGGTTATAGTTGATAGACTGACTAAGTCAGCACATTTCTTACCCATCAAGGAGACTTATAGCTCCGACATGTTAGCCCAGTTATACGTGGATAAGATTGTAGCCTTACATGGCATACCTGTGTCTATTATCTCTGACAGAGATACTAGGTACACGTCACATTTTTGGAAAAGCTTCCAACAATCTTTGGGCACACGTTTGAATTTTAGTACTGCTTACCATCCTCAGACAGACGGTCAGAGTGAGCGTACTATTCAAACATTGGAAGACATGCTACGTGCATGTGTAATTGATTTAGGTGGTAGTTGGGATAACCACCTACCACTAATTGAGTTCTCCTACAACAATAGCTACCACACCAGCATAAAGGCTGCGCCTTTTGAGGCCTTATACGGTAGAAAGTGTAGAATGCCCGTTTGTTGGGCGGAATTTTGAGATGTCCAATTATCAGGACCAGAGATAGTCTTTGAAACGACGGACAAGATTGTCTAGATTCGTGACCGTCTCAAAGCTGCCCGAGATAGGCAGAAGAGTTACGCAGATCCAAAGCGTAAAGCTTTTCACTTCGAAGTAGGTGACAAAGTGTTTCTTAAAGTATCGCCCTGGAAGGGGGTGATGCGGTTTGGTAAGAAAGGCAAGCAAAGTCCGAGATACATAGGACCTTTCGAGGTTATCGAACGTGTCAGGTCAGTTGCCTATAAGTTAAACTTACCGGAAGAGCTCAGTGGAATTCACAATGTGTTCCACATCTGCAATATGAAGAAATGCTTCGCTGATGAATCACTGGTTATACCACATACAGATGTGCAAATAGATGAGAGCTTGAAGTTTGTGGAAAAACCATTGTCGATTGAGGATCGACAGGTCAAGAAGCTTCGAAGGAAGCATGTGCCTATTGTAAAGGTCAAATGGGATGCCCGTAGAGGACCCGAATATACGTGGGAGGTTGAATCCACGATGAAAGAAAAGTACCCTTATTTATTTTAGTAAATCTCGGGTCGTGAGTTATTTTAAGGGGGTGAGGATGTAACACCTCGAAAATTCACGTCTTGTAATGTATTGACACGTGTGATATGTTTAAATGTGTGAAAGAATGTTATAAAAAGACTAAAGTTGACAAACATGGAAAGTATGTGAATATACGAGTTCTAAATGTCAACGGTGAATAAATATATTGTACATTAACCCTATTTGATGTTTATAGCATCAAACGAATAAATCATGGATCATGCGAAGCTAAAAGAGAGAGATTTCAAACTACAGGGGTTAAAAGTGTCAACATGTTTAAGTTATACCTCTGAGTGACCTTTTAACAAACCTGAAGCTTTGTAACTGTTAATTATGCTCACTAGAATGCATGATATAAATTTCGTAAAGTTTCGTCATCGTATGAGAAAGTTATGATCAAATTCGTATGCGAAGGGTTAAAGCGTCAACGTTGAAAGTTAGGACTTTTCGGGTAACAATAAAGTTAACCGGGGACTTAACAAAGTGGGTATATGTTTTAAAGCCCTTGTAAATCAATTTTGAGGGTTCAAGTTGCAAGAAACAAAAGTCTAAATGAAGTTTGAAGAGCCAAGGATCAAAACGCAATAAATCTAAAATTCTGATTTGTGCAGAGGAGGCGTCGCGCCACGCGAAGCCCCAGGGGGGGGTGCTTCGCGCTACGCGAGGGACTGCAAGTTCCGAAAATTTTGTTTCTTGTCTGCCTTTTTCATTCTGCGTGATTTTAACCGAATTTCCTCATCTTGGACGACCCCTAGGCACCCCCTAAACATCTAGGGACACTTGTTAGTGAGTTGTGGTCAGATATAGACTTGTGTGTCAACTTCTTATGGTGATTAATTCACTATATAAAGGACCAAAGTTGCAATCAAGTTCCTCACACCTTCTCTTGCACTTCTGATCATTCTTGGAGCTCCAAAGCAGACTCAAGTGGTCAAAATTCATGCATAGGACTCTTGTAAGTTTACTTGACCTTTCTTAATTAAGTTTTAGCTTAGTTTTATCTTAAAAGTCAAACCGTCGTAATTAACGGTTGACTTAACGATTAATCATTGTTAGTCCAGTGATTAGTCGAATCAAAAGTAGTTATAAGTTGGTAATTATGTGGGTAATAAACCCTCAAAATGGTTCCCCCTGATTCCCACTCTAACTAGGTCAAATGTCGGGTCAAACTTGTTAAGAAAAAGTCAACAGCATGCTTAGTTTCTAATTTATGCATAATTAGCAATGTAGAACACTTATAACCTGTTTGATCATTGATATAACTTGGTAATGAATGTAAGAACATGTCTAAACATGTTCAACTCGACAATTTTCAGTAGAGACCCGGTTCGGGACCGAAAGTCGCATAGTTTGACTTTCGCTTTGACTTCCAGTTCTGACCCGTTATGGTATGTTTTAGAAATGCCTTAGAGCTTTATTTGGACCAGGTTACATGCTAGTATAACCCTCTGTGATTATACACCTCGGATCATTAGTTATCCAATTAATATGCATGATTCCGTTAATTGCTCATATGTTGACCATTATGCCCTTTTCACTTTAAAACGTGATTTTTGGAAATGTAAAAGAGTAGAAACCTTACTTACTGATATTTAAACTTGCATACAAAATTTGACATCAGTTTGAGGTGTAGATTAAGAGTTACGCTCGTTAGCGTAAAATGAAAGCTTTATGTTAATTAAACGGCGTAATTAGCGTATAGTCTAGTTAAGCCTACTTTTTGATATCAAACTTATTACCCACTGATGTAATATATTATTTTGGGATTTTTGAAGAATTTTAATTAATTTTAGGCTGAGCATAACTCATAGTCGTAGACTTAATACGGTAATTGTCGGTTTTGCCCTTACGGGCCATAAAATAAGTTTTACACATCTAAATGACTCCAAACCTTTTGCTACTGATTATAAATGATAAATAAATTATTTTAAGCCTCCTGGAATAATAAAAATATCAGCTTTATGTATCGAACCCGGAAATGGCCTTTAATCGCCTTTTAAGCGTTTTTAACGCATAGTATGTACTAAAACTATTTTAAACATACAAGGGTTGATACCTACTGATATTTGGGGTAAATTATAATATTTTAATAGTAAGCAAAAGTTGTTTAGCTCAGACTTTAGTTTTGAGCTTTTCGGCTTATGTGAAATTACCAAAATGCCCCTACGGTGCATAGTTTGGTTATAATTGATAAATTTCACATCTATACAATAACCTACTGATATAACTTAGCAAATTGATTATCTTTGCTGATTATATCAGACCTGTAACTCAGGATACTACTTAAACTCTTTTATCACCTTATAAATGACCAAACTACCCCTACGGGGCGTAGTTTGTGTTTAAATTCATTTCGGGCATAATAAATGATATCCTACTGATTTCACAACATATTTGGAGCATATTAACTTAGGAAACCTTTAAATTGCTCTTATTATTACCCGTTACGCTTATTACGCGTTCGGTTCGGTTTATGTAACTAGTTTACATAAATTAGCCGAAACGGGTCAAACCTTATCGGTTTTATCTCAAAATCCAGAATGTGTATAATATACCCATATTAAGCAAGTATTCAAACTTGTCGGGTCTAAATCACGTTCTATCCGGTCTTCGCTTAATCGTGCGTACGAACCGTATCTTTGAAACTAACCGGTCTAAGCTTAAGCTTAATTAAAGACCCATTAGAATTCTAATAGGTTATTATAAACCTTTATTCCAGAATAGGAGACCAGTAAAAGCTACCTACATTTTGCTTATTGTGATTATTACATTGCTCAGGTAAATACTTTTAACTTGTTTTCCCTATACGGGCTTGGGTTACGGTATATAGAATACCGCTTGATCGGGCATCAAATCTTCCATCGTTGGGTGGTTAATTGAATAATTTGATCGGCTCGTTTAAACAGTCTTATTGCTTAAAGCCTTTGGGGGGTTAATGACCATGTCCCGGATATCCTTGGCATCATTTTACGAAATGGCCACGACTTAAGCGCCACAAAAGAATAATGTGGTGTGTCTATTGATCTTTAACCCGGACACGATCCGGGCTACTGAACGCACAAGGAACATGTAATTTGTTCACAAGATTATATATTTAAATAATTCTCCCAAGTTAAATAAAATGTTTATGCCACGTGCATCCAAATCAATTTTCAATCATTTTTAAAATGAGTCAGTTGATTGTATTTACCAGTGTAAACTGACATATTTTCCCAAAAAGATTAAATGCAGGTACTAAGCGTAATTGGCTGGGATTTCTCCTTAGCATCACTAGAAGTCTCGCAAGCTTAAGATGCCTACCGTCTGTTGAACTACTATTTATTTTTGATCCTTTTGTGGACAAACCTTCAACTGTTGTGATACACGATATTACAATATTAATAAAGTTGAAATATATTTCTCATTTGCTTCCGCTGTGCATATTTATATTATTGTGTTGTTTGACTATTATGTTGCCAACCACGTCACGATACTCCCCCACCGGGCCCACCGGACACGTGGAAATCGGGGTGTGACAATGAGAACACAACCAAGGCCAAGATTCGAGGCATCACAATAGAAGATAAAGTCATCGTTTTCATCGGGTAAAGTGAGAACAGGAGCATTGCAAAGCATGTACTTGAGGGTTTGAAAGGCAGTCTCTTGTCCAGTTCCCCTAACAAAAGGCCTGTCTTTGTGCGTGAGAGAAGTGAGCGGCACAGCGATTTTAGAGAATCCTTTGATAAATCAGCGATGATAGCCCGATAATCTGAGAAAAGAACGGACTTCGGACGGGTTCTTAGGTGTGACCCAACTCTTGACAGCTTCGATCTTCGTGGGGTCGACATGAATACCTTGACTATTGACAATGTGACCGAGGAATTGAACCTACTCCAGCCAGAATTTGCACTTGGAGAACTTGGCGTAGAGTCGATTCCCCCGAAGTAGCTCGAGAACCAAACGTAGATGTTGCGCGTGTTCGGCTTTCGACTTGGAATAGATCAGGATATCATCAATGAATACGATGACAAAGCGGTCGAGGAACGGTTTACACACGCGATTCATCAGATCCATAAAAATTGCGGGTGCGTTGGTTAAACCAAAAGTCATAACAACGAACTCGTAGTGGCCGTATTGAGTGCGAAAAGCGGTTTTGGGTATATCCTCCTCTTGTATGCGTAACTGGTGGTAGCCTGAGCGTAGATCTATCTTGGAAAAACACGTAGCACCTTGTAACTGATTAAACAAATCATTGATGTGAGGCAAAGGGTAATGATTCTTGATTGTCAACTTATTCAATTCCCGATAGTCGATGCACATCCGGAACGACCCATCCTTCTTTTTGACGAAAAGGACTGGTGCGCCCCAAGGAGAGGTGCTAGGGTGAATGAAGCCTTTGTCAAGCAATTCCTGGAGCTGACTCAAGAGTTCGCGCATTTCGGACGGAGCGAGTCGATAAGGAGCTCTAGCAATGGGATTTGCTCCAGGAATGAGGTTGATGCGAAAGTCGATATCACGACTCGGAGGCAAGCCTGGAAGATCTTAAGGAAAAATGTTAGGGAATTCACAAACAACGGGAACGTCTTTCACTTCTGTCTTTCCTTTCTTTTCCTTCTCCGCTACTACAATGTTAGCCAAGAAAGCTCTGTATTCCTTACGGAGATACTTGCTAGCTTGGATACATGACATGAGCTTGAGGTCTTTCGAGAGAGTTTCACCATAGACACATAATTGATCACCATTAGCAAGCGAGAAACGAATCATCTTTTCGAAGCAGACAACTTCAGCATGGTTTTCACGAAGAAAGTCCATGCCTATTATGACATCAAAACTACCGAGCTGCATCGGAATAAGGTTGATAGGAAAGATGTGATTGTTGAGCTCGAGGGTACAATCACGAAGAACGGAGTTGACAGTGACGGTTCTTCCAGTGGAAACTTCAACATCGAACGTCGAGGGGATATGGGTGCGCTTACGATTAAGGAGCCTTTCGAACTCAAACGATACAAAACAGTTATCGGCTCTAGTATCAAACAAACACGAAGCATAAATACCATTCACAAGGAACATACCATTGACCACGTTGTTGTCAGCCTGAGCCTGGCGCACATTAATGTTGAAAGTTCGAGCACGAGCTGCTTGTTGTTGTTGTTGTTGCTGAGGCTGCTGCTGCTGTTGCTGGGGTTGTTGCTGTTGTTGCTCTTGCTTCATAACCCGATTGGGGCACATGTTTGCGAAGTGGTTGGGATCACCACATGCAAAGAAGACTCTAGCATTGACCATGGGTGCCAGAGCCGCTTGTTGGCCTTGAGGAGTAGGAAGTAGAGCTTGATGCGCAGTAGCTGGAGCTGGAGCTTGACGAGGACCTGTATGGCAGTTGGCGGTGAAATGGCCGTACATGTTTCAGTGCACATAAAATCTGCAGGCGATTCCCACTGGGTGGTGATAGGTACAGGTTGGGCAGGCAGGGTGAGGACAGTATAAGCACGCTTTGCCGGCGGTGCCTGGGTTACCGGTGCCGCAACCTGGCGGTGTTGAGTCTGCTGCTGAGCCGGTACAGCTTGGAGTGGGGCAGCAGTGGTGACAGCACAATTCTTGTTGCTGGAGTTGCTGTTGTTCTTCCTCTTGGGACGAGAGGCTTTTGAAGACTGAGGAGTGGCGGCGGTTTCAGCGGTTGGTGCGGTGGTAGCTTGATGTAGGTTCTTGGCGGCTTTATCCCAGTAGCCAGACTTGACTCGCTTGTCATTTATTTTAGCGACAAGCAGGTAAGTTTCCTCAATTGTTGCTGGTTTTGAAGCTTGCACAAAATCCGTGACACAATCTGGCAGAGCTCGAATATACTTCTTGATCGTGATATCAGGAGTCTTGACTTGATCAGGACAGATTATGCTAAGCTGCTTGAAGCGAGCTGTAACAACCCTCGGTAAAACCAACACCCTTATAATATTTCCGACACCTTATTATATCTTAAAATATTCTAATATGTCTTATAATATACCCCGTATGTGAAAATCAAGCCTGATATTTGTTATAGTTTATAAAAATAAAATAAAAACCTGAAATATGAGTTGAGGCGGGCCGCATAGACCCACCCCAACATCTTACGCGGGCCGTATGGGAATGATGATCGGACTCCGCTAAATCCTTTAGTTCAAGCGGGCCGCATAAGACCTCGTCTAAGTTGACGCGGGTCGCGCGGACTAATGAAACGCGGATACACCAGATGCCGACACATGTCGACATCGTGTCAAGTCTACTAGCTGACCCAGCTAAGCTATTGTGTTGACTGGTGTTGACGCGGGCCGCGTAAGGCTTAGCCTTACCTTACGCGGGCCGCGTGAAAGTCAGATTTCACAACTATAAATAGATAGCATCAGATTACAGTTTCCGTCGCTCATTCTAAAATCTCAATCTCGAATTCTGAAAGTATTAAGCATTATAGTCGGGTACTATACCCCTAATTAGCGAGGTTCTGCTCCATTGTAAGTATTATAACCCCAGTTTCATAATAGTTACGCTGCCCGATTGATTTAGGGTTCCGTAACAACTGTCGTGGTTCTGCCCGACGTAGTTGTTGGAATGTCGTCCCGGGGAGGGTATTATTAATATTTTCAAAGGGTTATGATACTAACCAATGTACATTTGTATAAATTATAGATTATATTCAGGAAACCCTTACGAAAAGCCTAAGACAGCAATGTGAGTTTATCCTCTTTTTGATAATATTTTTGGTAATGTTTTATCAAACCTTAAATGTTTTACTATGAAATTAAGCGGTGATTGAGTCTTTGTAATTCTTCAATTACTGCCGGTATTATGGGGTTTTGTATACAAAATTTACTACGAGTAGTAGTAAGTCTGAATGACAGTGCATTACCATTGGACGACGAGTTAGCCAATGGGTAATTTGAGTATAGCCATAGATCCGGTCGAGTGGCAAATACTGAATGAGTAATTGTGTAGAAATAAACAATGTGATCGCTCTCAATACCGTTTTAATTGATAAAATGTTCTTGATTAAACTGGGATTCACTCACCAGTATTTCCGACTGACAAATGTTTTTAAAACGCGTTACAGGTAACACAATGTGAACAACCAATTAGTGAAAAGCCAGCTGGAGAGCACTGAAGGCTTGGGAAAATGTGTCTATAAAAGTTACCTAATAAACGATGTTTTAAATAAAATAAAATAGGGTTTGTCCCTATAAATGTATTGTAAAAAGAAACTTGGGTTTTACCCATGTGATTATTAATATTAAATAAGGTGGTTTTACTCTGATAAACATTTCCTAACTACGATCCTGATGTAAATTCCGCTGTGAGACTAAACAAACTGATACCACCATAACTGAGCTCACGTCCGCCCGTTCCCGGGGAACAGGGATCGGGGGTTGTGACAGAAGGTGGTATCAGAGCCTAGCCACTGGTCTGAGCCAAAGAAGTGTTCTACTGACACTTAAATTTTGAATTGATGTTAGGAAATAAAATAAGGAAATACATGCATAACTGTAATTATGTGTTATGTGTTATTTGACTATTTGTTAGTTTTCAGTATGAGTGATCAAGGACCATCAGATCTGAACCGTCAGTTATCTGATTCCCCTAAGAATGAAAGTACATCATCACAGCCTGCCCTCTCAGGGTATGTTGCTGATCAGGAAGACGGAATATTTGCTTTTAGAGCTAAATCTGAAGAACCATTTCCTACTAAGAAATGAGGATGGTTCAGTAAAGAAGCTTTTGCTCGTAGGAAGAGAATGAGGAAATTGCAACAGCAAAGGGCTTTAGCAGCTATTAAGCGAGAAACAGATGCCCATACTCAAGAGATACTTAATAGAAGCCTAGCTAATTTCCATATCTTAGCTACGACTGCTGCTGACCCAAGTTTGGAACAATTAGTAGCCCCACAACCACAAAACCCAGAACAACCCATGGAAATAGAAAATCCGGAGAACCAATTAGAGATGCACGATTTTAACCCAGAAGAAATCCCAAGGGTACCTGCACCAAACCCACTAGACCCGAATTACGACCCCTGGTGGGACGATAATAGGGACTTTGTGCAACGTTACCCTATCCAGGATTATCCACCCATACAGAACATAGAAGCTTACCCAGGTATGGACCCTTTAGATCCCTATTACCAAGATGAATATATTAGAGAAATATTAGAGGATCCTTACCAATTTCATGAACAGTCACCCCCATATCAGGAAACCGTACCCCAGATTCCAAACCCAGTCCGAGAACCTGCACCCCCAATGAGTGCAGAAAACGTCCAAGAACGTAGGACTTTTGGGGAGGACATCTTAGAAAGCAGTGAAAGGATGCGTCAGGTGGGAGAGCGTCTCGTATGGAAATACGATGAGCGCAATATGGATTTTTGGATGAATCCATATCCATGAATGTTAGAATGGAGGAAGCGGTAGTAATAATAATATAATAAAATAAGATATGTGTGTACGGATGCATATTACTATTTTATTTCTGTTGGTATTGTAATCTTTATTTCTGTACTAGTGTGTAATAGACGCATAGTATATGAAAAAGAGTATAGTCGCAATGATCGACGGTTTTGGTTAAATTGCGTGTCATGTGATTAACTATATTACCTATTAATTGTGATATTAATGTTGGATAAATGTTTAAAATTCAGATGGCCGACCAAGGAAATCAAGTCAATTTGGATAATAACCCAGAAATTCAGAATGATAATATTCAGAATGACGATAATCTGAATAATGAGAACCCAAACAACAATAACAACAGAAACCAAGTGGATAATAGTGCTATCCAACACATAGTGGCACAGGGAATTAGAGATGCAATGCCATTTATACTTTAAACTGTTAAGGATGCTGATAATAAAAGTAAACATAGCAGTAAGCGACCAATTGAACCAGAAAACAGCGTGAACAATGAGCCTATACTTCTAATGCCTATTCCCAAAAGAAGAAGAACCGTGCCTAACGGTTGTTCTTATAAAGAATTCTGGTCTTGTAAACCAATGGAATTCTCGGGCAATGAAGGGGCCATTTCAACCTTACGTTGGATAGAAAAGACTGAGGCAGTCTTAAGGATAAGCAAGTGTGCTGAAGAAGACAAGATACTGTTTGCTTCTAATCTGTTTAAGAATGCAACACTAGAATGGTGGAACACTATCCTCCAGACAAGAGGAAGTGATCAAACCTATAATATAGAATGGGAAGAATTTAAAAACAAGGTAGAAAGGAAGTTCTGCCCACCCAATGAGAAAGAACAGATAGCAAACAAATTCCTAAACCTTAGGATGACTGGTGTGGATAGCAAGAGGTACACAAAGCTATTTTTCGAATATGCTAGGATAGTGCCAACTCTTGCTTCACCAGAACCAGTGTTAATCTCCCGTTATATTTGGGGATTAATTGGGGAGATAAGACACGTAGTCAAGGCAGCTAGACCTCAAACCATAGAAGAAGCTGTAGAATTAGCCAATACCTTGACTGATGAGTTAGTCCGTAGCAGAGAAGAGGATCAAAGGAGGAATCTAACCCAGAAATTGACTCAAGAATTTCGTTCTAGAAATTCTAACCGTGGGAAAAATATAGGTTCTACCTCTGCACCCTACTGTAGGTATTGCAAAAGAAAGCATTCAGGGAGATGCTCCATATATTGTAACTTTTGCAAAATGTCGGGACACAAAGAAGAAAACTGTAGAAAGAAAGCTAACAGCAGGGTATGTTACAATTGCGGAGAACAAGGTCATATCAAGCTGAATTGCCCAAAATTAGCTCCAGCTCCAGACAACAAGAATACTAAAAATGCTAGAGCATTTGTTCTGACTGCAGAAGAAGCCAAGATGATCCCAGACGTTATAGCTGGTACGTTTTTAGTTAATGATGTTTTTGCTAAAGTATTATTTGACTCTGGTGCGAACCAAAGTTTTATTAATACTTCGTTTTGCAAAATTTTAAATCAATCATTAACTAAACTACCACAAGAATGTCTAGTAGAAACAGCCAATGGAGAAACCATTAGGATTTCTGAAATCTTGCAGGGAACAAGCATAGAAATTTTAAATCAAAAATTTATTGCAAACCAGTATCCCATGAATCTGGTAGGATTTGATGTTGTTTTAGGAATGGATTGGTTAATAGCCAATAAAGCCAATATTTTATGTGATCAAAAGTTAATCTAAGTAAATTCACCGAAAGATAAAACGATCACAATTAAAGGAGATAAGCCCTTTAGATCCACAAAATTCATCTCTGTGATGAAAACTGCAAGTTGTATAAGAAAAGGTTCTATAGTGTATTAGATTTCCATAATCACTAACACTAAAGGAAAAGAACTAAAAGATATTCCAGTAGTATCTCAGTTTTCAGATGTCTTTCCAGAAGAATTACCAGGACTACCTCCAGATAGAGAAGTTGAATTCAGGATTCATCTAATACCAGGAACGTCACCAATTGCCAAAGCACCTTACCGTTTGGCACCTGCAGAAATGCAAGAATTGAAGAAACAATTAGATGAATTGTTGGAAAAATGATTCATATAGCCAAGTTCGTCGCCATGGGGAGCGCCGATATTGTTTGTTAAAAAGAAGGACGAATCAATGCGTATGTGCATTGACTACCGTGAATTAAACAAGCTCACGATTAAGAATCGGTACCAATTACCAAGAATCGATGATTTATTTGATCAGCTGCAAGGAGCTCGATATTTCTCTAAAATCGACTTAAGGTCAGGATATCATCAATTAAAGGTACAGGAAGAGGATATTCCTAAAACCGCATTTAGAACAAGGTATGGCCATTATGAATTTACTGTCATGCCATTTGGTTTAACCAATGCCCCAGCTGCATTTATGGACATGATGAACCGAATATGTAAGCCATATTTGGATAAATTCATAATTGTTTTTATAGATGATATTCTAATTTACTCCAAGAGTAAAGAAGATCATGCAAGACATTTGCACGCACTTTTAAGTCTGTTAAGAAAGGAAAAACTTTATGCTAAGTTTTCTAAGTGTGAATTTTGGTTAGAACAGGTACAATTCCTTGGACACCTAGTCAATCATGAAGGAATTCATGTGGATCCAACAAAGATCGAAGCAATTACTAAATGGAAAACCCCTGAGTCACCAACCGAGGTCAGAAGTTTCTTAGGATTGGTTGGTTATTATAGAAGATTTATTAAAGATTTCTCTAGAATAGCCATTCCCTTAACTAAGTTAACCTGTAAATCTGTTAAGTTTGATTGGGGAATAAAACAAGAAGAAGCCTTTAGAATTCTTAAGCAAAGATTAACCCATACACCTATATTAGCATTACCAGAAGGAACTGAAGACTTTGTAGTCTATTGTGATGCTTCTAGATTAGGTTATGGATGTGTGTTGATGCAACGCCAAAAGGTTATAGCTTACGCATCTAGGCAACTTAAGAATCATGAAGAGAATTATTCAACCCATGATTTAGAATTAGGAGCTATAATTTTTGCTCTTAAAATTTGGAGACATTACCTTTACGGTAGTAAGTTTACCATATTCACTGATCATAAGAGTTTAAGGTATGTTTTCGGGCAAAAGGAGTTGAATATGAGACAAAGACGCTGGATGGAATTTCTTAGTGATTATGACTGTGATATCCAGTATCATGAAGGAAAAGCAAATGTAGTGGTAGATGCTTTAAGTCGAAAGTATCATGAAAAACCAAAAAGGGTACGTTCTCTTAAATTAAATCTTCAAGTAGATTTAAATGATCAAATAAGAGAAGCACAAGAGTCAGTAATCAAGGAAGATACTGAAAAGTTAAAAGGTATGTTGAAAGAATTAAAACAGGGAACAGATGGAATTTAGAGATTCCATGAAAAGAGAATGTGGATACCTAAATTAGGAAATTTACGTCATCGTATATTAGAAGAAGCCCATAAATCTAAGTATACGATGCATCCAGGAAGTGATAAAATGTACCAGGATTTAAAGAAAAATTTCTGGTGGATAGGAATGAAAAAGGACATAGCAGTCTATGTTTCTAAATGTTTAACTTGTTCACAAGTTAAAGCTGAACACCAGAAACCCTCAGGTTTGTTACAGCAATTAGAAATGCCAGTTTGGAAATGAGAATTTATAACAATGGATTTTGTTACTTAACTACCCAAAACTAGGAAAGGAAATGATACAATCTGGGTGATTATAGATAGGCTAACTAAGTCAGCTCATTTTCTACCAATGAAGGAAACAATTAGTATGGAACAATTATCTAAATTGTATGTAAATGAAATTGTTTCTTTGCATGGAATTCCTTTATCAATTGTTTCTGATAGAGATAGTCGCTTTACATCTCATTTTTGGTCAAGTTTCCAAAAGGCAATGGGAACCAAGTTAAAATTAAGCACATCTTATCATCCTCAAACGAATGGACAAAGTGAAAGGACAATTCAGACGATGGAAGACATGCTCAGAGCTTGTGTAATTGATTTTGGAGGTAATTGGGATAATCACTTACCTTTAAAAGAATTTTCTTATAATAATAGCTATCACACAAGTATCAAGGCTGCACCATTCGAAGCACTTTATGGACGAAAGTGTCGAACCCCAGTCTGTTGGGCAGAAATTGGGGAAAAACAACTATCTGGACCTGAGATAGTACAGGAAACAACTGACAAGATTATTCAAGTCAAGGAACGACTGAAAGCAACACGTGATAGACAAAAGAGTTATGCTGATAACCGATGCAAACCCTTAGAATTTCAAGTAGGAGATAAAGTATTGTTAAAGGTCTCTCCTTGGAAAGGAGTGGTAAGATTCATCAAACGAGGAAAACTAAGTCCCAGGTATGTTGGACCTTTTAAGATTATTAAAAGAATAGGACCTGTAGCCTATCAGTTGCAACTACCAAAGGAAATGACAGGAATACATGATGTGTTTCATGTATCTAATCTTAAAAAGTGTTTAGCTGATGAATCATTGATAGTGCCTCTTAAGGATATAGAGGTAAATGAACAACTCAAGTTTGTAGAAAGACCTCTGCAAATTGAAGACAAGAAAGTCAAGAATCTCAAGCATAAGAGATTAGTTCTGGTCCAAGTAAAATGGGACTCCAAAAGAGGACCTGAGTACACATGGGAACTAGAGTCAGAAATGAAAAGAAAATACCCGCATTTGTTTCAGTAGATCTCGAGGACGAGCTCTAAAACAAGGTGGGGAGAATGTAACAACCCTCGGTAAAACCAACACCCTTATAATATTTCCGACACCTTATTATATCTTAAAATATTCTAATATGTCTTATAATATACCCCGTATGTGAAAATCAAGCCTGATATATGTTATAGTTTATAAAAATAAAATAAAAACCTGAAATATGAGTTGAGGCGGGCCGCATAGACCCACCCCAACATCTTACGCGGGCCGTATGGGAATGATGATCGGACTCCGCTAAATCCTTTAGTTCAAGCGGGCCGCATAAGACCTCGTCTAAGTTGACGCGGGCCGCGCGGACTCATGAAACGCGGATACACCAGATGCCGACACGTGTCGACATCGTGTCAAGTCTACTAGCTGACCCAGCTAAGCTATTGTGTTGACTGGTGTTGACGCGGGCCGCGTAAGGCTTAGCCTTACCTTACGCGGGCCGCCTGAAAGTCAGATTTCACAACTATAAATAGATAACATCAGATTACAGTTTCCGTCGCTCATTCTAAAATCTCAATCTTGAATTCTGAAAGTATTAAGCATTATAGTCGGGTACTATACTCCTAATTAGCGAGGTTCTGCTCCATTGTAAGTATTATAACCCCAGTTTCATAATAGTTACGCTGCCCGATTGATTTAGGGTTCCGTAACAACTGTCGTGGTTCTGCCCGACGTAGTTGTTGGAATGTCGTCCCGGGGAGGGTATTATTAATATTTTCAAAGGGTTATGATACTAACCAATGTACATTTGTATAAATTATAGATTATATTCAGGAAACCCTTACGAAAAGCCTAAGACAGCAATGTGAGTTTATCCTCTTTTTGATAATATTTTTGGTAATGTTTTATCAAACCTTAAATGTTTTACTATGAAATTAAGCGGTGATTGAGTCTTTGTAATTCTTCAATTACTGCCGGTATTATGGGGTTTTGTATACAAAATTTACTACGAGTAGTAGTAAGTCTGAATGACAGTGCATTACCATTGGACGACGAGTTAGCCAATGGGTAATTTGAGCATAGCCATAGATCCGGTCGAGTGGCAAATACTGAATGAGTAATTGTGTAGAAATAAACAATGTGATCGCTCTCAATACCGTTTTAATTGATAAAATGTTCTTAATTAAACTGGGATTCACTCACCAGTATTTCCGACTGACAAATGTTTTTAAAACGCGTTACAGGTAACACAATGTGAACAGCCAATTAGTGAAAAGCCAGCTGGAGAGCACTGAAGGCTTGGGAAAATGTGTCTATAAAAGTTACCTAATAAACGATGTTTTAAATAAAATAAAATAGGGTTTGTCCCTATAAATGTATTGTAATAAGAAACTTGGGTTTTACGCATGTGATTATTAATATTAAATAAGGTGTTTTTACTCTGATAAACATTTCATAACTACGATCCTGATGTAAATTCCGCTGCGAGACTAAACAAACTGATACCACCATAACTGAGTGTCACACCCCGAAATTATCAGAGCTGGCGTGACTGGAGTGGTATCTTCATTGCACAGCGGAAGCAAATAATCTAAGTCTTTTAGAAATTGAACGCCCACTAAGTACTCGTCTCTTCATGGTTCTCCTATCCCAACCGTGCCTTGTCTTAGAAATGCAACCTGAGAAAGAAACATGCGAAAAAGTCAACATAAAGTTGAGCGAGTCCATAGTTTGTTTGTAAAAGATTTGAAATAAATCTTTTGAGTTGTGAAAGATTTGAAATAAATCTTTGGAATAACCGATTTTTGAAATAGTATTAAGAAAACGAATCAAAAGTCATTTTCTTGCCAAGTTATATGGAAACGTTGTGTTTGTAACACATTATGTTCATAAAACCATGTATTTGTAATGTTCGTATAACCGTCAATGCCCACCCTGACTTTGACTCCATACCCGCATAATCCCATGCTTTGAATTTTGTATAAAACATGGTATTTAATTTGTATGAACAAGTATTTTTGTAAGTATATAATCCCTGGTATGTAGCAAATAAGGAAAAAGAGATCACCAATGGTTTGCAAGGCCATTGATATGTGTGAAGTGCAATAGGAAGACTCAAACCTAGCCGATTTGTGCATCGGGTACATAGTCACTCCAAGGTCCGTACCGTGGGCCTGGAGCTGGGCTCGCTACACCCAAAGAGATCTACCGCATTGTGCCCCTCGGTCCTACAATGAGGATTAATGGCCTCAAGTTGCGCCTACCCACTCACATGATCTAAGTAGTAACCCTCCTTACGCTAACCATACCATGTATAAAAATGTCTGTAATCCTTTTGTAATATGTCTGTATGTATGAAAATCCCTGGTCTCCCCGACCCAATCCCTGGTCACCCTGACCGAATCCCTGGTCACCCTGACCGAAAATCATTCACATTTCGAAAATAAGCATTTGTTTTGTAAAAACCGGTATGTTTAGTATAAACCTTTCGTAAATCATTTGTGTTCCTCAAAATCCCTTCGTAATATGATTTAGAAATACGAGTTTTGCGTTTGTTCAAAACTTTGTATGTTTTTGCAAAACGTGCATGTCTTTCCACCCCGAAAACATTTACAAAAATGTAAAACAGTAAAAAGTGGGGTTATGAACTCGCCTGAATATTCCCTGTGCAAAGCTAGCTAATTACGACTTCGAGATGTCGTTTCAAAGACTTGACTTGCTAGCGTGCGTTCTATAATACTCCTAGCACGGAATATCTTATAAGTTTCTAAATAACATAGTAACTAAACTACGTGTCATCGAGCTCTACCGAATCGTTGACCGAACGATTTGACGGTAAATTGTCAACTTAAAAGAAGCGAAGAAGTTACACTTGTGTAGTTCGTTCATTCGTCGGTATATAAGAAGTCTTGAAAAGACTTAGTTCTCGAGAGGTTTAAAATATATGAATATTTATATAAGTATATAAATACATGGTTATAATCGCGTTAGTTGTCTCGAGAATTTGTACGTGTATGTAAAGTATATTTACATGAAAGTATATATATATCAAATTCGTACGAAAATTATATAATAAACTCATATTATATATTGCTTTCGTTTGACCTTTGTCAAGATTTTCGTATATGCCGCTCCGGCGTATAAAATAAATATGAAAAATTATATTTATTTTATAAAAGAATCGTCGAGTTGTCGTGTTTGAAAATAAATATACAACTATATTTATTTTTATAAAAGAGCTCGTGTCGTGCGATATTTGAAATAAATATAAAACTATATTTATTTTTATAAAAGCATTCGTATTGTTTAATACTTGAAATAAATATACAAACTATATTTATTTTGTAAAAACGAATTCACGTTGTTTGACATTTGAAATATATGTGTAAACTATATTTATTTGTCGTTGAAATCAAATTCGTATCGTTGTTTTCGAAAGTAGTAAAGTGTCGCCGAAAGCAAAATTTACCTTTGTGTATGTATTCGTTTGACAGTTTCGTTTTTATAATAAGACTCGTTTTATTTTATGGATTTTCTCGAAAAACGGGCAGAGTTTCCTCTGTTTTTGGACGCCCCAGACAACCAAGTTGTCGTTATTTCAACAAAATTCAATCAATTTTCTCAACAATAAACAATCACCGCATATAAATTTTCCAACTAAAACATATAGTATTTCGTTAAATATATCGAACGTAACTTATAAATCAATTGGATCGGCTAAAGCTCGTTTGTCGCGTATTAGTTAGAAACTAATAAATTTAAATTAACTTTGTCGTTAAACTTTACCACTTCTTCAAGTCGAAACGTCGAACAGGTCGGCTGAGTTGACTGAGTCAACTGAGTTGACCAGGTTTGACCGGGTCAAACCGAAATACACCGAGTCGAACCGAGTCATACCGAGTTGCACCGAGTGGTACCGAGTTGCACCAAGTTGCACCGAGTCGAACTGAGTTGTACCGAGTAGTACCGAGTTGCACCGAGTCGAACCGAGTTGCACCAAAAATCGGATCCGCTTATCCCGAACCTGAACACCCGAGTCAAACATAAACCGAACCAAACTTTCAAGCATCTAATTCTGAACCGAAACTTACCTGAATAACCTGAACTTGAACCAATCGGACCCGAAACCGGTTAACTCGCCGGATAAAGATATGGACCGCCGATTAAACGAACCGACCGCCGGTCCAGGACTTTGACCCGCGGTTCCTTCTCTTCTCAGCCTCTCTCTCTCGTTTCTCCGCTTGAAGCCGCCGCACCACCACCGGTTCATGGTGGTGGTGATCCGTTTCTGAGTCGTAACTAAAAAAAAAAGGGTGAGGCTGGTTGTTATTTTACCGGAGAAAGGAAGGAGAAAGGGGAAGGGTCACCGGAAATCATCGTCGCCGCCACAGACGGCGGCGCCGCCGCCGGTCGGTGCCGGCTCCGCCAGGTGTTCTCCGAGAGGGAGAGAGAGCGAATGTGAGTGTGTGTGTTGTTGTTGCCTGTTTGTTGAAAATGAGCACAAAAGATGAGGGTGTTGTGAGGATAAGATTTGGTCTCATTCATTTGTGTGTGTGATTTGATTTGAGAAGATGAATTGTGTGTGTAATGTTGTGTCTGATATATAACCGAGAGAGATAGAGATAGACAGAAGGCAAAGTGTTTGTCTGTTGTATGTGTATTTGTGGTTTATGCAAAAAAAAAGGGAGTATGGTCTTTTATACTCATTCATATGGGTATTGACTAGTATGATTCACTTTTGTTTAGTGAGTAAAGATCTAAAGAGATCACATGAAGATTTGTAGGGATTTTATGTGTTTCAATTTCTTAAGACAAAAATCTTATGTAGAGATTTTATAGGATTTAGTAGATCTCGATAAGATTTTTTTTTTTTTTTTTTTGAGATCTATACATTATGCGTAGGTTTAAGCTTGTGGGTTTTGGGCTTGGGCCCAGGGCCCACAAGCCCATCTCGTGTGTAAGTGGCCCGCAATTTCTACGAGACCCGTTGACAAAAACCGAACCCCGTTTAACGTAAAAAATTAAAATACATGAAATACGGTCGGTAGTCGTTGTAGTCGCGTTCGTGCGTCGTTGCCGTTTGTAACCCGTTTTTTTTCAATCTATTTTCAACTACGATTGTTAAAATGTAATTACGAATCTAAAATTTATCGTAAAGATTTAGCATTCGTCGGCGTTGTCAGTATCTTGTACGGTTTCAGTTCGTTGTCGCGTAATATTCAGCAGGTTTCTCTGTAATCACCACACGCGCACTGTAAAGTCGGATAAACGTTCCTAGGCACTCCAAAGGCCTAATTAGGTTAATCTTCGTCTAAATCACTATTTATTATTGCGTTAATTGCCTCTTAATCATGAAATTAAGAGTCGTAAATCACCGGTTGTCACACTGAGCTCACGTCCCGTTCCCGGGGAACAGGGATCGGGGGTTGTGACACGAGCAGTTAAAGCAGCATTGTCACCCTCCTTCTGCTTGATGTGCCAGAATTCGTCCTCCAACTTTTGGCGCTCGTGGGGAGGGCAAAACTCTTCTAACATGACGTCCTTCAACTCATCCCATGTCAAACCATAAGCTGCATCGTTTCCGCGTTTGTTTCTCTCGGTCGTCCACCAATCTAGCGCTCGGGATTGGAAGACGCCGGTAGCATTCAGAGTGCGAAGATCGTCAGGACAGCAACTCTGGCGCAGGGTGACCTCGATCGAATCAAACCATTGGAATAAGGCCGTAGGACCATCTTCGCCAGTAAATTCTTTCGGTCCGCAAGCTTTGAACTGCTTGAAGCTAAAAGCAGCCTTAGGGGTTTCAGTCCTGGACTCTTCAGAAGATTTGCTCACATTCTCGTATAGTTCACTGACAATCCGAGGAACAACCTTCGCCATTTGTTTAGTGATCATAGCAGCGAGGCGTTTATCGGTCTGCTTTCGGCAGGCGGCTTGAGTAGCGCGAGATCCAGATGACGACATTGTCTGCAATAGACACCGTCACGGGACTCAACACAAATTTCGATTATTCCTAGTATAGTATAGCGATTCACCATAAAGCTCAGGAACACGTATACACATAACACCGTATCATATAGGCATATAAACACATAAGCACATAATCACGTAGAGTACATAGGCATGTAAGGCATAGAAGCACATGAGGCAGTCAGAATACAGAAACCTAACTATATGTTGCACGTATTCCATATCCTTCACAGCGCGTATGGCGATTAAGTACAGCGATTGCGAGTATCGAGCAGCGATGGCGAATAATGACCAGCGATTTGTTGACGATTGTGTAGTGCGTTGTGTGATAAGCGGAGCAAGAAGCGTTAAATCGAAGCCATCTGTATCTCAATATGCTAACAAATAAACAAAATCATATAAAATCCTCATAAAATACTCATAAAATCGACCAATATTAGAGTCAGCAGTTGCGGGCTCAGAATCGAAAGACATAGAAATTGAGAATAGATTGTCTTGGGTGTGATAGACTTCGACTACCCAAAGTGATTCGACTATTCACAAGGACTTTGGGTACACACTCTAACACTCGGGACTATGCTCTCGCCTCGTTTTGGGCGAACGACACGCATCTTTCCAGCTATTGTGTGACTTCAAGTCGTTGGAGTCCGCCGAGACTTTGGTGATAGTGTTGAAAAATCAAAATAAAATCAGAACGAGTCGTCAAGGTTCGGGTTTCACCCCTAACTTAGCGACTTCATTCCTGTTTTGATGTAAATAGAGGGGAAAATGTGCGTTAAAGTACGGATTTCACTCCTGGTTTAACGCAAATTCTCACGTTTATAAGTATAAATGCAGGTCGAACAAGTGGTTGGGTCGAGAGTTTGCGGTTTTCACACCTAATCCCGACCTGATCACTCGTTCATTTTTTCGAAAATTAGAGTGTAGTGATAGTGTAGTGTAGGCGAGAATAGCAAGTAAGCTCGTACAAAACCCCTACAGGGCATGCACAAGTCAGTCTGTTGGTACCTAACTATAGACTAGGTCGTTTCTAAGACATCGACCCGGACTAGGTCGAGTCTTGCCTAATTCCCCATAGTTATGGCTCTGATACCAATCTGTCACACCCCAACCGATGGCGGAAACATCAGGGCGCGGCACTGAGCGAAACAGATTGTCCATGAGTATCCATAACAACTATTAATTACCAGATATTTAAAAAGTCATGTCCCATACCATAACATATCTAAATAAAACAGTTATCACAAATAATTGTCTCACAAACAAGTACTGATCCGACAACTCAGATTTCAAAATAGATAGTTTGTTTATTCGTTTCTAGAGTCTTTCATAGCCTCGATTTCATCACACAGCAAACAAGGCATCCTAGCATCTTAAGCACCTGCCACATACGTTAATGTAAAAGTCAATACACATAGTGTAAAGGTGAGCATACAAGTTTGATAATAGCATAATAAAGTTCGAAATCGTTTATGCATAACCAGCACGTACAACGTGTGATGTGAAGCATGTAAGTTATCGACATGATCCTATCAATACCAATGACTGCGGGTTGACTGCGTAAAGCAGTTCGTAACACATATTCACCACTGCGAATCATGAGATTAATAGTCCTTAAGAACCCCTGAGTGAACAGGTGCTGAGTCCAAACAATAGTACTATCATTGCTAAGGCATGTAGACAGCAATCTATGTGTAAACATAACAAACAAGCATTCATCGAGTCACGCATAACATGCAGTGCCGGTTAGCGTTAAAGTATTGCGTAGGGTGTTTGATGTGATTTAGAATAAGTAACGTATGTAACACCCAAAAGTGCGTAAAGCAAAAAGGGTTCGAGTATAATCACAGCGGTATAACTAATGGATTGAAGGGAGCGCTCAGAGCGGAATTAGTTTGAACAATGAACGATAGCACAAAAGATGAGCGGCGCATAAAACGATGTAGATGTACCAAGGATCGGATGGCAATCCGATCGGATGGCCATTCGATTGGATTGACACCTCTCTTGGTGAGTGATGTGTTTGTGTATGATGGTTTGTACTTTGAAGTTTTCGTTGCAGCATTTAAAAAATAGAGAAGTATCTCTACTTTTCAGGTCAGTCGATCGAACGGTCGTTCGATCGGACAGCAATCCGATTGGCGAGGCTTCTCAGTTGAGAACAAGTTCACAGCAGGACGGTCAGTCGATCGGATAACTATCCGATCGGGTGGCAATCCGTATGTATGAATCATGTTGAGAATTGATTAAGTATCAAAGTCCCAAACGTCACACGATCGGACAGTCACTCGATCGGATGGCAATCCGATCGGGTGGTAATTCGTTTCAACGTTCAGTTCGTTGATTAGCTTGAATAAAAGTTTAAGTGTGGGACCAAATGCAACCCGATCGTATGGCCGATCGATCAGATGGCAATCCGATCGGACGACAATCCGTCCCGACGATCTGATCGTCTTGTCACCTGTTTTTGTTTGAAGTTCTGTGATTTTGAACGAGACGTTTTGATGATTTGATTGAACAACAGAACCCTTATCTCGGCCCAAGTGACCCGACCAAACAACAATCACCCTAGTCCGACCGGATCTCGGTTTGAGTCGGTAGTTCATGTTCAAACCCGAAATCAATATCTCTCGGATAGAATTCAGATCTGGAACTAATACATCACCAAGAATGGGTAGAAGATCAGAACGAGCTCCGATTATATCGGGTTTGAGTGCATTGAGTGTAAAAAAGTTGAAAGAAAGTTAGAAAACCATCTTTCAATCCTTTTCACCATGAATATGTTCAGATCTATGCAAGATCTTTGTTCATTCATGTGGGAATCGTCCAGATCTAAGTTGTTCTTGGTGGATTGAAGCCAAAACATGAAGTTCATAGGAACACCATGATGACATCTTCCTAGAACACCTCAAATCCGCTGATTTCACGGTTAAAAGTTAAGATTTGAAAGATAGAATGATGAAGAAGTGTGTGTAGATCATAAAAGTACAAGATTTAGGTTGGAAACTTACAAGAATCGAGAGAAATCGGAAGAAATAGAGCTTGAGTGTGGCTGGGTCGAGTAGAGAGCTGTCACATCAAGTGATGTGTCAAATGGGGGTATTTATAGGGTTTCCTAAAATGGAAAGTGAGGAAGGCTGGTCGATCGGATGGCAATCCGATCGGATGGCCACTCGATCGGTTGGCCACTCGATCCATGAGTCCGGCGCGATGAGTTTTGTCGTTTCGATTCGCGTGTTGGGTTTTGCGATGCGATTCGAGAGAGCGATGCGATAGTGTTACACATTAATCCCAACTACTATCTAACATACAATCACTATAATTAACTTGCATTTAGCATTTTCGATTCGATTGCGATGCGATAGATTTGCGATTGCGATTAACACCTCAACATAAACATAACATGCACAAGTAACACATAAATAGCACACACACGTAAAACAATATCCAGAACACGTAATTCGAGTTGCGATTGCGACAGTGATAAGCGATAATTTGATTAAACATGTGATTAAATAGCGATTAAATATCGATTATTAATAGGTACTCCACATAATATAATCAAAGCGATAACATAAATAGATTATCTACAAGTCAAAGAAGTCAAAACAGGAGTGGAGCAAGGAGTGACAGATCGAATGTAGCAATCTTTTCTTCCTTTGACTTCAATCATGACTTTGACTTTCGAAACACGGGGTGTTACATGCGTGATTAGGTTTTGTTGAGTTTATAATGTGCGTGATTTTCAAAATAACGTGCGTAATTTGGTCGCATACGTGATGTACGTTAAGTCGTAATGTATTTTACACTTTCTCTCTCTCTCTCTCTCCATATATATATATATATATATATATATATATATATATATATATATATATATATATATATATATATATAGGGGGTTTAAATGAAAACGCTAAATCACAACCATGAGAACGAACAAAAAAACCATGAGAACTTGGTCAAGAATTAAGTGGCTCGAAAATGTTAACGCATTGTGACTGCAACTAACATTATTGCCATGTCAAAACAATGCTTTTAACAAATTCCTTAAATCATCCTAGCCAGTAACCTTTGAGCTTCTAGGAACTTCATAAGCCCAACCTTTGATGCAGCCGACGACTCAAGTGAGCAACGACCCGTCATGACAAGCTTATACACTTCAGAACCAAACGGCTTATACCCATCAATAACGAATTAACATTCAGATAAACCAACGTTCATCCACACTACCATCGATTCACAGATCAACATGCTATTATAGGTTGAAGAACAGAGCCAACAACGCAAAGAAAACCCGAACACCAAAAACAGAAAACAAAATCAACCAAATCAATATTCCTATCTATTAAAGACTAAATAGAACGAATACCCTAAACAAAGGCTCACTAAAAAGATCAACCAATTGATGGACTCAGTACAAAAATTAACGAAATCGACCTTTCAAAGGCTCAGAGTTCCCAATAAACTTGGCTGTAAGGCGGGTTGTAGGTCTAAACCAACCATCCAACACCGTTGCCATGCCATTTTCAATGATTTTCTATTAAAACGTGAAACTCATCACAGCCACCGTATCCTACACACATCTGCCACCATCAACAACAACAACAACCATACCCAGTAAATCCCATAAATAGCAAAGCTACTCATAGGGTCCGGGGAGGGTGGTATGTAGACAGACCTTGCCTCTATCCCTAGGGATAGAGAGGCTGCTTCCAGAAGAGACCCTCGGCTCCAAAACGAACAACAAACCAACACATCAAGTCCAAAAATATAGAAAAAATAGAAAAATAGACTATAGAAAAAAGATGTCACCTATACGAAGAAAGTGATCAGAGTGATACAGTATAATGTAAATAATGTCTAATAGCATACAACATCATTCGGGCATATACACAAGAAGTCAATCGTCGTTGAAGTCACTTAAAAGAATAAGAAAACGTACATCCCTAGAATACACCTAAGACCGTAGTGCAGTATCCTCTAGAAGTCCTTAACCCTATTCCTACGCCTCCACGAAGAAAACGTACATCTGCCACCATCGACAACATCAATAGGCGTTATCCTGTTCTTGTGACAAATCCGTCACGCAAAAACCCTTATATTGTTTATCATATACCGGGAAATAAAAAACGTGATTCAAACCTCGACGAACCCTAAATCTGATCCAAAAAAGCATAACTTAATGATAGAAAGTAGACAAGTCAAGAACCGATTCGAACGGTCTGCAATGATTAAGAACCACACAAACATAATTCAATCAATAAGATTGAAAAGTAATCGGTTTAGCTCTGTACCCCAGTGAAAATATGTTTAGAGCTATGTAGTTAATATCCCGATATATCAACCGATATATCAGTGATATATCAGTTATCGGTCCCCTGCCGAGATAGCGGTACAAAATATTGGTCAAAATATCGGTACCGATAATATCAGCGATATTGTCTTATATTTGACCGATATAGGACCGATATATTTGATCGATAAATCACCGATTTTCCCGATATCAGTACCATTCTTCTTATTTCTACCATTCATTGTTCTTCTTATTGCTGCTATTAGTGTTTTAAGTCTTAATTGCTGGTTGTTACTATTAAATGTTAGTGTTTTAAGTCTTAGTCAGTTCTTACTTGTTACAATTATTAGTGTTAAATTGCTATATATATAAATTTAGCATGATATTAAAATTACCAATATCCCACCGATATCTCACCGCGATAACCGATATATCAACTATCGATCCTTGACCGATATCCGATATTTTACCGCAGTAACTACTTAGGTTTAGAGTGAGACGCGCGTAATTAAAGAATAAAAGGCCTTATGTTCAAACGTGTGGATATTTCACTTCGTGGCATATCACCGCCCAGATAGCCTAATGAGCTCTGTAGCACGGGAATGGGTGCGGAACTGGGGTACTGGGACGATACGGCTACGGGGAACGACAAAACTAAAAATTCCAAGATACGAGTACGACAATATATATATTGTAGGTCCCTTAATCATGTATGGATCGTACAAGACTGTTAATCTATCAAGGGTGCGGAATCCCCTTGATTGATCTTCGAACACAGAAACAAGATTATGTAGAAGAACAAGAACTCGAACACACAAACACGCAAACTTTCAAACTGATCTTCTGTGATTATCAAACTCTTAGAATCGTTTTACAATCACTAAGATCTACAAGAACCTAACAGCCGATTTCTGTTTTGTTCTTAAGCTCTCAAACTTGAATGCTCTCTCACAAGTTGTCAAAAGTGTCTCACCCTAAAACTCAAGACTAAGGCTGTTTATATACACACAGCCAAGATCTCGAATTGGGCTTTGCCCATATTACATTTGTCACATAAACTTGGGCCTAATAGACTTAGTACAAACTTGGACTGATTGGGCTTTATAGAACTCGGTTTTCTTTAAGTCTTCATGATCCAATCTTCTGTTTAATATCCAAAGACCAATCCAAAGCTGTTGTCATATAACATGCACCAACAAACTCCCCCTTGACAATATCTTGCAAAGGAAACTTTAGTCTTCAGAATCTCACAGTCTTTGGTCTTTGGATAGCGTCAGCTTCAACATGAATTCTGTCTTTGTCAGCAACAGACTCCCCCTAAGCTGATGCATCCAATCACCAAATCTTCCAAGTTTTGAGTCAGCATTCCATGTAAGTCTTCACAGCATCCACTCTGCATTGTAGAAGGAGGATTCTACCAAGCAGCAACAAACTCCTCCTCTCTTCACAGCAACTTCTCATCAACAACTGCTTCAATCTGTATACTATAAAACAAATATCTCGAGAAACCATAAGAATTTTTCAACATAGTTAAAGAATTATTATTATACTAGAGATAGTTTAACTGTATCAGATTAAGCATTTTCCAATTAAGCACCAACACACACAAATTTTAACAAACACCTTATAACCTGCATGATTTAAAAAATTTTGAACCCACTTTCTAACACAGTCTCCCCCTTTCGGTAACAATTCCTCCAAGAATAACAGTTTTCCGTACATTAAGAATTTTAACAGAAAAAGACACTGTTTTTGGATTTTTATATTTTCAAATGTAAAGACTGAAAGCAGTAAATAAATATTTACAGACATTATTTTTGCGAGTTTCGAGGGTAAGAGAATCATATCAGTGTACGGTCATGTCAAAACGCTCTTGTTGTTCTTTTAGTTAACATTTAGATAAGCATCCTATAACGATTATCGGTATTGTTGTCCACATAAGCTCAACTTATCATATGTAATCATGGCGAGGGGATACATTAAGGTATGATTTATACTTACCGATCGGTGTTCATCCACATCACGACACATTCCCGTATCAAGGTATGCACGAGGGTTCATCTTACCGGTGAGTATACCGATTATCATCTGTTTGACCGTATATGATGTGAGAAACTCACTTATGTTGATTGAAAACAAGCCCTATGTGATAGAATCACTTATTGATGAGGAACTTGATTTTCAGATGCATGAGGGCACAAGAGCAAGTCCGTGAACAGGTCAGTACTTTCGTACAGCAGAGAGACGAACTTGACTCCCGGATAAATGTGATATTTTATCACTTATTTTGGGGACATGTGATTGTTGATCACTTATAGAGGTCGAATGCAATATGTACACGAATGTATGATATCATGGAAGATCTAGACTTGTGTCCCCGTTATTTTTCGGTAAAAGATACAACCATGATACCCAGATGATAAGCAGCATAAAGACCAAATATCTCAGAACCTCGGCAATCTCTCAAACGAAATTTCGGTACTAAGACCATATGCCAATGAATGGTTCCCACCTGGTCTTCAGTCGATTTAAGTTTATATCACCCTGCACACTTTAAAATGATTGTGAGCCTACCGATACATCTTATATAGAGCTGCTTAGCATATTTCATTTAAGGTTTAAAGAGGTTTAGACAGACCACTGATGTACAATCATTTTCTCTTTTGCTCACCAGGAAACTCATTTTTGCTTTTCTATTGTTTTTGTGTTTTTGAAATTTTTCGATGTTTTTGTATTTTTGATTTTTAAGAAAAACAGTAAACTATTTACAAAAATTCATATGAAAAACCAGTTATTCAGGATTCCTCATCCCATTGAGTTCGACTAAGTGTTCAAAGCGAGCCCGATCAAAAGCTTTTGTGTAAAGATCAGCAAGGTTATCTTCTGTGTCGACTCGGTGCAATTCAATTAATCGTTTTTCAGCACAATCCCGTATAAAGTGATGACGTATGTCAATGTGTTTAGTTCTACTGTGCTTTACGGGATTGTTTGTGATTGATATAGTGGCATTATTATCTATCATAATAGGAGTACGAGTGAAATCCAAACCGTAATCGCGCATCTGCTGTTGAATCCAGAGAACCTGAGAGCAACAGCTACCCGCAGCAATATATTCAGCTTCACACGTAGAGGTAGACACACAGGATTGCTTCTTGCATTGCCAAGACACGATCCTGCCTCCTAAGAACTGACAACCACCTGTTGTAGACTTTCTGTTTGATTTGCATTCTCCAAAGTCTGAATCAGTGTAAGCAACGAACCTCAAATCACTATCAGCTGGATACCACAACCCAAGTTTAGGTTTCCCCTTCAACTAACGAAGAATACGCTTCACTGCTTTCATGTGTGACTCTTTTGGATTCGCCTGATATCTGGCACACAAGCATACGGCAAACATGATGTCATCCACGTATACCTGTACCAACAGAAAATCTTCCTTCTTTCTCTTAATGAACAGTGTACCGTCAATCTGACCTCTTTCAAAACCATTTTTGACCAGATGTGTAGACAGTGTCTCGTACCACGCCCTGGGAGCTTGATGTAACCCATACAAAGCCTTATCAAGTTTGTACACTCAATCTGGATAGTCTGGATCAACGAACCCATCTGGTTGTGAGACATACACCACTTCTTGGACTTTCCCGTAAAGAAATGCACTCTTCACGTCTAGTTGGTAAACTTTGAAGCCCTTGTATGAAGCAAAAGCCAGAAACAAACGAATTGCCTCCAACCTCGCCACTGGTGCAAACACCTCATTGTAATCAATCCCTTCTTGCTGATTAAAGCCTTTGACAACCAACCGAGCTTTGTTGCGTGTGACAATACCTCTTTCATCTTTCTTGCACCTAAATACCCATTTAGTGCCAATCTCTCTCTCACCTTTTGGAAGGTCCACTAATTCCCAAACCTTCAACTTAGCAAACTGGGCCAATTCCTCTTGCATAGCTTCAACCCATGAATTGTCTTTAAGAGCCATATGAATGTTCTTCGGCTCCTCTTGGGAAATAAAGCAACTATACAAGCACTCGTTCACTATCCCAGTCTTCTCAATTGAAACAAATAACCCAGAATTTTCTGCTATGCTTCTTCTCGTCTGAACACCTACAGTAGGATCTCCTAGTATCATATCAACCGGATGATCTGTATTTGCTCGTGTAGTAGCAACAGCATCGACTTCTAGATTATCACCCAGGTTTGATCCAACCTCCCCCTGAATATTTTGATTTGCAAACGGATTAATGAAATCCTCCCCCTGAAAGGGTTCAGAGTCACTATCGCTTGAATCAGGATTAGCAGCACTTTGGGAAGTTCCCGGAGCATCTGACATATCTACATTCGATCTAGGCATAAATTCACCTTCATCGTCTTCACCAATCACTGTTTGAATTAGCTGAGAAGCATCTGCATCAGAAACCTCAGGAATATTAAATGATTTAAACACACTATCATAATCATATAATATAGCAGGACCACTCGTTGATTGTTGAGGTTTGTAAGAAGTAATTTCTACATTGAAAACAACCTCAATTTTACCAGTTTTTAGATTAAAAACCCTTTTATTCGGTGTGCCAGGCACGTAGCCTAGAAAGTAGCCTTCATCTGCCACCTCACCGAATTTTTGTTTATCTTTGTTTCGCACAATGGTGCAGGGTAATCCAAATGGTTCAAAGCCTATTAAGTTTGGTTTCTCGTTAAACATAAGTTCATGACATGTTTTGTTAAAACGTTTAACGGTCAAAACTTTGTTTAGGACGTAGCAAGCTGTATTCACAGCTTCTCCCCAGAAAAGAACTGGTAGCTTTGAATCTGAAAACATCGTCCTAGCGGCTTCAATCAACGTCCTGTTTTTCCTCTCAGCGACTCCATTTTGCTGAGGAGTGTAAGGAGCAGAATATTGATGTTCAATTCCCTTTCGAAGACAGTAGAGATCCAGAATCCGATTCTTGAACTCCGTGCCATTATCACTCCTTATCCTCTTGATCCTTGCATCATGGACGTTTTCCAATTTTGTAAAAAGATCTATCAACATCTCTGCTGTCTCATCTTTTGTACCTAAAAAGAAAACCCATGAATAACGTGAGTAATCATCAGTGACAACAAGACAATAGTACTTTCCACCTATGCTCCTCACGTTCACTGGACCGAATAAATCCATGTGAAGTAAATCATAAGGGGCATTAATGGAATTTACTGTTTTAGACTTATGAGGTTTCTTGTGTTGTTTTCCCTTTTGACATGGAAGACATTTATCTTCCACTTGAAACCTCAGCAATGGAACCCCTTTCACTAGCTCATTCTTTATGATATAATTCATTTTGCGGTAGTGAATGTGGGCCATGCGTCTGTGCCACAACATTGATTCAGCTTCAGATGCTTTTGACAGTAAACACGCCACCGCAGCAGTTGGATCCTTGGCACCCATGTCCATGACATAAGTGTCATTTTTCCTTGGTGCACGCATAACTATCCAATCGTCCGGAATGACCAAACCCGGTTTCAACACCAATGCCTCAGACTTGGTAAAATGGACCGAGTGACCCTTGTCGCAGACTTGTGACACGCTCATCAGATTGTGTTTAAGCTGCTCAACATAGTTCACTTTGTCCAATGTGATCTTCCCATTCGTCACTTTTCCTCGTCCAGTAATTTTTCCACCTTTAGCACCAGCAAAATTTACATGTCCACCATCAAATTCTTCAAATTCAGAAAACAACCTCGCATCCCCCGTCATGTGCCTGGAGCAGCCACTATCAACATACCATAAGTTGATAATCCTCCTTAGCAGCTCCTCTCCTGTTGATTTGTCTGAGTTGGCCATGAGAGCAGCAAGTTGAGCTTCCATTCTTTTGATGATTTCATCTTTCTCATCAGCTTCCATTTCATGCTCAGACTCTGGCTTTTCCTCTTCAGCATCTGGTGTCTTATCAGCCTTATCTACCCCAGCTTCACCCTTCTTCTCAACTTTAGCCTCATCTACTGTAGCTTGACCATCATTGACTGGAGTGATCTCTGCCATGAATGCTTGAGTGACATTCTCATCATTTTCTAAGTGAATGCTCCAGTCATATGAGCCTTCTCTTGCAGTAGATATCAACGCCCTTGAGTTAGAGTTAGAGTTAGAGTTG
The DNA here is from genome assembly GCA_030545235.1 of Helianthus tuberosus. Lineage (NCBI taxonomy): Eukaryota > Viridiplantae > Streptophyta > Magnoliopsida > Asterales > Asteraceae > Helianthus > Helianthus tuberosus. The sequence continues at coordinate 162,501,474 of CM060409.1, forward strand.
TTTGATGCATTCCGATTGTTTGAGCTTTGATTCGTATTCTCATGCTTTTGTTTTTGACATTCCCTAGCGAAATGACCATAACTTTGACAGTTAAAACACCTGACTTTGGTCTTGTCAAAGCCTACGCTCTTTCCTACAAACTTCCTTCCAGTTCTGTTCATGAACCTCTTCACACGTCTTGAAATCATGGCCATCTGCCAATGCAGATCCATCTCTTCTAGATCATCAGGGTCAATCTGATCATAATCTTCATCTAAAGTGGCAGGATCAGATATTTTCCCTTGAATGTAGTTCTCATAAGACGCAACAAAAGAAGCAAGTAGAGCAAGATGTCCTTCAGCAGACTTCACACTCATAGGCATTGACTTTGCACTACTACTTTGCTTTGAAGTTGATGTTTTCTTGACTCCTGTTGATCCTCCTGCAGCAGCTACAAAACACACATCACCATCCTCATTCACTGTGACCTGCTCCTTATCACACGAAAGAAATGCAGTTACAGAGTCGCTAGAAGCATCATGAGGTGAAGAAGATGTAAGCCCATTGTATATCCCTGGATCTTGAACCTGATCATAACCAGTGTCCTTTTTCTTCATACTAAGCTCATAAGCTCTAAGCTTTCCAACTACTTCTTCCAATTCCTTCGTGTCATAATCTGCTTCTCCCTTAATCATGAGAGTGTAGATATCCCATTTAGCCGGTAGAGCATCAAGCAGCTTGTCATTTTTCTCAATGTCAGTATAGCAATCTATATCATAATTATCCAGTTCTGACATCAGATGGTAGTATCGAGTGATGACGTCCTCAAGTGACTCATTTTTCATGTACTTGAACACAGCAAACTGCTTCTTCAGTAGATCAACTTTGTTCTTCTTGACATCAGGATTTCCCTCATATCTCTTCTCTAGTGCATCCCACATTTCCTTTGAAGTAGTGTACTTCTTAAAGGTATGCTTGATGCCATCAGGTAAAGACATTTTAATGGCCGCCAAGGCTCTCTTTTCAGCCTCATACATTTTCTTTTGTTCGGCATCCATATCAACATAAGCAGTTATACGTTGTCTTCCCTCAAACTCATGAGTTGGGTTCACATACCCATCGTCTATGCATATCCACATACGCGTGTCCTGGTACTCAACAAAAGATTGAAACCTATCCTTCCATGTCAAGTAGTTCTCCACCTTCATCATCTTAGGTGGTTTGTTCGTCGTGCCAACCTCATGTTCCATTCTCAACAGCTCATTCAAACTAGACATGTTCGACATTTTTAACGTAACATACTGATAAAACCGTACAAAAATTTTCGAAAAACAGTGGTTACCAAATTACACCATTAGAATCTTCTCGAAAAGACGAATCCAATGATATATAATGTCGAAAACCGTATTCGGGATTTTCCAGAGTCAACGGTGCAAACAGTTTCTCCAACGGGATTTTCCAGAGTCAATTTTTTTTTTGTCCTAAAAATCACACGAGTTCAACGGTGCAAACAGTTTCTCCAAACGAGCTACGGATCAATTTCTATTTGCAAAACTCTAAAATATTTTCGACGCTTGCCAACTGAAATTCCACCCCTTAATTTCTCTCCTAATTTCGCTGAGTTATGTTAATTTCGCTGGTCCAACTGGTTAATTTCGCTGATTTGTTACTTTCGCTGGTGAATCAGTTTATTTAGCTGGTCAAGTTCGTTGCTTAATTTCGCTATAACGACGACTGTAAATTCGCCGAAAACCGTGATAATTTCGCTGTGGAAAATTATACGGTTACCAAAGTCGCCTTTGGATTTTAACTTCGCCGGTCACCGAGATATCTGTTAAAATCGCTCAAGAGCTGATTGGGCCACCCAGCCACCCAATCCTGAAGCATGCAGCAGCTAACAACAGCAGCAGCTGACAATCCAGATCGCACAAGCAAGCTCTTAATCAGCACTTCTTTCCTACAAACACGAAAACAGTCAAAACAATAATCAAGACAGATTAAAGTACACGAATTTAAACTGTTCTTCAAGTGTTCTTCAAGTGTTCTTCGTGTTCTTCGCAAAAACCCAGAACTTAACTCGAAATTTCCAAACAACCAACTACCAAAACAGATCAAAACTCAGAGTTTTGAACTGTTCTTCCTTGTTCTTGCTGTTCTTCACGAAAATTTTGAATGAGACACCAAAACTTCTTCAACCGAAACACAACTCGAATCCAGTCTTCAGTCTTGAACCATGCACAAGAGCAAAAGCTCTGATACCAATTGTAGGTCCCTTAATCATGTATGGATCGTACAAGACTGTTAATCTATAAAGGGTGCGGAATCCCCTTGATTGATCTTCGAACACAGAAACAAGATTATGTAGAAGAACAAGAACTCGAACACACAAACACGCAAACTTTCAAACTGATCTTCTGTGATTATCAAACTCTTAGAATCGTTTTACAATCACTAAGATCTACAAGAACCTAACAGCCGATTTCTGTTTTGTTCTTAAGCTCTCAAACTTGAATGCTCTCTCACAAGTTGTCTAAAGTGTCTCACCCTAAAACTCAAGACTAAGGTTGTTTATATACACACAGCCAAGATCTCGAATTGGGCTTTGCCCATATTACATTTGTCACATAAACTTGGGCCTAATAGACTTAGTACAAACTTGGACTGATTGGGCTTTATAGAACTCGTTTTTCTTTAAGTCTTCATGATCCAATCTTCTGTTTAATATCCAAAGACCAATCCAAAGTTGTTGTCATATAACATGCACCAACATATATATATATATATATATATATACCACAATCAGATCACAAAAAAAAAACTTTTTGTCCCAATATTTCAAACCACAAAAACGATTTTTAAGCTCTGCTTTTTGTCCCAATATTTCAAATCACAAAAACCTTATCCACACAAGAAACCCTAATATTCCACAATCAAAACAGCCGCCACCCACAAAATGTCTCTCTCTTCCTTTAACGTACACACCTCGTCTCTTTCTTTCTCTCTATGAACACAACATTTTTTTTCGTTTTCGGTGGTGTGGAGCAAAACATATCGATGATGATGGAGGTCCCCGAAACATTGAACTGTCGTCACTCTCTCTTTCTCTTTATGAAATGTCCCCGAAACGTCGAACTCCTGTCCTCACTTTCCCGGAAGCGTTTCGATGCTATCCCCATATTCCCGGAAATTTTTGGGGAATGTCCCCATGGCGTTTCCATCCCCAAACCGTCCTCGAGACGGGTATTCATGGCTCCAAGCTGTCCCCGTGCTTCATAGCTAATGAGAGAAGAACAATGTCAATCACTATTCACTTTGGTTTTTCTATTAATAGAGAGAGATGAATTGTAACACCTCGAAAATTCACGTCCTATAATGTGTTGACACGTGTCATAAAGTTTAAACGTGTGAAAGAAATATTATGGAAGGACTAAAGTTGACAAACATGGGAAGTATGTGAATATACGTATTCTAAGTGTCAACTGTGAATAAATATAATGTACATTAACCCTACACGATGCTCATACCTTCAAACGAATAAATCATGGATCATACGAAGCTAAAAGTGAGTGATTTCAAACTACAGGGACCAAATGCGTCAACATGTTTAAATGATACCTCTGAGTGACCTTTTCGCAAACCCGAAGCTTTGTAAATATTGATTATGCTCACGAGAATGCACCATAAAAATTTCATAAAGTTTGGTTAACGTATGAGAAAGTTATGATCAAATCCGTGTGCGAAGTGTTAAAGCGTAAACGTTGGAAGTTAGGACTTTTCGGGTGAAAATAAAGTTACCCGGGGACTTGGCAAAGTGGGTATATGTTTTAAGGCCTTACTAGATCAATTATAAGGGTTTACCATGCAAGAAACAAGTACCTATTCGAGTTTTGAAGAGCCAAGGACTGATTCGCAAAATGAAAACAATGAAGATCTGCTGCTGATGCCTCGCGCCACGCGAGGGGGCCCTCGCGCCACGCGAGGGTCTCCCAGATACGAAAATGTTGGCTGTTGACTGCCCTTGCCCTTAGACGCGACTTTAACGGATTTTCTTCATTCTTCTTGGCCCCTAGGCACCCCCTAAACACTAGGAACAAGTGTTGATCAGTTGTGGTGAGTTGTAGACACACATGTCAAGGATTTGTGGTGTATTAAACACTATATAAAGGCATGTTATGCAACCATTGTTCTTCACACCTTCAAGTGCATAACTGATCAATTCTGGAGCTCCCAAGCAGGTCCAACTGATCATAAGTCGTGCATAGGACTCTGGTAAGTGTTCTAATCCTTCTTTAGTTGAGTTTAGCTTGTTTAATTAGCTAAAAGTCAAACCGTCGTAATTACGGTTTGACTTCGAGATTTGTCTATAATGGCTCAGGCATATCTCGAATTAAAAATAGTTATGAGTTGGTATTTATGTGGGTAATAAAACCTCAAAAGGGTTTCCCCTGATCACCACTCTAACCAGGTCAAAGGTCGGGTCAAACTTTTAAGTAAAAAGTCAACAGGATGCTTAAAATGTTATTTATGCATAATTAGCTATCTAGAACCTATATAACATGTTTGATCATTGTTATAACTTAGTAATTAGTGTAAGAACATGTCCCAACATGTTCAACCCGACTATTTCCTATTTAGACCCAGTTCGGAACCGAAAGTCACATAGTTTGACTTTCACTTTGACTTTCAGTTCTGACCCGTTTAGGCATGTTTTAGAAATGCCTCAGAGCTTTAATTGGATTAGGTTACTTGTTAGAACAACCCTCTGTGTTTACACACCTTGGTTCACTAGTTATCCAATTAATATGCATATTTCCGTTAATTGCTCATATGTTGACCGTTATGCCCTTATTACCTTAAAACATGATTTATGAAAATGTAAAAGTGTAGAAACCTTAAATACAGATATATAAAATTGTATGCCAAGTTTGACATCAGTTTGACTTATAGATTAAGGGTTATGCTCATTATCGCAAAATCAATGCTTTATGTTAATAAGACGGCGTAATTAGCATATAGCCGACTTAAACATACTTTTTGATATCAAATATTTTACCCACTGATGTAATATATTATTTTGGGATTTTTAAAGATTTTTAATTAATTTTAGGCTGAGCATAACTCATAGTCGTAGGCTTAATTCGGTAATTGTCGGTTTTGCCCTTACGGGCCATAAAATGAGTTTTACATATCTAAACGACTCTAAACCTTTTGCTACTGATCACATATGATAAATAAATTATTTTAAGCCTTCTGGAAATATAAAAATATCAGATTTAAGTATCGAACCCGGAAATGGCCTTCAATCGCCTTAATTAGCGTTTTTAACGCATAGTATGTTTTAAAATCATATTGGACATACCCGGGTTGATACCTACTGATATAAGAGGCAAATTATAATATTTTAACAGTAAGCAAAAGTTGTTTAACTCAGACTTCAGTTTTGAGCTTTTCGGCTTATATGAAATTACCAAAATACCCCTACGGGGCATAGTTTGTGTTTAATTTCATTTCGGGCATAATGAAAGACATCCTACTGATGTCACAACATATTTGAAGCATATTAACTTAGGAAACCTGTATATGGCTCTTACGGATACGCGTTACGCATAATTCGCGTTCGGTTCGGTTTATGTAACTAGTTTGCATAAATTAGCCGAAACGAGTCAAACCTTATCATTTTTATCTCAAAATCCAGAATGTGTTTAGTTTACCCATATTATACAAGTCTCCAAACTTGTCGGGTCTAAATCACATTCTATTCCGGTCTTCGCTTAATCATGCGTTTTGAACCGTAAAACTTTCCTTAAAACTAACCGGTCTAAGTTACGACTTAAATAAGACCCGTTAGGAATTTAATAGGTTAATAAAACCTTCGTTCCAGATTGAGAGCCCCAGTAGAAGTACTTGTGCTTGCTGATTAGAATATACGGCTGAGTATAAATTGCATTGCTAGCTCAGGTAAATACTTTTAACTTATTTTCCCTTATACGGGCTTGGGATACGGTATTATAAAAATACCGCTTGGTCGGGTGTAGAAACCTTTTAATCAGAGATGATTAAATTGCATAATCCCGTTTTAATCTGTATTGATTGATAACAAATAACATTGGGGGTTAATGACCGTGTCCTGGATATCCTTGGCTCATTTTAAAAAGTGAATGGCCACGACGTAAGCACAAGGTGTAGGCAAAACACCTCCTGTTGCATATGTATAACGTATACTCACTCGTAAGGGTATCTTCTTGTGAGATTATATTTGTGGTGTGTCGATTAATCTTGTCCGGCTTGTATTGTATAATCATCGGCCCTAAATGTTGGACAACCATGTAAATCGAATACAAGATTTTTATTAACAAAATTGTCCCAAGTATAAAAGATTAATTTTGCCTCTGTGCATTTTAATCAATGTGTCAAGATATTTTGTGCCGTTTGCACTCGAATTACTTTTCAAACTCTTTTTCCAAAATGAGTCAGTTAATTGTATTTACCAGTGTAAACTGACGTATTTTTCCAAAAGGTTAAGTGACAGGTACTATGCGTAATTGGTTGGGAGCTCAGGGCGTCACTAGGGAATCTTGCAAGTTCTAGATGCCTAAAGTCTGTTGAACAGTTCCTTTTATTGATCCGCCTGTGGATCCTTTACCTTCCGTTGTAATACTTTGACATTACTTATATTCGGAATGTAATATATTTATCTTTTGCTTCTGCTGTGCATTATTATATTGTGTTGTTTGACTATTATGTTGCCAACCACGTCATGATACTCCCCCACCGGGCCCACCGGTGACACGTGGAAAATCGGGGTGTGACAGGTTGGTATCAGAGCCAACATTGAGTGAATTAAACACTAGCTTTTTGTGTTTAATCTCAATGACACAATTGCACATTCCTAAATCTTCTGAGTCTAGACTTAACATAGGAATATTCTCAATCCTAATCTGGAAATCTTTTCTTCCAAAAATTTTTATATATATTGGATACGTCGCCAAGCGAAGAAGCCGTAATAGGAGTTCTCCACACCCGGAGCCTTGAGATGCTGAGCTTCGTACCGTGGCCAGGATGAAACGTGCAACCAAGGAGAAAGCATTCAGAAGTAACTTGAAGAAGAAACTCCTTTTGCTGAAGATTGTTTCCTTAATAGTCCTTATAAGGACATATTTATTTTTCAGTCCCTTCAAGGACACATTATCCCTTCAAAGACCCGCTTAGGGCAACTCTGTACTTCTATTCCTCATATAATGGATTGATTAAATTAAGTTTCATTCTAAACATGAAATATGAAATGAATGGAAAACAACGTCCCTTAGAAGGGAAGTGCCTACGGGCTATAATTAACGTCCTCTAAGACTAAAGACGGTGGTAGCCTACAGCTCCCTGTCAAGAAAAGGTAATGAACTTTGATTCACACCTAAATGCCTCGATCCCAGACGATCATGGCTTATAAATTAAACTTGTCCACGTGACTAAGCCTTTTGTGCTATTATTAAATGCCTGGATCCCAGACGATCATGGCTTATAAATTAAACTTGTCCACGTGACTAAGCCTTTTGTGCTATTACTAAATGCCTCGATCCCAGACGATCATGGCTTATAAATTAAACTTGTCCACGTGACTAAGCCTTTTGTGCTATTACTAAATGCCTCGATCCCAGACGATCATGGCTTATAAATTAATCCCAGACGATCATGGCTTATAAATTAAACTTGTCCACGTGACTAAGCCTTTTGTGCTATTACTAAATGCCTCGATCCCAGACGATCATGGCTTATAAATTAAACTTGTCCACGTGACTAGGCCTTTTGTGCCATTACAAATTCATAAATTGCCCTGATTCTCTGAAATCTTGGCTTATAAATTAAACTTGTCTACGCGACTAGGCCATTTGTGCTATTATTAAATTATAAATTTGGATTTATGATAAAAATCCTGAATAAAATAAATATCCTTACTTTCCTGCCAGTATGCATTTTAAAGATAATCTTAAAGGTGAAACCTAGCCTACGCGGTCAAGATGGTGAAACCTACTCAAGAGATTCAAATCCTTGTTAACACCTAAGAACGTGTTAGCACTCTTGACAAATGTGACTCGAGAAAATCACAACAGTCATCCTATTATTAGATTCTTCCAATTTTCTTATCTAGCCTAGTGATTTAGAAATCATGGCTTGTGTCATCCTATAAGATGATCACATTATAAACATCCAGTAGTGATGAAGTGCCTACGGGCTAAATTTGTTGTCAGATAAGACAACGACAATGGTGGTCTTTGACCTCCTGTCTAAAAATGTTGGACCAGGTCCAAGCATAATAGTCGGTGGGATCCATACGACCTCGACTAATAGCATCTAAGAAGATGATCATATTATAACCATCCCTCAGAAGGGAAATGCCCACGGGCTATATCTATTGTCCTAAAAGACAAAAGACAGTTGAAGTCTACAACTCCCTGTCAAAAGAAGGTAATGAACTTGATTCAGACCTTAATGCCTCGATTCTCTGAAATCATGGCTTATAAAATTTAGAACTGTCCTTGTGACTAGGCCTTATACGCCACTTTAATATCCTTAATGTTTTATAACTAGGATAAATTATAATGGAAAATACTAATTAAGTATAACTAACAAGTTAACCAATATGGCTTATATTACCATGGTTGATAAATCGTCAAAGATGATGATTCCATAATAATCTCTGAATAAATCATTGTTAATATTTATGTAGCAATTAAGCTACATGGCTGGATTAGATGAAAACAGCCACTTGATGGAGACCAATGATACTACCAGAATTAATGTAACTGGAGCAGAACTACAGGCAATAATAGATTATGCTGTTACTCGAGCACTTGATCGGCAGTATGATGAGTCAAATGATACCCACTCTAAGACTCTGTCTGTGGCTCGTTGTAAGCCCCCTTCTAACACACATGAGTTGAGGGAGGACGATGTTCATGACTTGTCAAATCAAAGGAGTATTCCGCCTAGACAGGTTGTGTTTCATCAAGAGGCACCAGTTAAGACTTGTTCATATAAATATTTCGTCTCCTGCAAGCCCAGAGACTTTACAGGAGAAAAAGGGGCCATCGATTGCATGACATGGCTCGATGAAATGGACGCTGTTGTCGACATCAGCGGTTGTGCGGAGCAAGATGTTGTGAAATTTGTTTCACAATCATTCAAAGGGGAAGCGTTGGCATGGTGGAGATCATTGCTCCAAGCCACGGGAAAGGTTCTACTCTACAACTTATCTTGGGGTCAATTTGTTGCTTTAGTCAAGGAAAACTATTGCCCTCAGCATGAAGTAGAAAAGATAGAATCGGACTTCTTGACTTTGGTCATGGAAAATTTGAATTGTCAGGCATATGTGACAAGTTTCAACACTATGTCCCGCCTAGTTCCTTATTTAGTCACCCCTGAACCTAAACGCATAGCGCGTTTCATTGGAGGCCTAGCACCAGAGATAAAAGGAAATGTTAAAGCGTCTAGGCCAACCACATATAGGTCCGCGGTGGACTTATCCTTATCTCTCACCTTAGACGCAATCAGAATAAAGTCTGTTAAGGCTTCTGGCGAGGGAAGAAGAGAAAGAGAGGAGGAAAACTCTCATCATTATAACAAGAAGAAGAAGGGAAGCTCGGAGCGCGGGAAGGATTCCGAGGTTAGGAAGAACTCGAGTCAGTCTGATAACAGACCCAAATGCAATAACTGCAAAAAGCAGCATTTTGGAAAATGTACAATAGACCCACGCGCTAAATTGTGTGGAATTTGCAAGACCAAGGGTCACAAAACCTTAGATTGCAAGGGGATGAAGAACGCCACATGTTACAATTGTAACGGGGAAGGGCACATCAAAACCAACTGTCCAAAGCTTATAAAGAAGCCTGGAGAGGCCAGGAAAACAAATGCATGAGTCTTCCGGATGAACGCCAGGAGATGGTGCAGAAGGATAACTATATAGCAGGTACTTTTCCTTATCAAGCAGTTTATGCAGAAATTTATCTGATGCTGACACATGTGATGCAATAATGAACAATCACTGTTGAGGACTGTTGTCTCCGTCAAATTAGGACTTCGGTCATTTTTTACGAAGTAGAAATTGGCCGATGATACTTTAGAAAATGATCCAACAAACCCTAGATGAATATATTATATCTAATAGGAATTACTCCTTTCTGATATTCCTACGGCAAGCTTTCAAGCTACCTAAATGCTTAAATATAATAAAGACAGATGTGACGTTTTGATCCTCTGTCAGAAAAGTGATGGACTAGGTCCAAAACTTTAATGCCATTGATGGTCTTTTACGACCTAGGCTAAATAATATTGATATATTTTAAATAACGTTCATTAAGAATGTTAGTGCTATAATAGCATGTATAGGTTATTGACACCATGGCTAGTATATATTAAGGCCATCAGAATGAAAAATAACAGTTGTTGGATTTCAACTAAGAAATTGTTTTATTGGTGTTAGGAACCAATAGAAAGTAATGGCAAACTCGGATAAGACAACAGTCGATCGCGCCATTGAGGGCACGACGCATGCTAATGATGCTGAAATTGTGAACCTTAGAATTTCCAAAGATATTCTTCAAACTATGATAGACGCAGCTGTTGGAAAAGCTGTGAAGAAGGCTGTGAAAAAGTTCAAGGAGCCCCATGCTGCTCGGTCCAAATTTTATCTAGGACTACACTTCCTTACTCTTAAGGAGGATCCCGTTCATGCCTCTGATGCAAAGGATGAACTAAAAAGAAAAAAAAGGGGGTAGATAACTCCCAGAGTTCTAAGAAAAAGAATAAACAAAAGTCCAATCAGAAACCTTTATGCAAGATTTGCAAGAAGCGCCACTACGGGAAATGCAGGTTTGAGTCTCAGCCTCTACCGTGTGGAATTTGCAAATCTAGGGAACATAAAACCCTGGATTGCAAGAAGTTGAAAGATGCAACCTGTTATGGTTGCAACGAGAAGGGGCATATCAAGACCAACTGCCCTAGGAACCAGAAGAAGCCCGAGTAGGCCAAGAGAACAAACGCACGAGTTGTCAGGATGAAGGCCCAAGAGATGGGGCAGAATAATAATAAATATGTACCTTTCCTTATCAAACAGTTATGTAGAAACTTATTTGATACTGGCACATATAAATATATTATGAATGATAAAGGTTGAGAACTGTTGTCTCCACCTGATTAAGACTCCGGTCATTTAATGCACGGTAGGAAGTGACCGATGTTACGTTAGAAAATGCTCCAACAAATCCTATATTGATATTTAATATCTATTAGAAATCACTCTTTTCTAATACCCTTATAGCAAACTTTTGGTTGCATACTTAAGGACTCAATATAGTGATAAAAATCGATTGATTGCCTTAAGAATCAAGCCCATATTGTGAGTGATAAGAAGCCATTAATTATCAAGACTCCTTATGAGACAACCCTCGAAATTACACGTATCCGTACGATTAATCAATATTAAACATAAAAAAATGGTGGAACTGGCCGTCCCCGGAATCGAACCTGGGTTTAGGCCGGCCGCACCCTTTCGCGCGCCTAGCCAACTGAGCTAGGTGCCTAGTTTGTGAAAATTTCCATTCTAATTAAATATAAGCACTTGTACAATAAACTTCCTTATCATTGATAAATATTAATTTCTGCTAAGTGTCCTGTTTTTAATACAGGCAATAATAAATCTTCATGAACCATAAACTTAGCAAAATTTTTGTTATCATCCATAAGGTATAACTACCAAGGAGACCATAGTAACCGATTCTTATAGATCGGCAAGGAATCCTTCCGAAAAATCTAAGAACACTCTTTCTTTGCATAGAGTACGACAACATATGTTATTTTAATTATTTTTCTCATTGTTTTCTATCGCCTGCGAATGCCAAACTATGTTTGATAAAAGTGTCATATGAGGATTGGCGTATCCTAGTGTGTCCCATAGATTATTTCCATGTCTGATCAGCATGGGGGTTTAATACATGGAACCCCTAAGATATCCCAATGATCATATTGTACTAAAGTCGACTAGTAGTATTCAAGGAAGATATCCAAAAATGGAAAAAAAATTCAAGTAAATGTTCCCGATTAAGGAATTCGAGGACTTATAACATAAAGGTGTCACTCAATTGACACGGACAATGACAGATGAACTGGAGCCTGAGATAGGGAAAATCTCTATAGCCTCCGTGTACCTTAATTATCTTCTCCTATGATTACCCTGTTTACCCTGGGGGACAGGTAGAGTTAAGTTTCATATCCCATTTAAGGCTGTATTATTATGAAATCCCCAAGACCACTAGTACCATATTGGCAGAATCGAGAACCCTGATTTACTAAGTTTTAAATTATAGGGTTCATATAGCCTAACTCGATATTACGAGAGTTTGATATTGTTAGATAAGAAAGACGGTTCATTTTGCTTATGCATATATTACCGCAATCCTAATTAGGCAACGATTAAAAATTTGCCATCAGCTAACCAAGATCGTCAAATTGTTCGACTAACGATAAGGATTAGCTATTCCCTAATATTAGTTAAGTAATGGTTGGAGTAACCATCTCACCTTAAGATAAGCTTCTCTATAATATTTGATATATAAGTATCAAGGCTACTCCCTTGAAGACCTTGTATGGATGGAATGATAAACGTCCATTGATAGGACAATAGTTTGGTAAGCCCAAATATTAAGATCTGGAAGTTGCATTATAGACAATCAATAAGATCACGCAAATTCATAATCATCAGTAAGATACCAGTATTCGGCAGAAAATTTAGGATTATGAAAATAGCAAACCTCCTAAATTCTTATTAAGGAATAAGGTTAAAAAATAAATATCACCCTGGAAAGGAGTGATGCGATTTGGTAAGAAAGGCAAGCTAAGCCCGAGATACATAGGACCCTTCGAGGTTATCGAACGTGTAGGATCAGTTGCCTATAAGTTAAACTTATCGGAAGAGCTCAGTGGAACTCACAAGGCGTTCCACATCTGCAATCTGAAAAAGTGCTTCGCTGATGAATCACTGGTATTACCCCATACAGATGTGCATATAGATGAGAGCTTAAAATTTGTTGAAAAACCTTTGTCGATTGAAGATCGACAGGTGAAGAAGCTTCGAAGGAAGCACGTACCTATTGTTAAGGTCAAATGGGACGCCCGTAGAGATCCCGAATTCACGTGAGAGGTGGAATCCACGATGAAAGAAAAGTACCCTTACTTATTTCAGTAAATCTCGGGTCGAGATTTATTTTAAGGGGGTGAGGATGTAACACCTCGAAAATTCACGTCCTATAATGTGTTGACACGTGTCATAAAGTTTAAACGTGTGAAAGAAATATTATGGAAGGACTAAAGTTGACAAACATGGGAAGTATGTGAATATACGTATTCTAAGTGTCAACTGTGAATAAATATAATGTACATTAACCCTACACGATGCTCATACCTTCAAACGAATAAATCATGGATCATACGAAGCTAAAAGTGAGTGATTTCAAACTACAGGGACCAAATGCGTCAACATGTTTAAATGATACCTCTGAGTGACCTTTTCGCAAACCCGAAGCTTTGTAAATATTGATTATGCTCACGAGAATGCACCATAAAAATTTCATAAAGTTTGGTTAACGTATGAGAAAGTTATGATCAAATCCGTGTGCGAAGTGTTAAAGCGTAAACGTTGGAAGTTAGGACTTTTCGGGTGAAAATAAAGTTACCCGGGGACTTGGCAAAGTGGGTATATGTTTTAAGGCCTTACTAGATCAATTATAAGGGTTTACCATGCAAGAAACAAGTACCTATTCGAGTTTTGAAGAGCCAAGGACTGATTCGCAAAATGAAAACAATGAAGATCTGCTGCTGATGCCTCGCGCCACGCGAGGGGGCCCTCGCGCCACGCGAGGGTCTCCCAGATACGAAAATGTTGGCTGTTGACTGCCCTTTCCCTTAGACGCGACTTTAACGGATTTTCTTCATTCTTCTTGGCCCCTAGGCACCCCCTAAACACTAGGAACAAGTGTTGATCAGTTGTGGTGAGTTGTAGACACACATGTCAAGGATTTGTGGTGTATTAAACACTATATAAAGGCATGTTATGCAACCATTGTTCTTCACACCTTCAAGTGCATAACTGATCAATTCTGGAGCTCCCAAGCAGGTCCAACTGATCATAAGTCGTGCATAGGACTCTTGTAAGTGTTCTAATCCCTCTTTAGTTGAGTCGTGCATAGGACTCTTGTAAGTGTTCTAAACCCTCTTTAGTTGAGTTGAGTTCGGAACCGAAAGTCACATAGTTTGACTTTCACTTTGACTTTCGGTTCTGACCCGTTTAGGCATGTTTTAGAAATGCCTCAGAGCTTTAATTGGATTAGGTTACTTTTTAGAACAACCCTCTGTGTTTACACACCTTGGTTCACTAGTTATCCAATTAATATGCATATTTCCGTTAATTGCTCATATGTTGACCGTTATGCCCTTATTACCTTAAAACATGATTTATGAAAATGTAAAAGTGTAGAAACCTTAAATACAGATATATAAACTTGTATGCCAAGTTTGACATCAGTTTGACTTATAGATTAAGGGTTATGCTCATTATCGCAAAATTAATGCTTTATGTTAATAAGACGGCGTAATTAGCATATAGCCGACTTAAACATACTTTTTGATATCAAATCTTTTACCCACTGATGTAATATATTATTTTGGGATTTTTAAAGATTTTTAATTAATTTTAGGCTGAGCATAACTCATAGTCGTAGGCTTAATTCGGTAATTGTCGGTTTTGCCCTTACGGGCCATAAAATGAGTTTTACATATCTAAACGACTCCAAACCTTTTGCTACTGATCACATATGATAAATAAATTATTTTAAGCCTTCTGGAAATATAAAAATATCAGATTTAAGTATCGAACCCGGAAATGGCCTTCAATCGCCTTAATTAGCGTTTTTAACGCATAGTATGTTTTAAAATCATATTGGACATAACCGGGTTGATACCTACTGATATAAGAGGCAAATTATAATATTTTAATAGTAAGCAAAAGTTGTTTAACTAAGACTTCAGTTTTGAGCTTTTCGGCTTATATGAAATTACCAAAATACCCCTACGGGGCATAGTTTGTGTTTAATTTCATTTCGGGCATAATGAAAGACATCCTACTGATGTCACAACATATTTGAAGCATATTAACTTAGGAAACCTGTATATGGCTCTTACGGATACCCGTTACGCATAATTCGCGTTCGGTTCGGTTTATGTAACTAGTTTGCATAAATTAGCCGAAACGAGTCAAACCTTATCATTTTTATCTCAAAATCCAGAATGTGTTTAGTTTACCCATATTATACAAGTCTCCAAACTTGTCGGGTCTAAATCACATTCTATTCCGGTCTTCGCTTAATCATGCGTTTTGAACCGTAAACCTTTCCTTAAAACTAACCGGTCTAAGTTACGACTTAAATAAGACCCGTTAGGAATTTAATAGGTTAATAAAACCTTCGTTCCAGATTGAGAGCCCCAGTAGAAGTACTTGTGCTTGCTGATTAG
Source organism: Helianthus tuberosus (assembly GCA_030545235.1). Lineage (NCBI taxonomy): Eukaryota > Viridiplantae > Streptophyta > Magnoliopsida > Asterales > Asteraceae > Helianthus > Helianthus tuberosus. The sequence continues at coordinate 162,517,008 of CM060409.1, forward strand.
AATATACGGCTGAGTATACATTGCATTGCTAGGTCAGGTAAATACTTTTAACTTATTTTCCCTTATACGGGCTTGGGATACGGTATTATAAAAATACCGCTTGGTCGGGTGTAGAAACCTTTTAATCGGAGATGATTAAATTGCATAATCCCGTTTTAATCTGTATTGATTGATAACAAATAACATTGGGGGTTAATGACCGTGTCCTGGATATCCTTGGCTCATTTTAAAAAGTGAATGGCCACGACGTAAGCACAAGGTGTAGGCAAAACACCTCCTGTTGCATATGTATAACGTATACTCACTCGTAAGGGTATCTTCTTGTGAGATTATATTTGTGGTGTGTCGATTAATCTTGTCCGACTTGTATTGTATAATCACCGGCCCTAAATGTTGGACAACCATGTAAATCGGATACAAGATTTTTATTAACAAAATTGTCCCAAGTATAAAAGATTAATTTTGCCTCTGTGCATTTTAATCAATGTGTCAAGATATTTTGTGCCGTTTGCACTCGAATTACTTTTCAAACTCTTTTTCCAAAATGAGTCAGTTAATTGTATTTACCAGTGTAAACTGACGTATTTTTCCAAAAGGTTAAGTGACAGGTACTATGCGTAATTGGTTGGGAGCTCAGGGCGTCACTAGGGAATCTTGCAAGTTCTAGATGCCTAAAGTCTGTTGAACAGTTCCTTTTATTGATCCGCCTGTGGATCCTTTACCTTCCGTTGTAATACTTTGACATTACTTATATTCGGAATGTAATATATTTATCTTTTGCTTCCGTTGTGCATTATTATATTGTGTTGTTTGACTATTATGTTGCCAACCACGTCATGATACTCCCCCACCGGGCCCACCGGTGACACGTGGAAAATCGGGGTGTGACATGAATTGTGCCGCCAACTCAGTCGAGCCCTCGGACGATGTCGCTTGACGCTTGTCTCGCCGTTGTGTTCTTTGTGGCGAGGGGTCTTCGTTCATATCGGGTATGGAAGGGTCCGTGTCAACGGACTTTCTTTTTTGTGCTGAACCTTCCCCTTCCTCACCCAACAATGGGACTTGGGCCCATTTGTCGTGTTTTCGAACGACCTCCCATGCCTCGACATGTTGAAAACCGCTCGGATATTTATTTTGAAAATCCTTTAAAGCGATTTTCATCACGTCAAGATCGTCACACCCGCTATCTCATGTGCGATCCTACATATTATAAAATAATAAGTGTTAAGAACATATGAACTTAGTAAACAAATTTAAAAAATATACAACGTTAAAAAATATAATTTTTACCGCTTGTTGGTATAGGCCGTTGAAATGGGTTATTTTCGTCATCATCGGTAGCCATTTAGATCGTACTTGATGCACAGTCCGGTTACTTCCACCAACGGTGGCGTTATAATGATCTAAAATCCTACGCCAAAAACCCTCGCGGGTTTGTTGATTGCCCTTCTTTTTGTCGGTAGAGCAATGTACCCATGCCTTCGCCAAAGCCTCTTCTTGGTATTTTGACCAAGATTGGCGCTCCATTTTTGCCTTTTTACCCCGAGCGTCATCTTCTTCGTTGCCGGCGTCTTCATTCACATTATCTTGATCGTCACCGGTGTCATCTTCATAGTCGCCCAAATTTTGAGTTTCGGGCACTACTTCCTCGTCCTCGTAAATAGGTAGAGGACGTTCAACATTTTCTCGTGGAGATGGAACTTGTGGGGAACGAAAACCAAACGGGTCGAAGGCTGGGGCTTGAGGATCCATTGATAACAAATTTTGGAAATAGCCGAAAGGGGGTTGTGGTTGGGTGTTGTAAAAGGAGGGGTGTGAACGTTGTGGGTAAAAAAATGGGGGTTGTGTAGTATAACCGAAAGGTGGTTGTGGTTGTGCACTTGCACCGCTCGAACCACCACGAGACGGTTGCGAGCCGCGTCCCTTAGTGTTAGAGCCGACGGACTTTTTCTTGGCTTCGCGGGGTTGGTTCTCCATTGCTCGGTTTGGCTTTGTGTTGTATTTGAAAAAATTTTAGAGGAATAAGATTGAAAATTTGTGTGGTAAAAATTTAGATTTAATGGGGTATTTATAGGTTAAAATCGGATTTTTATTTTTTAAGGAATAGCCGTTGCCAAACGTTCAAAAAATCAAAAAGTTTGAAAAGTTGTGCGGTGAATCAATGCCGCAGACCTGTCCCCGCTTAGCCTCCCCGAGGGGTCGGCGGCAGTGTTCCCGAGAGGGGAACTCACTCACCGCACGCCACCCCGAGGGCGCCCCGTTCACCCTTATTATTTCTAGAGCATTTTAGTTTGGTAGTGTTTTGCTATAGCTCTAAGGGATGCTGTCGAATGCTGTTCACAAATTCATGTTATCTTGAGGTTAAAACTATGTGGTTTTTTATTTTAATTGACCAAAGACAATGCATAAAAGAAACCTGGAAAGTTCTTGACTCCATGTGATTCTGAGATGGAAACATACACCTTTGACCGCAAAAGTCAAACTGTGGTTGAATTGGACAAAACCATTTTGAAATCTTACTTTTTTTTTTCTTTTTCAATACTAGAGAAGTCAAACAAGTGGATTTGGGATTGGGTGATACAAGAGTCTCAGCATATATTGTTACAAAATTGCTACTGAAATAGTATTATTACAGATAGCTTATCTCTAAACTGGGAATATAAACAAGAAAACAGAAAACAAAATAACGTATTAATACAATAACAGTGAACCGGGCTTGTGTTTGACACAATTCCCTTAAACAGATTCGCGGTCTGTTCCCAGGGTACGCCGATTCGAAGCAGCTACAGCGCACTGCCGGACCTGTACAGTTGCCTGAAATAAACTGGAATACTTGCAGAGAGAAGGAAAACTATCTGCTGGTGTATCTTTTCTGTGTGTTCTTAAACTGATTAGAATGCACATGATTTATAGGCATATAAAATCATTGCATAATTCGAGCCAGCAAAGCATCCATTTGCAGATAATGGAATCAATCATAAAATTGATAGTGCACAAACTTAAATAATGAAAGTGCACGAATAATTCATCAATCAAATGAATTAAATAATGATAGTGCAAATGAATTAAATAATGATAGTGCACATACTAAATAATAATTCATTCATTGCTCAATCAGTTTATTTAACAAAATAAAATACGGGTCTCAAGGTGCAAAAACCAGCCCCACGCGGGTCGGGTTTTTCGGAGATTCGTGTCCGCAGGACGTGCGGGCACACACAAGTTCAAGCTAATTCCGGTTCCAATTTGCACCCCCCCTCGCACGCGGGTAGGACTTGTGGTAAAACATGTCATAAAGCTATACTAGTAGGTAAATGCTTTACCTTATAAATAGCCATTCCTTTTGTTCCCTACACCGAAGTGGGACAAATTGTTTACCACATTTGAGACTTTCATTCACGCCAATATTTCCAACAATCCCCCACATGAATGGAGGTCGATCTCAGAACAACATTATTCCAATTAAATTTCAGCAGTTGAGTTTTGCATACGATAGGAAGGTGTTACCCTTTGAACCTTCGCTCATGAAACGCACTTAGCCCACTAGCTCTGAGTAGAACTCGATGTCTTTGAACTCGTCTGCCGTTTGTGTAGACGACAATGCACTTCACATAAAACTCTCCCTGACAAAGTCAAGTCCTCGTAGTTATGTTCGTTATGGTCATGAACATGATGCCTGGTTCTGCGAGAGCTATTAAGTATTGTGCCCCATCAATACCCTTCGAAGCGACCCCACTTCTCTCTCACATAGGTGATTCACTATGTATAGTTACTTTAGTCGAATCATTAAAAGCTATATGCTTAGCCTCACACTTGTCACTTTTAGGAATGGACTAGGAAGTTTATTAAGCTTTTACAATAAACTCCCTTATATATATACATAGGGTAACCCCCCACAGTGACCTCACTAATTCATACAATTAGGTTTTCCTATTGAACTTAGCTCTTGGGATCTCCAGTCTACTGAGTTAGGTTTCCATCATATGAACTTATTTTCAAGGGCTTCAGTCCCATTCCCAATGATGACTTTTGTACTACCTCTCTACTTAGGCCTTTTGTTAGCGGATCCGCAATATTATCCTTTGACCTCACGTAGTCAACAGTGATAATTCCAGTAGAGATTAGTTGTCGTACCGTATTATGTCTACGTCTGATATGTCTGTTCCTACCATTATACATTGTGTTACGAGCTCTGCCAAGTGCCGATTGGCTATCACAATATATACAAATGGCCGTTGCCGGCTTAGGCCATCTTGGTATATCCTCAACAAATTGACGTAGCCATTCTGCCTCTTCACCTGCTTTATCTAAAGCGATGAACTCAGATTCCATCGTGGATCTAGCAATAACCGTTTGTTTCGACGATTTCCATGATATCGCTGCACCTCCAAGTGTGAATACATACCCACTTGTTGCTCTGGAATCATTCGTGTCAAATATCCAATTCGCATCGCAGTATCCTTCTATAACTGCTGGATATCTGTTATAATGCAACCCGTATTCCCGAGTGTATCTTAAGTAGCGAAGCAACCGAGTGATACCGTTCCAATGCAATGAACTTGGGTATCTCGTGTATCTACTTAGCTTGCTCACAGCATATGCTATGTCTGGTCTAGTACAACTCATAAGATACATCAAACTACCAATAATTCTTGAGTATTCCAACTGGTTTACGGGTTCACCTCTATTCTTGGCTAGATGTTGACTCGTGTCAAGCGGAGTTCTAGCTTCATTAGAGTCGTTTGCATTGAACTTATCAAGAATTTTGTCCACATAGTGGGATTAACTTAAAACAAGTCCACTTTCGGTTCGCGTGATTTTGATCCGCAAAATCACATCCGCAAGACCCATGTCTTTCATGTCAAATCTTGCCTTTAGCATGTTCTTTGTAGATTTTATGATTTTGTCATCACTTCCAGCAATGAGTATATCATCTACATATAGACATAAAATGACATATCCATCAGATGTGTCCTTAACATATACACATTTGTCACACTCATTGATTTTGAACCCAGCATCAAGTATGACTTGATCAAACTTCTGGTGCCATTGTTTTGGAGCTTGTTTCAATCCATACAAGGATTTTACAAGTTTACAAACTTTCTTTTCTTGCCCAATGGCTATGAAACCTTCAGGTTGTTCCATGTAAATCTCTTCCTCAAGATTTCCATTCAAGAAAGCTGTTTTCACATCCATTTGATGAACTTCCAAATTTCTAATGGCTACAATGGCAAGCATCAACCTGATGGAGGTTATTCGCGTAACAGGCGAATATGTATCAAAGTAATCTAAACCTTCTCGTTGTTTATATCCTTTGATCACCAACCTTGCCTTGTATTTATCGATGGTCCCATCTGGTTTCATCTTCTTCTTGAAGATCCATCGATATCCTAGTGGTTTACTTCCTTGAGGAAGATCCACTAGTTCCCATGTATGATTTTGTAAGATAGAATCTATCTCACTTTTGATGGCCTCCCTCCACTGAGGTCCTTCTGAGGATCTTACCGCTTGTTGGTACGTTTGAGGTTCCTCTTCTATCATATAGGTAAGAAAATCAGGCCCAAAGGTTTTTTCAGTCCTTTGCCGTTTACTTCTCCTGATTTCAACTTCCTCAGTGTTAGATTGTTCCTGAGGTTCATTATATGCACCCTCATCTCTAGGAACAATTTCCTCAACTGGTCTAGTGAAACTCGGTTCACCTTTACCTGAGCATGGGAACACATGTTCAATCCATGAAGCATCCTTAGATTCTATTAAGGTGCCATTGCATATTCCAGGGTTCTTGGAATCATGTACAAGAAAACGATATGGACCATAAGGACGGGTGTATCCTACAAACACACAATCCACAGTTTTGGGTCCTATTAATAGGCGCTTTGGTGGTGTGACCACCACCTTGGCTAGACACCCCCACACTTTTAAAGATTTATATGGTGGTTTCTTTCCCGTCCATGATTCGTATGGAGTTATATCCTTTTTCTTATTCGGTATCATGTTCAACACATAATTTTCCAATAAGATTGCTTCCCCCCACATGTTTTGGTTTACACCAGAACTTATCATCATGGCATTCATCATTTCTTTCAAAGTACGATTTTTCCGTTCCGCTATGCCATTTGATTGAGGGGAGTAAGGAGCCGTGAGTTCGTGGATGATTCCACTTTTTGCACATACGTCAATAAAAGGTGAAACATATTCACCTCCACGGTCACTCCTTACGACTTTGATTTTCCGATTTAGTTGATTCTCAACTTCGGCTTTGAACAAGATAAACTTGTCAATAGCCTCGTCCTTACTCTTAAGTAAGTACACATAGCAATATCTGGTACTATCATCAATAAAAGTGATAAAGTACTTGTTCCCTCCACGAGTAGGAATTGCTTTTAGATCACACACATCAGTGTGTATCATTTCGAGGGGTTCAGTGATTCTTTCAACCTTTTTAAATGGCGATCTTGTTTGTTTTGCTTCTATGCAAACTTCACATTTATTATTTGAGTCGATATCAAATGTTGGAATGCAATTAAGTTTAATTAAATGACGAATGGAATTATAATTTACGTGACCTAGTCTACCATGCCAAAGATTACAAGACTCAATCAAGTAAGTAGAACTTGTAGCGTTTTCTTTTATTGCATTCACGACAATTACATTTAATTTAAACATTCCATTGAGGGCATAGCCCTTACCAACATACACACTATTTTTGGTCAACACGACCTTGTCCGACTCAATCACCATTTTGAACCCAAATTTGTTCAACTGCCAACCCGACACAAGGTTCTTACGAATTTCTGGAACATACAACATGTTTGACAAGGTGAGTTCCTTTCCAGAAACATTTTTAGAACCACGTTCCCTTCACCTTTAATTTCGGCCGTGGCAAAGTTTCCCATAAAAACCTTTTCGCCATTAGTCACCTCTTTGAAGGTGTTAAAAAGGCTCTTGTCGAAACACACATGACGGGTAGCCCCCGTATCAACCCACCAATCCTTGTTATTTTGCCCGACCAAATTAACTTCAGTCACCAAAATCGAGAGATCCGTGACCATGGCAACCAGGTTGTCGACTTCATCAACCATGTTTGCTTGTCGAGCATTTTCCTTCTTAGGAAGCTTGCATTCGTTGGCCTTGTGGCCTTGCTTCTGACAATTATAGCAAATTCCTAGGAACTTCTTTTTACCAACTCCCCCTTAGGACCAAGGTTGGAGCGTTTCCCATGACTTTTATTTCCACCTTTTCCCCTGTTTTTTCCCTTCGAAGACTGGCCATGTTCAACAAGATTGGCCTTCACAGTTTCAGGACCATCAATCTTTTTTAGACCCACTTTGTTTTCTTCTTCAATCCGAAGACGCATAACAAGGTCTTGAATGGTCATCTCCTTTCGCTTATGCTTGAGATAGTTCTTGAAATTAACCCAACTTGGTGGCAGTTTTTCAATCATTGCAGCAACTTGGAATGTCTCGTTGAGTATCATTCCTTCCGAATGAATATCATGAAGGATAATCTGCAATTCTTGGACTTGGCTCATGACAGTTTTAGAGTCTATCATTTTAAAGTCCAAGAACTTAGCCACCACGAATTTCTTAGTGCCCGCATCTTGTGTTTTGTATTTTTGATCCAAAGACTCCCACAATTCTTTGGCAGTCGTGGCTTTGCAATACACATTATACAATGTGTCCACCAAACCATTCAAAATAAAGTTACGGCACAGGAAATCCGAATGATTCCAAGCATGCATTGTGCTCACAGATTGAGCATTCATATCCCCTTCATCCACTTGGGGTTTAGGTTCAGTCAAGAACCTTGCCAGATTCAGCGTGGTCAGATAAAAGAACATCTTTTGCTGCCACTGTTTGAAATTCACACCACTGAATTTCTCTGGTTTCTCAGCATGCGACACTGCATTAGGCAGTGGTGTCACCAAACTGGTGGTGACAGTTACAGCGGGAGTCATGACCGCAGAAACAGGACTGGTCATGACAGCAGAAACATCAGAAGCAGCAGTAGTCATCGGTTGGGATGCCATTCTGAAACGTAACAGAATGCAGGAACGAACAGTAAAGAAATCTGTTTAAGTTTGTTACAAAATTGCTACTGAAATAGTATTATTACAGATAGCTTATCTCTAAACTGGGAATATAAACAAGAAAACAGAAAACAAAATAACGTATTAATACAATAACAGTGAACCGGGCTTGTGTTTGACACAATTCCCTTAAACAGATTCGCGGTCTGTTCCCAGGGTACGCCGATTCGAAGCAGCTACAGCGCACTGCCGGACCTGTACAGTTGCCTGAAATAAACTGGAATACTTGCAGAGAGAAGGAAAACTATCTGCTGGTGTATCTTTTCTGTGTGTTCTTAAACTGATTAGAATGCACATGATTTATAGGCATATAAAATCATTGCATAATTCGAGCCAGCAAAGCATCCATTTGCAGATAATGGAATCAATCATAAAATTGATAGTGCACAAACTTAAATAATGAAAGTGCACGAATAATTCATCAATCAAATGAATTAAATAATGATAGTGCAAATGAATTAAATAATGATAGTGCACATACTAAATAATAATTCATTCATTGCTCAATCAGTTTATTTAACAAAATAAAATACGGGTCTCAAGGTGCAAAAACCAGCCCCACGCGGGTCGGGTTTTTCGGAGATTCGTGTCCGCAGGACGTGCGGGCACACACAAGTTCAAGCTAATTCCGGTTCCAATTTGCACCCCCTCGCACGCGAGTAAGACTTGTGGTAAAACATGTCATAAAGCTATACTAGTAGGTAAATGCTTTACCTTATAAATAGCCATTCCTTTTGTTCCCTACCCCGAAGTGGGACAAATTGTTTACCACATTTGAGACTTTCATTCACGCCAATATTTCCAACATATATCATTCGACCAGATGTATACCCAAGGCTCGGAGGAAAAATATACCGATAGTGTGTTGTGAAGTCCTTAGAATTCACCTTTCTGAAAGAATTGTTTTCCTCATCCAAAACGGCAAGCCAATTGCCAGTACTCGCTGTGCATACACCCTGCAATCTAAACCTATCACCTTGTGGTTCGCAGAAAGCAGCCACCTTCACCCACCCATCATCATCGCCATCCATCATCCTCCACAGATTGCACTGCTTCGAGCATATGCCATTTATAAATATCACATAGGATACGCAGAGGTGAAGCCATCCATTGAGAACGACTAAACTCGCACAATAAAGATGAATATCATCATCCGGAACAGGGGGACAAGATATTTACCTAAAAGTTTCCATCTCCACATCAAAACAGATAATCCACCAATGCCAATTAGCTGTGACAGAGAAATATAGGCATTGGCCCCATAAAGTAGCCGAGACCAAGTGGAGACTCCCCTAGAAGGAGTAGGGTCGAGAGAAAAATAATCAAAACCAATCTTCCAGCATGTATCCCATCTGTGGGAATAGACATAAGCCCCCGGTCGCCGGACAAATATAAAAGTCTGTAATCGTTAGAAGAGTCCTTATAGAAACCGCCAACATCGTTAAGACAGTAGCGAAAATCAACATATCTTGGTTTAAACAACACCTTCCTGTAGGCACCGGTCAATGGATTCCAAAACACAAGCTTATTGAGTGCGTCCGGTGAGGCTAAACATACCAATCCATCCAAGCTTGCTAAAAAAAATACTCGTTGGTCAAGGCTAGGGATAGGGTTAGGCTTACAAGGGATGGTTTTTGTTGAAGGGGAAAGGGTGTGTAAGGTGGCTTCGTCAAGTACCAGAAGTTTATAGTCGTCGATGGTGGTTCCGTGAAGCCGGAGGTGCATCCTGCCAAACCTCGGTGTGGATAGAAGCGATCTCCATTGTTTGCACACACACCTGCAACGACCTATGTCGGATTTCGCCGCAACTCTTGGTAGTATCTCACATTCAATTAAACTAAATGGAAGAAGTTCAACACCCTTCCTCTTCTTCTTCGTCCACATCTTCTTCAGAAAGAAGTTATTAAATCTCCCATATAAAATCCCTTTTATAATTAATTAATCGAGTAAATTGCAATTTTGGTCCCCGTGGTTTATACTATATTTTACAAATACGAAAACTCTTATACACCAACGTTTCAATTTATTACGATTTCAGTCCATCAGACTAACTCCAAACACATTAATGTTAAATCCAGCTCACATGAGAGGCATGTAATGGTATGGTCATAATTAACCATATCAATTGAAAGAAACAAAATTATTTAACTTTTTTTCACTCAAAAAACTTATCACGAAATTAAGAGCAAGTCAGTGATGGTAGCAATAAATTGAGTGGAACAGATCAAATACATGTGGACAAGTTCACAAGTCCTTAAGCCTAATCAACGAACATGTAATATCGCTCAAATTTAACTTCGTATACTATTTGGGCACAGTATTCTGAAATAAAGTCAATTGGCTACTGTTGAGTTAAAAACAGGAAAAAAGTATGGAAAACGTTTGACTTGTAATATGGCTTGGCGGCTTAAAGAAAGAAAGAAATTAAACTATAAAGCAATTTGCCTTCTGCCTCCTATTTGTGTTATACGAAACCCAAGAAAAAAATATCTCTTAACCGTCAAAATGTAAACGAGAAAACTTTTCTTTTCTAATCGAATCACTGTTTTGACACAAACCCGGAACTTATAAGTTCGTTCAACAATCACAAGTTCGTTCAATATGAAGTTCTTTTGATGAATGATGAACGTGTGGGGAGTAATTATTTTTTTTTTAAAGGTAACTATTATTCATAGAAACACCACCCTCAAAAACGAGGGCAGCCTATACACCGAGCACCGCAGACATTACAAAAGAGAAAACGACACCCAGCTGTCCCAAGAAACATCTCTATATTTGGACCCATTACTATACCACAAAAAACCAAAGGACTTAATATTCTGAACAATACATGCGACTGAACGAGACTTATTAGAGAACCTTCTTTCGTTCCTAGCTTTCCAAATGCACCACCAACCCACCATCACAATGCCTTTCAAGATATCTCTAGTTTTAGCCTCCAGCTCTGCAAACTCGTGCACCACAAGCAAATCATCCATGGAGAATGCGAAAATAGGACTTATATGACACCACCGGCTAATATGATACCAAACTTCCGCAGCCACTTCGCAAGTGCAGAAGAGGTGCTCTGCAGATTCAATACCATCATTGCAAAGGACACACCTACTGTCCCCAAAGAAACAATTCCGATAGCTAAGAGCATCCAAAGTAGCTATACGACCCATCTGCGCTCTCCAAACGAAAATATTGACCTTTTTCGGGACCCATCTAGACCAATTAAACACAACAATATTGCTATAATATTCGTTACTTCTGAGAACGTTCTTAACCGCCCCTACCGAAAAATCCTTATCGTTACCTCCAATCCATTCCCACCTGTCTTCGGACTCGTTAAGCTTAACTGAATTCAAGAGAGTAGTGAGCTCTCTCCATTCAGCCAACTCTCCGGGTAAATCCAGGCTGCGATACCAGCCCCACCTCCCCGAGAACACCTAGGAAATCATGTTATAACGATCCACAATCAAGCATTTCTTCTCAGCTTCCAATCTGAACAGCAAAGGGAACCGCTCCTTGAGAGTCGTATATTGCATGTTTTTTTTTAATTGAGATGGTTGATTATGAAATTGTTCATGCTTCTCATGTGACCAAGATTTAACATCAATGTGGATGGAGTTAGTCTGTTACTCTTATGTAATTTGCCCTGCTGATTGGAATGAAAGAATTGTTTGAAAAAAAAAAGTTAAAGTAAAAACAAATTGAAACGTTGATGCATTATTTGCAAGAGTTTTAATAGAGTTAATTACTTTTTCAGTCCCTGAGGTTTGCCAAAAATAACGGTTTCAGTCCATTAGTTTAAAAATTGTCATTTCAGTCCATTAGTTTTATTTTCATAACCATTTCAGTCCACTAACTTAACTCCATCCATTTATTTTGTTAACTTTGGGGTGAAATTACCAAATTACCCCTGCTAACTTAACAAATTGTAATAAAAATCATAAAAATTCCAAAAAATTCAAAAAAATTCCAAAAAATCAAAAAAAATTTAAAAAATTCAAAAAATCAAAAAAATTCAAAGAAATTGAAAAAAAATATAAAAATAATAAAAATAATAAAAAAATTCAAAAAAATCTAAAAAAAAAAATTCCAAAAAATTCAAAAAAATCAAAAAAATTCCAAAAAATTCAAAAAAAATCTAAAAATCAAATTTTTTTTTTAAAAATCGTAAAAATTCTAAAAAATCCAAAATGTTTCGAACCCGAACCGTTTCGACCCGTACCGTTTCGACGCGAACCGTTTTGACCCGTACCGTTTGGAGCCGAACCGTTTCGATGCAAACCGTTTCGACCCGTACCGTTTCGATGCGAACCGTTTCGACGCGAACCGTTTCGACCCGTTCCGTTTCGACCCGAACCGTTTCGAGCCGAACCGTTTCGAGCCGAACCGTTTCGACCCGTACTGTTTCGACGCGAACCGTTTCGACCCGTACGGTTCAGCAGGTTCGCGTCGAAACGGTTCAGCTCGAAACGGTACGGGTCGAAACGGTTCGCGTCGAAACGGTTCGGCTCGAAACGGTACGGGTCGAAACGGTTCGCGTCGAAACGGTTCGCGTCGAAACGGTTCGGCTCGAAACGGAACGGGTCGAAACGGTTCGCGTCGAAACGGTACGGCTCGAAACGGACGGGTCGAAACGGTACGGGTCGAAACGGTTCGGCTCGAAACGGTTCAGCTCGAAACGGAACGGGTCGAAACGGCACGGGTCGAAACGGCACGGGTCGAAACGGTTCGGCTCGAAACGGTACGGGTCGAAACGGTTCGCGTCGAAACGGTTCAGCTCGAAACGGTACGGGTCGAAACGGTTCGCGTCGAAACGGTTCGCGTCGAAACTGTAGGGGTCGAAACGGTTCGCATCGAAACGGTACGGGTCGAAACGGTTTGCGTCGAAACGGTTCGGCTCCAAACGGTACGGGTCGAAACGGTTCGCGTCGAAACGGTACGGGTCGAAACGGTTCGGGTTCGAAACATTTTGGATTTTTTAGAATTTTTATGATTTAAAAAAAAAAATTTTGATTTTTAGATTTTTTTGAATTTTTTGGAATTTTTTTGATTTTTTTGAATTTTTTGGAATTTTTTTTATTTTTAGATTTTTTAGAATTTTTTTATTATTTTTATTATTTTTATATTTTTTTTCTATTTCTTTGAATTTTTTTGATTTTTTGAATTTTTTAAATTTTTTTTTATTTTTAGATTTTTTGGAATTTTTTTTAATTTTTTTGAATTTTTATGATTTTTATTACAATTTGTTAAGTTAGCAGGGGTAATTTGGTAATTTCACCCCAAAGTTAACAAAATAAATGGATGGAGTTAAGTTAGTGGATTGAAATGGTTATGAAAATGAAACTAATGGACTGAAATGACAATTTTTAAACTAATGGACTGAAACCGTTATTTTTGGCAAACCTTAGGGACTGAAAAAGTAATTAACTCGTTTTAATATTTATAAAATATAGCAATGTGCTATAAACTACAGGGACCAAAACCGTAATTTACTCTAATTAATTACCTTCTCCTAATGTGAGATGAAACCGACTTTGATATTAAGGAGGAGGTATTTTATTTTGGAGTTAAATGCCATTTTAGTCCCTGTGGTTTGGGTCATTTTGCCAGTTTAGTCCAAAGGTTTCATTTTTAACTTGTGGGTCCAAAAAGGTTTCACAGTTGCCATTTTAGTCCACTGGGTTAACTTCATCCATTTTTTCTGTTAACGAGAAGGCCAATTTGGTCATTTTATATGTAATTCTGTTAACTAAAAGGACAATTCAGCCATATAAAATGACCGAATTGACCTTCTCGTTAACAGAAAAAATGGATGAAGTTAACCCAGTGGACTAAAATGGCAACTGTGAAACCTTTTTGGACCCACAGGTTAAAAATGAAACCTTTGGACTAAACTGGCAAAATGGCCCAAACCACAGGGACTAAAATGGCATTTAACTCTTTATTTTATTATTATTTGGATTTGGATTAGGATATAATAAAATCCCTTAGGCTGGACGGTATGGAGGTTCGTCCTCCACCGTCCTGGAGCGTCGCCGGACCAAACACCACGCCGCCCCCCAGTCTTCGTCCAAATCCTATATGACAAAAAACCACCCCTCCCCCTCTCTCACACGCCTATACATACAATATATACATACACATTTTAGGTCCATCCTCCCATTTCCATACCTCCATCCTCTTTGTCTCATCCTCATGCCCATCCTACGTGGCACTTACATGGCGGACCATCTTCCAAGGGAGGACCATCACCATACCGTGTAGCTTACCTTCTCCTAAAATTTGAATTTTATTTTTAATTTAATTACATTAAGTAAATCGATATATGAAAACTTATGTGTAGTTATTATCATATATGATGAGTAGCTTAGAACCCTGTGTTATATATGGGTCGCATAAGTTTAATTTTATATATTTAAAATACCTCTTATATTACACGAGTTAAATAAATGAGTAAATTACAAGTTTTGTCATTTATGTTTACACCAAATTGTAGGCGCTGTCATTTATCGCAAAAGTTGACAAGTTTTGTACTTAATGTTCCGAAATCTTGCACGTTATGTCCTTTAGCCCTAACTCAGTTAGATTTTTTGGTTAAGTATTGTAAAGAATTATTATTTAAGGGCTAGTTGTACAAAACTAAAAAACAAAAAAATATATATATAAAAACTCTTTCTTCTCTCTCTCTCTCATATGAACCTGCATCTCTCTCTTCTCTCTCTCTCCTCTCTATCTCTCTCTCTCTCTCTCTAATATGAACCAACCTCCATCTCTCTCTTCTCTCTCTTCTCTCTCTTTCCCCCCTCTCTCTCTCTCTCTTTCGTTTGGTTCCAATATTACCAATACCGGTACCGATGTTGTTCGGTGGAATTCGATTAGTTTCGTCACGTATCGATACTCGATAAAAAAATACGTTTTTTCAATATTCTTACCGGTACCCATATAGTTTACCATACAAAAAATATGTTGTTTTGAATACAAACAAATAAATTACTATTTTCTTCAATTTTGGTTCGATTTGATATGATAATGTAACGCCCCAAAAATCTGAATGTTAATACTTGTCGTGTGTTCCTATATGACACGTCATGAAATAAATAACTAGGCTATTTAACCTAGTTAAAGGTATGGTCAAAAGTATTAAATGATGAAGGTAGTGTCAGTTATGTTTTAAAGGCAAACCCGAGGGGCTAAAGTGGAACAAATGAAAGTTTCTTACTAATTAAAAGATCAACACACACACACAAACACACATACGTGTGTGTGTTCGTGAAGCGTCAGGAGCTCTCAAGAGCTCCAAACCCTAACTCACATAAATCACCAAATTGAAGGGTGAATCGAAGCTCAAATTCAAGACGGAACACGGATTAATGATCACCTTAACGAGGGGATCATAAGGTATGTCTTAAATCTAAGATTTGTGATCATGTGTGAAGTGGGTTATGTTCAAATCCGTGAGTTAATATGAAATTGATCATGTACAAGGGTTAGAATCATCGTATAGAACATGGGTTACGTATGGTTTGTGTTAATTTGATGATTAGAGGTGAAACCCGTTAGTTAGGGTGAAGATGATGACTAGAATCACCACCCATGTCCGAGTCTTGTTGAAAGATTGATGTATTATGTAGGTATAATGAATACTTGTTAGATGAATTAGGAGAAATGTGATGATGATATGTTTGATGCTTATTTGCGAATGATACACGATGATTAGTAGTAGGTTTTGATGGGTTATGTATGAGTTTAGAAGATTTATGCATGAATTAGTTGTACGTTATGCTTAAAAGGTAGTACGCACATCAAGTGTATGATGCAATGTATATAGTGTCGTCCGTATAGTCGATTATGATGTTATGAGTATATGATGATAAGTCGATAGTTAAATATGGTTAATAGTTGACTCTTAAAAGTCAACTAAGTATAAGAAACATGATTTGACTCGTTGTTGTAAAAGCAGGATTATAGGAAGTCGTTTGATTACATGATGAATTACATGTGTTGGAAAGGATATGAAGTTGATTATATGTTTTATGCTTGTTAGAAATGACTAAGGAAAGTTAAGTGTGAAATATGCGATTGATATGATTGTTAACATGTACAAATGAGTATGCTAATAAGAGCGTGATTTCGATGAAATGAAAGTATAGGAATCACGTTGAGACGGGCTCAAGCATGAGGTGTTAACGGGTCAAGAAGAGGCAAGGAATCGGATACGAGCACGGACGCATAAGGTAAGTGATTTCCGTAATCACTTCTTAGTTCGATTAAGTAATATGGTGTTTTAATTAACTAAACATGATGTTTGGGGTCAAATATGTGTTGTAGTCTTTCGTCGTAATTGATGGGATTAAAGTTAACCAAAATGCCCTTGATGGGTATTTTGGGCAAACGATCTTAAAAGTAGTTTAGAAACAAGATATTCGATTAGTGTAATGTTTTGGTCAAGTATGAAAGTGGGGAGTATGGTTTTATTAGTCATAGACCAATTAATGCGCGAATACCCTTAACGGGTCAAAATAAGCATATGAATGATAATGGGTTAAGAGGATGCAAGACATCCAAGAATTTAGTCTTTTATGATAGACGTCACTGATATTATTAGGTTCATCAGAAGTTATGATAAAACAAACAAGTTATGTTGATGAATGCATGAACGGGTCGAAATTTTGTAAGAGGGTAATAAGCCGAAGAGTTAAAAGTTTGAAATTTTATTATGTCGGATGTTGGATTTTAACTCCATTAGATGGAGAATTAAATTACGGACGTATAGGAAAAAGAATCGGGTAAAACGGATCAAAAACGAGAAAGTTATGATCGTTTACGTAAAATTCGGATGTGCTGGGAATATGCAGCAACCAGCTGCAATTGTTCTGAGAAAAAGGGGGCGTCGCGTCACGCGACGGGGGGTCGCGCGACGCGACGGGGGTAAGTTTCTCCGAAAGTTGTTTATTTCACTTGTTCGGTCCGGAAAGCTCGTTTAAACGTGTTTCAGGCTACGTAAGACTAATTTAACTTACTTTTTTATAAGCTTAAGTGTATGCACATGTGTAGATAGGTATGTATGTATGTTTATAAGTATGTGAGCAAGTACGTGGATATATGATGGTATGTATGAGAGTAGATATGTATGAGTTTGGTTTGTTGCAAGTAGGGATGTATGTATGTATGTATATATAATGTCATGAGTGTACGTAATGATGTAGGTATGTGTGTATGTAGATACGTTTATAATGAGGTATATGTACTTATATGTAGGTATGCATGTAGATTGGCATGTATGTGTGTGAGTGATGGGTGTCAAGTATTATATATATTAGGTGTATATTTTAAGCCCCTTTAACACTTTTTAGTCAAGTTTTAAATTTATAAAACACGATATTTACTAACACTAGACACTCATATGGGCAAGTGCACCCATCGTGAGCGTAGTATAGTGTTGGTAAGATACCGAGGTCGTCCAAGGACACAAGAGCTTTTAGTACCGGTTTATCCTCAACGTCTAATCAAAAATAAAAAGTTTAAAAAAATGTTTTAAGCTAAAAAAATAAAAACTAACTAAAAATGTTGAAAAAGAAAAAAAAACAGATAGACAAGATGAATCACTTGTGTGACAACTCGTAATTTCGAATCTATCTTTGCACTTTGATGTAACATATGTGAACGTGATACGATTATATGAACTCGGTGTGATTGCCTGATATGTTGGATTAATAAATGTCTATGAGTTAATTGTTTTGGTATGTGCTATGCGTAATATATGTATGTATATGAATGAGCCCAAACGCACAACATAATCCAATCGCACAAGCCCAAACCGCCACCACCTTGCCCCTTATTGGATTCAGCAGCCCAAGTCCATGGGTTTAAGCCCATTATTTCGGCCAAAAGACTAACCGCCCAAACCTTTAGCATATACGTTTACATATTATGCATTTGTTTGGCATGAAATCAAAAATAATAAAACCCTACTCCTCTTACCTGTCTTGGACGGCAGCCTCCCCTTATCCAAACTCTACGCCTCTCGATTTTGGTATTCTCGTAACTCACCATCAGGTTAGTGGATGTATTATAATTTATGAATATTGATTGTTAGTTACATGAGGTGTAAATAGATCTAGGGTTTGTTAGAAACATGATCCTGTACACACGCTTTAATCTAGGGAACGTGGCTGATGTGATGATGATTGATATTGTATATGAATTATTGCATGTATGTTTCAGATTAAGAGGTTGGAGTGACATGTGTTGCTTTGGAAACTGTCATGTATATGGGATATAATATGATCGACCATGTGTCCTGTTAATAATGATTCGGTTTGCAAGAGACAATTAATCAACATAACCTTAGTCAAACCCACTCCAACTAATTGGTCCAATAATCTCTTGAGGTAGTTTGCAGTTGTCGGCTTTTGTGTGGTTGATTGGCTGGTTAAATTGATAGTTGCTTCATGAAGTTCATGATTAATTATTATGCATGTGGTATGCTTTGAAATAGCAGCCAAATTTAGATAAAGGTCATGCATGATTGTCAGACATCTTATTCATATTGACATAGGAATTGTCAAGGCATGTGATAACCCATATGTATGCCACTAGTATTTGTCTAGCATGTATATTTAATAATAGATTATGTGGTCACATGCTATTTGGTTCGATATGCACATAAAGTAGGATCTATGCTAGTCTGTTAGTTGGTGTTGATTTAGGATTTGAGAGTTTATATTATTGTTGATGGATCATGGATCTGCTATTGTTGATGATGAGATATGTGCCGAAAACCCCATCCAACGAAATCACTTTAGTGATTTTGTGGCCCATAGTGATTTCGGCTATAATGTTTTCGGCCCATATAAGTATTCGGCCCAACTGATTTAAATTGGTTAACTCTGTTACGTTATGTGCTTCTGCGATGTATGTAATGCCGTTAAGTTATTAACTCAGTTAGTATATAAAGGACTGTTAGTTATTGACTCTTTTAATTATTAACACTGTTAGTTGTTAATCCAGTTAGACATGTTATTTTGAATAAACTATTTTAACTCAGTTAAGTTAAGCACATAACACAGTTAGATCACTAGTTCTGTGAGATGTTAACTTGTTAACGGTGTAACCTTGTTGATATATGTTAATCCAGTTATACTTGCTAACACTGTTAAAGTGTGTTTTTGGTTTAAACAACATTAGATTGTATGAACTGCATATTATAGGTTAACTGCTTGTACAATACATGAGATTGACTGTCAAGCACTTAATGACCTAGATTTCATGCGAAACCTTTTAAACATGTACTGACCGAACATACGTGCGTACCATAGGTCGTGATTGATTAATTGTGAGCACTTAACTTAGCATACCGAGCAAACCAAGGTGAGTTCACACTTTTACTAAGGCATGGGATTCCCAGGGTATGGGAATGGGGATTGAAGGAATGAGATTTGAATAGATACTCGTACTTACACTGTTACTAGACTATCTACCATCGTCCTCGGATGCGCAGGATACATACGTAAAACCTACGTATACTTGTACTCATCACTGTCCTCAGGTTGCGAAGGACACTCACGTAAAACCTACGTGAACTTATACTCACTACTGCCTCGGTTGTGTCAGGCACTTACGTAAAACCTACGTAAACAAGAACATGCTACTGTCTTCCGGAGTCAGGAAGGACACTTACGTAAAACCTACGTAAACCCCCGCGTACCCCTGTCCTCGGTTGTGAAGGACACTTACGTAAAACCTACGTAAACTTTGTGCGTACTACTATTCTCGGTGAGAAGAACACTTATGGTTACAAATAGTCTAGTGTATATGCAAACATGGGAAGTCCCCACTAATAGAACATACTATCGGCCTAGTAGCGCCACATGTTACGAAACAAACTTACTATTACGAACTTACTTACTGTGAACTCGCTCAACTAGTTGTTGACTCTCTGCTGCATGCCTTGCAGGACCTTAGGTACATATGGAGCTTGCACAGGGAGGAGCAGGTCGTTGTGGGACATGGATCGAGAATGCCATGTTAAATATTTAAACATTTGAACTTATGATTTACATTGGGTTTACATACTT
Organism: Helianthus tuberosus; assembly: GCA_030545235.1. NCBI lineage: Eukaryota > Viridiplantae > Streptophyta > Magnoliopsida > Asterales > Asteraceae > Helianthus > Helianthus tuberosus. Next base: position 162,537,171 of record CM060409.1, read on the forward strand.
ATGCTTCCGCTACACACTTGTTTATGTTTGGTTTTGAAAACACCTATCATATTGATGAATGACTTTTACTATTTACTTATATGTTCAATATGATTGGTGGCTTGATCCTGGTCAGTCACGCCTCCAAGCGGTGGTACTCCGCATGTGGATTTTGGGGGTGTGACAGATTGGTATCAGAGCCATTGGTTATAGAGAACTCGGTTTTAATATGGGAAAAACGTTTTTATTAAAACCAGACTATAACCAGAACAGTGCTCTCAACGATCCACAACGACGCTTCGCTCCACGTGCAAGACTCAACATCCTAGGTAATATGGTACATGTTTTATTGCCTACTTGCTAGAATTACATAGAACTTTGCTCATGGTATGCTTAGATATACATAACCCTTATTGCTTGAGAATACTTGTGTGCTCACTCTCTTCTGTCATCGCACTATTCGTGAACCTCTCTTACTTATGTTATCTTTGCTATGAAGACCATGGCTGGACGTATTAACATGACTCAAGCCCAGTTGGCGGCTTCGATCACTGAACAAGTTACTGCAGCACTTGCAGCTGCCCAGGCAGGAGGTGTAACCTGCCATCACCACTTACTCTAGGATCTTTAGATCCTACACTCGTTAAGTATTGAAGGAGGTCCTACTAAATTTGACCCAGGTCCATTGCAGGACCTCTAAACGCTGAACAATGGCAAGACCTTTACCAAACCGTTCCCTTAACCCCCGACCAGGTAGCCAACATACCTCCATATAGACCGTGGAGATATGAATGGTGAAAATCTTTTATTTTATATAGACAGTAAACTAATGCCAAGACACCAGGGACAAACGATAAGGAAAGATCACCTTCAACATAAGAAACTAGTTATTAAAGTCATTAATACAAAACCAAGTAAAAAGTGCGAAAAGATTAGAAATAAAAAGTATTACACTAGACACTTTGTCTTCACCAAGTGATGTAAGAGACTTAGGCAAACATGGCCTTGATTGTCAAGAACTCTTACGATCAATCTTGGATCTCGAGACGACTCACACACTCTACGATGGACAATGGATGATGGTGGTGGATGATGGTGTTATGGTGGTGGTGGGTGAAGTGTGAGAGAGGTGGTGTGCCAAGGGATGGTTTGAGCTTAAGCCAAGCACTCCTATTTATAGGCTGAACAGAAGCTTGGGCACGGCCCCATGTCCAGTGGGCACGGCCCCGTGTCCACATCCTTCTCTTTCTTCATTTATTGCAGCTTGTCTTATTAGTTGACCACGCCCCCGTGTCCGCTGAGCACGACCCCGTGTGCCGAAGAATCTTTGTACTATGAAGATTTGCCTGGATTGTGCGAATCTTATAGCTGACCATGGCCCCGTGTCCACTGAGCACGGCCCTGTGGTGGGCAATAGAAGCTTCTACCACTTTGTCTTTTCTGCTGACACTTGGGCACGCCCCCGTGCTGGGTGAGCACGGGGCGTGTTCAGTCCTCTGTTGTCTTGTTTTGCTTGGGAAGATGCTGTCGTGGGGTCGGGCATGTCACGTCTTGTTCCTTTTCTTGTATTTATGTTAGATTTTGATGTCTTTTTGCTTCTTTTGTTAATTTGAGCTCATTTAATCCTGAAAATACAAAAGGAAGACAAAAGTACACTTTTTCCAACATTAGTACTAAAAAATGGTTAGTTTTATGCCACAATTGATGTAATTTATATGTTGCATTTTGAACACATCAAATACCCCCACACTTGAAACTTTGCTTGTCCTCGGGCAAAACTCTTTAATAAGTGGCTATTACACTCCCAAATGGAATGGGTAGAGAAGAAGTTTTTCGGGCTTGTCGTAGAGTGTCGGGATTTCCAAGATTCTTTATTTAGTTTTATTTTTATTTATTTACAATCCTATTCGTCATGATTTATTTAAAACTTTTCATAAGATAAATTACTTATTAGGGCATAACTTGCCGTTTTAAAATTCTATTTATATACAAGTTCACATACCTCACGGGGATCACTCAACACTCGGCCGAAAATGTATTTTTGTGGATCACTCGAGAGCGGCATGGAACTTACTCCTACCATAGGCTTGCCAAGCAATCAATCCTCCTCCATTTTAACTTATATACCTTTGTAAATATCAAGAGGACTTTGTGGGTGAAGGGTTAGGCTTGGGTTAAAGGTAGGTGGTTGGGTTAGTGGTTAGTAAAAAAAAAAAAAACTAAAAGCGTAACAAGTGTCGGTTTTCGTAAGACTTTCTATTTTTGTAACTTTTATTTTGATGAAGCTATTATTCAAACAAAGTTATTTTTGATGAACTTGTTTGTTTATTTTCTTTTGCTTCATCATCAACACACATTTTTTTTAAGGTCATACGAAAAATCGAACTTGTTACTAAAACAAAGGGTTAAAAATAAAAAAGGTTTTGGTGGGTAAAAGGGTGTTTGATTGGGTTATGAAATGAAAAGGTTTAGGCTCAAAGGGGCTAACTAGGGGGATTTTGGGTAGGTGGTAAAAAAAAAGAAAAATAATGGTGTAGAAATAAAAAGGGTTAGTCCTAATGCCTCCATCATTTACTTACTCGGGTTTAAGTTGGTAAGGACTGGGAATGTATCGTCATGGCAAGTTCTAGAGTCGTAAGAACCAAGCGGCTATTCACACAAGAAACGAAAAATGAGCATTTAGTCTAATGATATGTAATTGTTTGCCATGCATTTTCATAATTTTCTTATATTGGTTCTTTTTATCACGACGCTATCGGTTGTAAATTTGTAAAAATATAACCTTTTTAGAACTTGAAATTCCCGAGTTAAACCAAGACAAGTAAAAAAATGAAATTTTTTGAAAAAAAATTGGGGTGATTAGCGGTTCCAATAGAGTTTTGTGTAAGGCTTGTATTTAGGACTTGCAAGATTCAAGGTTTTAGCATCCCCCCCACACTTAAATTACACATTGTCCTCAATGTGTCCCAAAAATAAGTTTTTAGGTTGATTGAATGTGTAAAATGGTGTAAAAAGCAAAAAATTTGTGTTACTGGGCGCTGAACACGGCCCCGTGTTGTCCGGGCACGACCCCGTGTTCAAGTGCCAGTAACAAAATTAAAACAAGAGAAACAGAAGCCTGGACACGGGGGCGTGTTGAGTGAACACGGCCCATGTCCAGTTACCTGAACTGGGTCTTTTTCTGCAGACAGTGCAGCACGGGGCCGTGTTGGGTGGACACGGCCCGTGCCGAGCTTACTGTAAACAAAGAAATTTGTCGGATGGTTCTGTTTTCCTGCATGGGGTGCTGGTTCAAGTTTCCCTTGTATCCTTTGCCATCTTAAGTGTGTTTTATTCATTTCAACACCACCCAAACACCAAATTAACTAAAAACCATCATTCATTGAATCTTAGAGAATTACATAATAGTCCTAAGCAGAAAATAAAAAGTCCTAAAATTAGATAGTTAGGTCAATGAAACACAAGAAATCTTAATCCAAGAAGTTCCAGCCTACTATTTATTCTACTAGCAAAATTTACGAAAAGATAGATCTCTCGGTTAAAAGTGGCTTGACAAACTTCTTCCCCCGGGTATGGGTTCCTCACACGTCGGCGAGCCACTCTTCGATCTCCCTAGGGAGAAGAAAAGTCGGCTCATGAGCATTGGGTTGAGGAGGTGCAACTTCCACCGGGATTTCTTGGAGTTTTTGAAGAGGAGGTTCCGCCGGAATGTCGTCCCAACCGGTAGGATTTTGGATTCCAAGTGCTAGGTTCCAATCCTCTTGAGGGAGGATTGGTTCCATGGGAGGTGTGACAAGAATGTTCAACCTCTGGTGCAAGAGGTTTATTTCTTGAAAACGGTTTTCCAACCCCACCGAGAGATAGTTTATACGGTCAATGAGGACCTCCTCCACCGAAGTCATCTCGTCAAGGGCTTCACGTAGCGCCATTACGTATCTTACGAGAGTTGCTTCAATCGATGGCCTCCTTTCCCGTCGACTGTTCCTTGAGTGCGCAGAAGAGGTTCCACTGTTTTGGCTAGACATTCTACGAAAAACATACCAAAAATAGTTTGTTTTAATGAAACAGTACCACGGACACGGCCCCGTGCTCAATGAGCACGGCCCCGTGTTCAACTTTCTGCAGATTTTTAGAACAAGGAATCTTGGAGTTTCAAATTATTTTCTTAACTTATGAAGCTTTTCTGAGCAGAAATAACTTAAAACAATGTCGTGTAACTTATTTTTAACAAGATTCCTTGAACAAAAATTCAATAAACATCACAATGAAGCTTGAAATCAAGCTTTAATGGAGTTGTTGGTGCAAGAAAGATGAAGAAGAAGGTAATGGATAAAAGAGGAAAGGACAAGATGTTTGTTAGAATCTTCTTTTAGAACATACCTAGGATGGAATGTTAGAAAATCCTTTCAAATCTCTGTCCCTGGATGGTCCAAATGTGCAGGATTCTTGGCTGCATTTATAGAAAATGACAGCATGCTGGACACGGCCCCGTGTCGGCTGGACACGGCCCCGTGTGCAGGCAAGATCCTGACACGATTTGTCCGTATTCTGACAAAAGTCAGAAGGGAATCTTTCGGCGGACACGGGGGCATGTTGACCTGGGCATGGCCCCGTGTCGGAAGGCTGTTTTATGAAGTGTGTCTATTTTTAAGGAACTTTTCCTGATCGGGCGGTTCCTTACTGGATGGAACAACCCCAAAGTGCCTAAGATATCTTAATTGTTCTAGATTAAGACGAGAACGCAAGAGGTTGTCGGTGAGGGTGATTCCTATGCTATATGTAGGTGGACAAGTCCAACCCTTTTCCGGGCTCTCGTTAAAGAAGGTGTATGTCGAATCGCTCATGTCTATGTATGCATCGAACGAAGTCGACGGGGAGTCCTTCACGGCACAATCGACACAGGGACGACTATCGCTCAAGTCCTCACTAGAGTTAGGAGTATCTTTGGAAACAACGAAGTTGTTTGAACGCGTTTCCAACCTTTCTTCTTGGTTATCGTCTTGGAAAAGATTATTGAAATCTTTCCTAAGTTCTCTCAACCAATTAATAATTAGATCTTCTAGTTGAAATAATTCATCGAGAAGCATTTCTCCTAGAATATCCGGTTGGGCGCATTCGAGGGAGAGATAGGGATTATTTTTACTTTCGCCCCTCTTAAGGATACCAGGAAATGATGGGTCTATATAGTGGGGTTTATAATTTAGAAAAAAGCATTCTAATTCTTTATGGTTACCACCACATAATTGACACCACATAGTACCATAAGAGTGCCGAAAGTAAAAAGTATCAGTATCACTCATGTTTGTGTCAGAAATTACCAACCGTCGGGATCTTACAGTTCTGTTTTCAGTAACTGAAACTTGGGCACGGGGGCGTGTTGAGTGGGCACGGCCCCGTGTTCAGCTTACTGTCTGACTTAAAACAGGATTACCAGTTCCAATGATTGGGCACGGGGCGTGTTCAGTGGGCACGACCCGTGCTGAGTTTTGCAGAAGCTGAAAATTAAGAAAAATCCTAAAAAAATAAAAATTAAGAAAAGACGATTAGGCCGTTGATTCCTAACTTTCTTAAAATCCTTGTGTCCTCGGCAGCGGCGCCAAAAACTTGATGGGTGTCAAGTGTTATATATATTAGGTGTATATTTTAAGCCCCTTTAACACTTTTTAGTCAAGTTTTAAATTTATAAAACACGATATTTACTAACACTAGACACTCATATGGGCAAGTGCACCCATCGTGAGCGTAGTATAGTGTTGGTAAGATGCCGAGGTCGTCCAAGGAAACAAGAGCTTTTAGTACCGGTTTATCCTCAACGTCTAATCAAAAATAAAAAAGTTTAGAAAAATGTTTTAAGCTAAGAAAAATAAAAACTAACTAAAAATGCTGAAAAAGAAAAAAAAGAAAAAAAAACAGATAGACAAGATGAATCACTTGGCTCCGACTCGTATCTAGTGTAACCTTTGATTATTTCTGCACTTTTGCACTATTTTAAGAGATTATCTTAGTTATTGTAGTAGGCCCCTCTTTTGAAGGTGACGTTACCCTCACCCCAGTAGTTTGAGTCAGCAAGGATACAATCCTAAAAGGGTGGATTATTGGAAGATAATTAATTAAGTTATTAATGCAAATTATGGTAGGCCCCTCTTTTGGAGGTGACGTTACCCTCGACTAAGTAGTCTGAGTCAGCAGGGATACAGTCCTAAATAGCCGGGTTATAGTATTAATAGTAGTTAACTTATGAGGGGATCAAAGAGTTTGGACCCCCGCCATCAAATACCGTTAAGTATTGAAGGAGGTCCTACTAAATTTGACCCAGGTCCATTGCAGGACCTCTAAACGCTGAACAATGGCAAGACCTTTACCAAACCGTTCCCTTAACCCCCGTCCAGGTAGCCAACATACCTCCATATAGACCGTGGAGATATGAATGGTGAAAATCTTTTAGTTTATATAGACAGTAAAATAATGCCAAGACACCACGGACAAACGATAAGGAAAGATCACCTTCAACATAAGAAACTAGTTATTAAAGTCATTAATACAAAACCAAGTAAAAAGTGTGAAAAGATTAGAAATAAAAAGTATTACACTAGACACTTTGTCTTCACCAAGTGATGTAAGATACTTAGGCAAACATGGCCTTGATTGTCAAGAACTCTTACGATCAATCTTGGATCCCGAGACGACTCACACACTCTACGATGGACAATGGATGATGGTGGTGGATGATGGTGTTATGGTGGGTGGTGGGTGAAGTGTGAGAGAGGTGGTGTGCCAAGGGATGGTTTGAGCTTAAGCTAAGCACTCCTATTTATAGGCTGAACAGAAGCTCGGGCACGGCCCTGTGTCCAGTGGGCACGGCCCCGTGTCCACATCCTTCTCTTTCTTCATTTATTGCAGCTTGTCTTATTAGTTGACCGCGCCCCCGTGTCCACTGAGCATGACCCCGTGTGCAGAAGAATCTTTGTACTATGAAGATTTTCCTGGATTGTGCGAATCTTATAGTTGACCACGGCCCCATGTCCGCTGAGTACGGCCCCGTGGTGGGCAATAGAAGCTTCTACCACTTTGTCTTTTCTGCTGACACTTGGGCACGCCCCCGTGCTGGGTGAGCACGGGGCGTGTTCAGTCCTCTGTTGTCTTGTTTTGCTTGGGAAGATGCTGTCGTGGGGTCGGGCATGTCACGTCTTGTTCCTTTTCTTGTATTTATGTTAGATTTTGATGTCTTTTTGCTTCTTTTGTTAATTTGAGCTCATTTAATCCTGAAAATACAAAAGGAAGACAAAAGCACACTTTTCCCAACATTAGTACTAAAAAAGGGTTAGTTTTATGCCACAATTGATGTAATTTATATGTTGCATTTTGAACACATCAGTGAGTATGTATGCAAGTAGGTATGTATGCATGTGTTTACAAATGTATGTATGGAGATAATATGTATGAAGTTTAGGTATGTATGTAAGTCATTCAGTATGATTAAGTTTTTACGTTGTTATTCGTGTACCTGGAGTTTTAGGTGTAATGCAGGTACAATATCGAAGACTCACCAGAAGTGAGGTGCTCAGAGGGAATGTTTAATGTAAAGGAATAATGGAACGGGAATAGTCCAAGGCTAAGTATCGTTTATATTGATAACATATTAATGTCTTGTATGTGATTGGTGAGTGCAGGTTGTTCGAGCCAGATTATCCTAATTGAAGAGGAGTGATAATAGATCTAGTCACAAGATAGATTGTACGGGAGTGTTTGTGTACGGAATTGAGTGAAGCTAAATTATGTTTTCTTACTGTAAATAAGTTCCATAAATGTGTTTATTGTAAAAGAGTTAACCTTAAAAATGAATTTAAGTACGTCAAGATGTTTATAATGAAAGAAAATTTTATGCTACGTATTTCCGCTGCCACTTTTGTCAAATACGTTTTAGGGTGTTATAGATAACGACACGATATCCATTTTCAACAAAATTTATACCAAATATTGGAAAATAATATTTAGAAAATTCTGATCAAAATTTAAAGAGAATACTTAAAAATTTATGATTACTATTTATCGTCACTTCAAGTTAATATGCAAATAAATAAATAAATATGTACATATATTATTAAAAGTGATAGAAAATAAATTTAGAAAATTCAGATCAAAATTCAAAACGAATATTTAAAAATTTATGATTACTAGTCATCGGCACTTCACATTTGCATTTCCACTAAATTTTAGGTATCTTTTACAAATTTCAAAGCTTTCTTTTATAAAAGTGGAAAAGGTTAGACACTCTTGATTTTCCATGGGTTAAATTGTAAATTATTTGAGGATAAGATGGGGCCATCCAAAGTTCTCTCTCAACCCCATTACCCGTGCACATTTAAAAGTCATCATCTTCTCCATTATGCTCAGCAGCTACCGCCAACCTAACCCTCCAAATCTGGTGCTCCGGTTAACGTCGTTACTGTCGGTAGCAGTGCTATTGCCGGTGGTGGAAGTTTTCCCCTTCTCTAGACTCGTAGCTTTGGTGCCCTTCTTATGACCATCGGACCGCCACTCAGGGTATCCATCCGACGAGTCGGAAGCATTGGTCCTTGGTATGTTTTGTCACACTACAGTGTTCACACTTTAAGAGAGATTTGTCTTATTTATTCACCGATCGAGGCTTCTTTTTCCTTCTTCCCGGTGGTACCCTTTTGTTGCGAGCCCTAATCCTTCCATCTCGGTAGCTATTAGACTTGCTGCGATCCCTACGTGTTATTGAGAGTTGCTCCAGAATATATTCTGGTGAGCGGCTTCTTTGCAAACAGTGGCGTATGCAGCTTCCGCCATTGGGAGGTCAAAACACTTGCTGAAACATTTAACTTTAAACCCACCAGATGAAATATCATGAAACCTATGAACAATGGGAACAAGACGACCTAGTCGATTTTTCATGGTTAATTCAAAACATCGAACATGTTCTCGTGGGCAACTTAACCGAGTTTCCCACAACAAAAACGTTGTGGGACGCCTTGATGGTTACCTACAGTAGCAGACAAGACAAATTACAGACATTCAATCTTCATGTCAAGGCTAATGACATCAAACAAAACAACAGCTCTCTCGAAGAATTTGGATCACACTTCAAGGAGCATGGGGAGAAATTGATTGGATCGATCCAAATCCGATAACTTATCTAGCGGATATCCACACCTACTAAAAAAATAGGTCTGAACAAAAGTTTTTCCAGTTCTTAAACACAGGAGTATCTCCCTTTTATGGGGTCATACTTCCGGTCAAGGGCGTTTATGAACTTGAAAAACTTTTGTTCAGACCTAAATTTTTAGTAGATTTGGATATCCGTTGGACAAGCCATCGGGTTTGGATCGATCCGGTCAATTTCTCCCCATACTCCTAGAAGTGTGATCCAAAATTCTTCGAGAGAGCTGTTGTTTTGTTTGATTTCATTAGCCTTGACATGGAGATTGAATGTCTGTAATTTGTCTCTTTCGCTGCTGTAGGTGACCACCAAGGCGTCCCATATTGTTTTTGCGGTGGGAAACTTGGATAGGTTGCACACTAGAAAAAGTTCGATGTTTTGAATTAACCATGAAAAAACGACTAGGTCGTCTGGTTCCCATTGTTCGTAGGTTTCATGATTTTCATCTGGTGGGTTTGAAGTTAAATGTTTCAGCAAGTTTTTTGACCTCCCGCCTATGGCGACTCGAATCATCTAGGTCCATAGTGCATAGTTTTGACTATTAAGTTCAGATTGGATCTATAAACTATCAGATAGTTTTGGGCTTCTTAGTTGGGAATTTTTTAGCTGGTTGGAAAGTTGTGAGGTGAGGTCATCACCCGAGTTACCTTCGTTGGTCATGGTGACTCGGTTTTGACTAGTTATGAGGTGGGTAGATGATGAGCAGATTAAAAACCATGCTCTTATACCATCTTAACAAGTATGGAGGAAAAAGATTGTATTGTACTGATAATAATAATTGATTGATTACAATGAAGGCAAAAACATCAAATATTCATACACGATTACAACTCCTAAAATAAGGAAATAATGAAAAGATTGACTGGAAATCAGGATGGTGGAAAACGTGCGGAGATCCTCTATATTGGGAGATGATGTTGTAAATATTTGACTGATCCCTCTAATATTTTAATTAAAATATTGGCATTTAGGGGTGGGATAAAGTTTTGGGACCAATAGGTCCTGGGTTCGATTCCCAAAAGAGGGTTTTTCCCAGATTTATTGGTTTTCCTTCTAAATTGGTGTATAGGCATTATGCCTAGTGGAGATGGATATGATTAGGTGGTTCTGCTGGTGACACAATGATACTCCAGTGGTCCGTAAGTGATCCAAATTTGCTGTTAAAAAAAATAAATAAATAAATAAAAGGTGATACGCTCTTGGACGTTGGAGAAAGTATACATGAGAATCTTTAGCCTCAATCAAGAAGGTTATTTATTATTATTAAGTTTATGAAAATACTAATTGGGAAAACAATCTAAAAATATAAGATAATAATATTGATGTTACGTTGAATTATAGGTGTTTCTATATTTATGGCAAGTGAAATATAATTGAGTTTCAAATGCTTGTGAGAATCGACAGAATAGTTGTAGAGATATAGAAAACTGGTCCGAGCTAGTCTAGCCTTGAGTTTGACTCGTTTCGAGCTCAATACCTAAATCTCAAGATTGGTCTGTGTAGTTCTTCAAGTTCGAGTTCTGCTCAAACTCAATTTGCTTATTATTTATTAATTGTTGTTATTTATATACATAATTTCTTTATCATATTTTATATATAATAGTATTTTTTTATGTAATATATATATATAGGATTAGGTTCAAATGTGAACAATTTCTTCAAAATGAACTGTGTGAACTGATCTGGTCTCTTGATTTTTATGATCTTGAAATTTAAATAAGTGGCATGATGGTAATTATTTAGTTAATTTTTTTCATTTAATTAAATACAAAAAGGGTGTATGTGTAATTTCTATATTAACTTGATTGCATAAATTTCGTTTCTCTCTCATAAATCATATTCAAACTTCTTCAATAACTAGCTTTCTCTCTCACCCCTCATCTTTTGTTCTAAATATAACCCTAGACAACACATAATTGCAGCCGCACAAACTCTTCTGCCCTTCTCCCCCATCATCTGTTACATGTAACACCCCAAATTTCGTTGACATGTTATAATGTTTAATCGCAATACTTTAGCGAAAAGAAATGGTAAACATGAAATTTTACCATTTTTAAGATATATAGCATTAACAATCAAAAAACTTAATATGCATTAAGGTTTAGCAAAGCTAGAATATAAATATGAGGCAAAGGGATATGTTTTAAAAGATTGGGGGGGGGGGGGGGTTAAGGTGAAAATTTTGTAATTAAAACCCTTATAAAAAATGCCCAGTGAGGTGAAAATTTTGTAATTAAAACCCTTATAAAAAAATGCCCAGTGACTAAAGTGTGGGTATGTGCGATCGTGAGAGAGAGAGACCAGGGAAACTCTTTGCCTCAAACCCTAGCATCCAAAATTCCATCAATTGAAAGAGAAATTTGCAAGGAATCGAATGCATGGGCTAGGAATTCTGATTTACTAAGTATACTTAACCTCAAGTAAGTGTAATTTCTTGATTTGGGGATGTTTGATTATGTGGGTTTAGTGTAATTCATGAATGTAATGCAAAATTTGGTATGATTAATGGTTGCTATGAATGTCTAGACATCAATAGATGCTAAATTTCGAATTTGAGCATGATTAGGGCAAAACCCACTTGCATGTTAAGTAATGGTTAGAAATTGTGAAGTTCTACATGTTAATTTGATTGATGTTGGTGAAAAGGTTAGGAGTAAATGATTTGGAACTATGTGTTCATGATTAGGATGATAAATTTCCAAGTTAGGGATGTTTATGTTAATCAATGAGTGAACTATGGAAATTGTGCTTAAGTGTAACACCCTAGTTACCATTTAACAATTTTACATGTAATTACAAAAAATTAGATGTATAGTTAAGACTACACATACTATAAAAATACGAGATTATTAAAACTTTTACAAATCATAATTTATTTGACATAACGTGATCGGATTCGTCGTTTAAATTTATGACGATGCAATGTGCGGAAGCATGTATCTTTATCGTGTTCGGTTCTTCGTTGAGCTTAATCGTCTTCCGGCATCCAAAGAGTACCTACATTTCATAAACATGAAATGCTTTAGTCATACGGGGTTTAAAACGTATCTAAACGAGTCCAGGAAACAAAACTGATTAAAATACATTTTTTGTAGAGGGTCCACCGTAAATTACGGTGGGTACCGTAATTTACGGTAGCCCCTGTTTTAATATGTTCCCACCGTAAGTCAGTAGAAAACTGGCGTAGCATTTTCAGGCCCCACCGTAACTTACGGTGCCCACCGTAACTTACGGTGCCCACCGTAAGTTACTTTTACCACTAACGGTATTTTACCCATTCATTATTATTAACAAGGTTTAATTACCAATCCCGATTTCGGGGTGTTACAAGTCTCCCCCCTTAAAGAGGTTTCGTCCCCGAAACCTTTCTTACATAGTTTATTGAGTTTAAACTCAATGCACTTGCTCTCGATAATCAGTTGAGCATTGCTCATATTTTAATCAATTGTTAGTATTTACCAGAAAGGTATGGTAACATCTTTTTGGTTATTAATCATCTACGTATCTCATACGACATGGTGCAACTTGAAATAATGTAATCTCGTTATTTCCACTAGTTTAGTTAACTTAGCGATATCCATCGCTTTCATATACTATCGAATTCTTTATGAATCCGTTACTTTGACCCGTTTAAAGGACTTTAGTGAAATCTTTCACTTTTAGCAACAAATTCTTTTGTTTTCAAATTTATTTATTCGGTTCAGTTATACCGAATCTACCGCTTACCAGCAAACCAAATTTCTTGATTTGAATTGCTGACCTTAACCGGTCTCACTAACTAGACTTATTAGTCCAGTTATTTCTACCGCTCGCTTGGTTATAATGTGATTCTACCTCACATTGCATTTCTTGACCGTGATTGTGTCACATCATGTTTAATTCATATCAACCTTTTATTTTCGAAGACATCACTTTTTTTCGAATATATCGTCTTGCGCTTATTAGTGTCAAGACTTGTATCCTTCATGCTTACTATTTAAATTCCTATCATAATTTATATTTGTAAAAACGTTATTTCTTACTAAAACCAAAGTTTTAGTTTTAGGATCTTCTCTTTAACTTTTGTCAGAATTATGGATGTTGACAGTCCATAATTTATTCTTTTACAGTCTTAGTTTTATGCGGGGATCCTCCACTGATTCCCTTGCTTTATCAAATTAACCCGTAGGTTTTATCACTTAGCCTTATAGGCTATTTTGATTAGACTTTCACCTCTTTAGGGCGAAGTCCTTATAATTTCTTTCTAATCATGACCTGTGGGTCGTTTTAGTCTCGTAGACCTTTCATTTGTTTATAACCCTAAAGGTTATGTTGATCCCGTAGATCACTCCTTACTCATGTCATTCTTAAAATACGTGTTTGGTGTCAAGGCACCCTGTTCTTGTTCGAAGAATCATTTGGTTTCAAGCTTAGGTTCCGTTAACCTTGATTGTAGTTTCGTGGCTACAATTGTTTTCTTTCGAACAATTTTCCTACTTATTACTTCTCACGTCATTTATGCGTCAGTTCTTCTTATGCTTACTGTTATTTGATTTGCATATATTTTTATTTGGTTATGTCCCATTACCGGGCTCATTACTCTTTTTGCATTTAACGCTACCTTTATCCCGCTTGCGTTTACTCATGCCGTTCGGCATGATATTATATTCAACCCGTTCAACTTTAAAATAGTTGAACATAATTCATTCAAAATTTCTATTTACATTATCTTGTCGTCTTTTAGTTATGACTCAAAACCCGAGTCTTTTAACTTTCCATCCGAGTTCCCGTTTCTCGGTCTACGCATGTGTTAAATTCTTACCCATCAAACGGGTGTTGTACCGAAGTCGTTATTATTGCAACCCTCCCGGTATGCATTAAGACCTTGCTTCATTTTTATATTCCGACTTTGTAACACCTCGGAAATTTACGTCCAATAATGTACTGACACGTGTCACGGACTTTGAATATGCGAAAACATACTTTAGAGGGACTAAAGTTGACAAACGGTGAAACTATGTAAATTCAAGGGTCCAAAGTGTCAACAACTGATAAATAGGCCCTAAAATAACCCTACATGGTGTTTATAATCTTAAACGGAAGAATCATGGATCATACGAAGCGAAAGATGTAAGAAAGTGAGAAATTACAAACTAAAGGGGCTAAATGTGTCAACATGTTGAATTTATACCTCTGGGTGATCTTTTGGCAAACCCGAAGCTTTGTAAAAATAAAATATACTCATAAGAATATGTGATAAAAATTTCATGAAGTTTCGTGAACGTATGAGAAAGTTATGATTAAAACCGTATACGAAAGGTTAAATACGTTATCGTGAATTTCGTGACTTTTCGGGTGAGCGCAAAGTGAACCGAGAACTTTGCCAAGTTTATAAAAGTCCCTAGGTTCCTAAAAACCAGATTTGAGGGTCTAGAGTGCCAAATAAACGAACAAAACACGTATCATAAGTTCAGGGACTGAAATGCAAATTGGGAAAAACTTGTATTGCTTGTCGCCCACACCCTCGCGTAGCGCGAGGGGGGTCTCGCGCAGCGCGACGGCTGCCCAGCGACAGATCATTACGCACAGGTGTCAGTCAGTCTGTTTTGTGGGTGGTTTGCAGCTGTAACCGACTTAGGGACTGACCAATCGACTTGCATGCAATCTTTGGACAGTGGAGCACCTGTTATAACATCAGAAACACTCTGATTCAGTCTTTAATCTGATCCAACTTGCTATTAAAGTTCACCATTGTTGCAAACTCAAGAATACTTGCATTTTCAAACTTCACAAGAACTCTCCTGGATCTTTCTGGACGCCAAGGCTGCTTCATAGTGACCTCTAAGCTTGTCTAGGATCATTGTAAGTGTTCATATCATCCTCAAATCCGTTCTAGCTTAGTGTTCTTACTAAAAGTCAAACATATCGTAAATATAGTTTGACTTTGCAATTAAACGAAATGTGCTCAGTTATATCTCGAATTGAAAGTACCTGCATGTTGATATTTATGAGTATAACAAACCCCTAAAAGGGTATGTTCAGATTCACACTCTAAGCATGCTAATTGTCGAGTCAAAGCTCTTCATAAAAAGTCAACAGAATATGTTTTTGCAAATTTAAGCATAATCAGTAATGTAGGCTACATGCAACCTGTTTGATCATCAAAATAACTTTATAAATAATGTAAGAACATGTTTCAACTCGATCAACTCGACAATTTTCTGTATTACACCCGAATCGGAACCGAAAGTCTCATAAATGGACTTTTTCTTTGACTATCGGTTCTGATCCGTACATGCATGTTAAGATCTGCGTTAGAGCATATTTTAGACCTACTTTCATATATGTTTAACTCTCTGGAATTTTACATCTTGATTCCATGTTTAACCGATTCATATGCATGTTACCGGTTTATGCTTAAAAATGACTATTTTGCCCTTTTTGCTATAAAACGTGATTTTTGAAAAAGTGAAAGAGTAGAAACGTTTGATACTGATATATAAACATGCACCGAAAATTTCATATCAGTTTGAGGTCCAGAATAAGAATTATGCTCAATATCGTAAAACACAAGCTTTATGTTAAGTAAATAGCGCATTTAGCGCAAAGCCTATTTTAACCCACTTTTTGGTATCAAACTTTTTATACACTGATGTTATATAATATTTTGAGATTTTTAAATATTTTTATTTAATTTTTGGAAGAGCATAACATAGGTCTTTAAGTTAAATTCGGTAAATACCGAAATTGCCCTTTTGGCCATAAAACGAGTTTTATAAATCCGATTGACCCCAAACCACTTCCTACTGATTTTATTTATTAAATAAAGTATGTTGAACCTTCTGGAAGTATAAAAATCTCAGCTTTCTTTTACAAACCCGGAAACGGCTCTAAATCGCCTTTTTAGGCATTTTTAACGCATAGTACATGCTATAACCATGTCAAACATATAAGACTTATACCTACTGATGTAATTAGCATATTTTCATATAAAAACAGTAAGTACAATTTTATAAACTCAGAATTCCAGTTTTGGCATTTTTAGCCCTTGTGAAATTACCAAAATGCCCCTAGGGTGTATAGTTTGGTTTTAAATGATAAGTTTTATATTTGAGTCATACCCTACTGTTATAACATAATAAGTTAAGTATATTTTCTGTATAAATCAGACCCATAACTCAGATTAACAAATAAACTCTTTTATAACCTTTTAAATGACCTAAATGCCCTTATGAGGCGTAAGTTGAGTTTAAATACATTCCGGGCATAATAGAAAATATCTTGCTGATATTATAACATATTTGGAGCATATTAACTCAGGGAACTTGCTTATGTCTCTCATGGTCGCCCGTAACGCACTTTTCGCGTTCGGTTCGGTTTATGTAACTAGTTTACATAAATTGGCCGAAACGGGTCAAACATTATCATTTTCATCTCAAAATCCAGAATGTGTTTAGTAAACCCATATTATACAAGTCTTCAAACTTGTCGGGTCAAATTCACATTCCATCCGGTTTTCGCTTAATCGTGCGTGAACCGTATCGTCATTTAAAACTAACCGGTCTAGGCTTAGGCTTGAATAAAGACCCGTTAGAAATCTAATAGGTTATTATAAACCTTTGTTCCAGATTAGGAGCACCAGTAAAAGATACTTGCATTTTTCTTGATTGTGATTGATACTTATTCAGGTAAATACTCTTTGGCTTATTTTCCCTATACGGGCTTGGGTTACGGTATATAGAATACCGCCTGATCGAGCATTAAATCCTCCACCGTTGCGTGGATAGTTGAATAATTTAATCGGCTCATTTAAACAGTCTTGTTCACTTAAGGCCTTTGGGGGGTTAATTGACCATGTCCCGGATATCCTTGGCATCATCTTACGAGATGGCCACGACCTGAGTACGGGGTGTAGGCATACACCTGTCAGTATATAACTCTTTATTGTGGTGGGTCCATTGATCTTTAGCCCGGACTAGATCCGGGCCACTGAACGCAAGTAACATGTAATTCGTTCACATGATTATTATATTAAATAATTGACCCAAGTTAATAAAAATGTTTTGTGCCTTGTGCATTTAAATCAATTTTCAACCTTTTCAAAATGAGTCAGTCGAATTGTATTTACCAGTGTAAACTGACGTATTTCTCCCAAAAAGATTAAGTGCAGGTACTACACGTAATAGGCTGGCAGGCTTCTAGAGCTTCCACAATAGGTCTCGCAGCTTGGACGACAAATAAACTGTTGAACAATTATCCTATTTTATTTCGATCCGCCTGTGGATCCGTTTCAACTACTCGTGATATTTATTATTACATTTTATTTAAAAGTTGAAATGAATCTATCTTTTGCTTCCGCTGTGCATTATTATATTGTGTTGTTTGTCTATGATGATATCAACTACGTCACGATACTCCCCACCGGGCCCACCGGTGACACGTGGAAAATAGGAGTGTGACAGACTTTGTCCTCAAGTTTGACGTTTTACAAAAACGGCCCGTTAAGAGGCATATTTGCATTTTCCGGGTTCGAGTGCAAGTACACTCCCTCCCAAAGCATATCCTAATCATTTTACATGTTTGCATTCTCTGGGTTCGAGTGTAAGTACACTCCCTCCCAAAGCATATCCTAATCATTTTACATGTTTCTTTGTCCCTTCTCTCGGGCTCATTATCCTAATGTAATACGCTTCCGTCACCCGGCTGTGCGTTTACATTATTATCAAATATTTTGCTCATTTGATTCATTTGGGTACTTTTTAAGTTAGTCCCATTCACTCCGCCCTTACTACATCAGATGTAAATGTGTCCGCTATAAGAAACTCATGGTATCATATGCCACTACTTACTTGGCCAGAGTAAGCGATTAACACATGACATACATGACCTTTTTATAGTTTTCACATCACGCCCTATGTAAGTAACGCCTCTATTTAGTTTTCTTGGAAATAATATCCTGGATATGTATTTCTATTCAGGTTTTCCAAGTTTCTAATTTACCTATGCAACAATCATTCTCTACTTGTTTATTGCATATTGCTATCTATGCAATTATATTTAAAAACGTGCACCTGGCAATGCTTGCCCCGTCGGGCGTTCCCTGTCATTAACCTTGTTCGCGGTCGTTACGCGATTTAGCCCTTGGTGAGCATGCTCCTCTTGTCATACTTCGGACCGTTCCTCTATCATATCCTTAATTTGTTCAACTCTTGTCATCTTTAAATGCAAGTGTCCTTCAATCAAGACATTCACAAAAGTTAGTAATGTCAACTTTACTAAATGCCCGTATCATAATACAAGGCTTTTCTGCTATAGGTGTCAACGCACGAAATTTTGTTAGCTATTTCTATCATTTAATTGGGGTAACGTGTATTACACGATAACCCTATGTGTTGTTTACAACACTTTAATATACTAAACGATTAACATACATACACTTACCGGATTTGCGATCAAGCATCGAACCGAACACCAATCTTTATTAAGAGCATAAGGTTTAAGTTCAAGCATAGTTTTCCCACCATACTTGAATCTCTTAAACCAGGGCTCTGATACCAACTTGTAACACCCTAGTTACCATTTAACGATTTTACATGTAATTACCAAAAATTAGATGTATAGTTAAGACTACACATACTATAAAAATACGAGTTTATTAAAACTTTTACAAATCATAATTTATTTGACATAACGTGATCGGTCGTCGTTTAAATATATGACGATGCAATATGCGGAAGCATGTATCTTTATCGTGTTCGGTTCTTCGTTGAGCTTAATTGTCTTCCGGCATCCAAAGAGTACCTACATTTCATAAACATGAAATGCTTTAGTCATACGGGGTTTAAAACGTATCTAAACGAGTCCGGGAAACAAAACTGATTAAAATACATTTTTTGTACAGGGTCCACCGTAAATTACGGTGGGTACCGTAATTTACGGTAGCCCCTGTTTTAATATGTTCCCACCGTAAGTCAGTAGAAAACTGGCGTAGCATTTTCAGGCCCCACCGTAACTTACGGTGCCCACCGTAAGTTACGGTGGCCCCTGTATCAGATTCTTCCATTTTGCCGTTTTTGACACGAAAACTTTCGTATCTTTCAATCCGCTTTTCCGTTTGACCTACCGTTTCTTCCTACGTGATTGTAATTTGATTCTCCATCATATGGAGTTAAAATCCGACATCCGGCTTAATAAAGTTTGAAAATTTTAAGGCTTCGGCTTATTACCTTTTTACAAAATTTTGACCCGTTTACGCATTTATCAAACAAACATATTTGTTTGATCATTATTTCACATGAACCACCTCAATTCAATATTTTCTACCATGTTAGGTTCTAATTGCGGGTTTCTTATATATTTTAACCCGTTTTCGCTCGTATGCTTATTTCAACCCGTTAAGGGTATTTAAGTATATTTTAAACATGATTCGCTTTCATTTGTATCTAGCCTTATATTTCCGCCTTTCTTACCAAGTAATCTTCCACCACAACTATATTTGTGGTGGATTTAATGTGAAGATCTATATATTCCGAGTTTTACCCCTCGAATTGTCATTTTACGGCAAAGACTCATATAAAGTCTTTCGACCCAAAAATTTACATCTTTCACTACCTATACTCATTCTAAGCATTTATTTAATCATAAGACTCGTTTCCGAACCACTTTTAAGGGTCGTTCCTTCGAATTAGCTTACAAGGGCAGTTTGGTAAATTTCCGTCCTTCTTTCACTACAAGGACCTTTAAATACTTGTTTGACTCAAAATCCGACCTTTTAACTATAGTTCTTGTTTGTAAACCCATGTGCTTCTAAATCATTATAATCATAACTCAATTTATTCGGCTTACCTAAAAGATAACCGAATATCTATATTTTTAACCTTGTCTAACTCTTATAGAACTCCAAATTCTACATGATGAGTTGTGTTATTATACATACCTGGCTCGGATCAATATATTGACCCGTTTCAATACCTTGCCTTAGTGGATGCTAAATGATGGCGCTGTAAACATCCATGTGCTATTTATTCCCTAAAATCATACGACTCGACAACCCATTAGTCGATATTGTCAAGGGTGATAATTTCACCTTTTGACCCGTTTGGTCTAAATGACCAATTATATTAGCGAGATGACATTTATTACCACCTCGTATATATGACTCGCTCCGATTTACACCGTGCGGTCACTTTACTTATAATTCCATTTCTTAAAACTTTTTGGCCTACTATGGCTTGCGTCATAATTGCCTTTTTCGTAACACGACAAAAAGGATATTTTGCAATATATGACTAGTGTAAGATATACTTACCTTGCATCCTGTTTATGCATTTTCCTTCACTCCCGGTTAGTTTGACCCGCTTCCTTCCCAAGCTTCCCCTAGCTTGTCAGCGTCAAACTATCATCATAATTCGTAAGATGGTTAACTTAGTCCTAATCATTCACGACTAATCCATCCTACGACTTTTATGTCGAAATTACCATTCGACCATATCATTGATCAGTTTGACTTTTAAAAGTCAACTGACTGTTGACATAATTAACTATACGAAGTAGCTTAACTACTAGTTTTAATTATTTGGCCAATTATCCGGTAAACATCATTCTTATGTTACCGTTTTAATCACGTATTTAGCAAGCTCTTGTAACTATAAGTTACCAAATTAATACTTGATGATATTAAACATCATTAATCATGAAAAATCATCCAATTTTATCATATCATACTAAACCCTTTTTTTATAGTAGGTATGATCATATACTTAAACACATCATTTGTTCAAGTATTTATCGATTACTATCATGCATGATGATTCTAATCACAATTATATCATCTTTTTCATCATATGCTTAAAACCCACTTAATTAAGTGTAGTAAATCATCTAATCATTCAATACATAGCATGTCATGTATGATTTTCACTTAGGGTTTTGTTCCTAAGCAAGTATACATCACTAATCTAGCCATAGCTTCTCTAATCCATGCCTAATTCATGATTAGGATGATTATCCATATTTCACAACTTCACTAATCATCAAGATTTTACATACCTTACGATCCTCTTGTTCGGGTGATCGTTAATTCGCGCTCGGTTGCGAATTTGGGCTTCATTTGATCCTTCAATTTGATGGATTTGTTGAAGGTTAGGGTTTGGCTCCATGGGGAGCTTCCCCTGGTCGATCTCCACACACACCCTTAGTGTGTGCATTGTGTGTTATTACTTGTTTTAATTAAAACTAGTTTCCCACTTGGCAAGTATTAGTCCCTCATGTTTTATTTTGATCAATTGAAGCTACAACTTACCATTTATCACTTAGCCTCATACTAGTAACTAGGTTAATTATCCCTAGTTAACTTAATAGGTTCGGGAAGTTATAACCCGTTATATTTTAAGTCCCGTTAACTCGGGCCTTTCATAACCTTATTTTCTCAAGCATTTATTCACTTTTTATTTAATATTAGGTTTATCTATTAAATTCCTAATATTCACCGGGTTTACTTTTACCACTAACGGTATTTTACCCATTCATTATTATTAACAAGGTTTAATTACCAATCCCAATTTCGGGGTGTTACATTAAGATGCTTGTACATTATGCTAAACTAGTGATATGCACACAATGTGTTCGACGAAATGCCTAAGTGAGTTCAGTTATGGTTGTTACATGAATACTTGATAAGATGATGCAACTTCTTCATGATAATGTCGTATGTGATTAGTACACGCCATAACATACTATAAGGATTGTGAACGTAATGTTTATGAAAGCTAAAGTATGAGATTATGACATATAGGCACGAAGAAGGAAGAAGGCGCAAGTCACTCGAAGGCACAAGCATCTCAAGATCGCGGTAAACTCACATAAACTTTATGTACTCTACTTGTAGATTCATGAATGATAACATTTAATACTATGAACATAGTGTAAGTTTTCCTTATGATTTATGATTGAATAGATGCAAAGAATTTATATGGGGAAATGTCCAAAAGATGATGTTGTAGTAAATTTGAAATGACCCATCTAATGGATTGGAATGATAAGTAAAATGATTGTAGGAATGTTTGAGAATTTGACTTGTTCATAACGGGTCAAATGATGTAAGTATATTGAAAGATATGGTATGTAGCGATTCATTACAAATGAATCGGAAAGTAGTATGAAGTATGTTTCTGAAATAGAGTGATATTGTTAGTAAAGTAACATGTTATGTTAACGGGTCGAATAATGATACGGAAGTAAAAGATTTCAATTGTTATGTATTATGAACTAACAAGTGTTTTGTTGTTATGAATGTTAGGTAAATCTCATAATTAATTGCGGCGCGCTCGGACCGAACACACATGAAACGTCGACCTTATGCGCTTCCGGTCCAAGTTGTTTATTTTGAATGGGTCAATTTACCATTTTGTGTAGTAAATGTTAATTAGTAAGTGTCTAGCATGTTAGTATGAAGTTTGGTTCCTAAACCTTTGGGTGTTGTTTTGTACAAAATGTTATTGGTGAACCTTGTATGGTCACCACTTTGTTATTTGAAAAAGTATCGTAGGATTTGGTTAAATGAATATTGTTGAAAACAGGAGGAAAAGTTCTAGA
Source organism: Helianthus tuberosus (assembly GCA_030545235.1). Taxonomy (NCBI): domain Eukaryota; kingdom Viridiplantae; phylum Streptophyta; class Magnoliopsida; order Asterales; family Asteraceae; genus Helianthus; species Helianthus tuberosus. Next base: position 162,559,906 of record CM060409.1, read on the forward strand.
TTCAAACGGGTCATGTCAAAATTTTGTAAAATCATATGAATCTATGTTATTAACCGAATGAAAAAAAAATTTGGGCGTTTCAAGTTGGTATCAGAGCCTAGGTTTGAGGGATTTAAGCATTAAGTGCTTGAACTCAAACTGAAAGCTCATGAGAAGTGTGTGTTCGTTCCGCGGCGCAAGGCAAGTAAGTATTTTAAAAGTTGAAATTTTTGCATTACAAATAATTTAGTTACGGAATGTTATGGAATGGTTACGGGATGTTGTGGAAAGATGTGGGATGAATCGGATCAGTTTGGGGGTTAGAACGGGTCAAATGAAATGGGAGCTAAACATTAGGTTATATCAGATCTGGCGCCGCACACAGTTGTGTCGTTAAGTGACACAGCTGTGTGGACCGTTGATGCTTGTTGCTGAGATCAGGGTGTGTGGCAAGGCTGATACAGCTGTGTGACATTGTACTCAGATAACCAACACAGCTGTGTCTGGGCAAAATTTCCACAAACTTCATATTTTCTTGAGTTTTCCGCAACTAATCACCAACAAGCTTTCCAGAACTACAATATTCAAATAAAACACAATTAAATGTCGATTCAATCAAATTTGTAACCAGAAATATATAAAATGGGGGATAAAAAGAATAAAAAAAGTGATACCAAGGTATATGGGATAAAGAATACTATGATGTTGGTTGTCAGAAACATTGAGTTTCCAAAGAAAGTTTAAGTATGATTTAGTCGCGAGTAATTTCTTTTACGTATTAGAAAGAATGAGAGCTACGTATCACTAGCATGGTTATATGATAGAAATGATGAATGAATGTCTAAAATAAAGAATGATACGATACGATCGTCAATGACGATAAGGCACGAAGTATGAATGATGAATGGAATGTGTTATGATAAAATGATGTTAAAACATGATGGTGGGAAGTATGAAATGAAATCTAATGAATGTAATAAATGTTTTATGTAGATGGTTGATGTGGTAAATGTAAATGATGATGATGAAGCACGCCGAAATGAAATGAGAACCATGATTGTGGAAGAAGTAGAGAAAGCGATTGAAGCTAGTATTCCTCGACTAGCTCAAGAGGTGGAAGGTCAAGTATTGGGGGTAATCGATAATCTAGTAACGTCCAAGGTGGAAGAACTAAAAGAGATGATTAATGAACTACAAACAAAGAAAAGTACACGAAGGTGCACGTACAAGGAATTCATGGCATGTAACCCCTTGCCGTACAAAGGGGAAATTGACCCGATAGCTTGTTAAAGATGGATTTCAAGCATCGAGGCAGTGTTTGTAAGAAGTAGATGTGAAGTGGATGTCACGGCCCCCGGCCCGGTTTGACCCGGTCCAGGAGCCGCGGGACAGAAAATCCCGTGGTATTTATTTAATTAAGTTGACAGCGGAAGACTTTATCAGGATCTTTTTAAAACTGAAATTTCCCGATTATTTTATTTCACAATTCGGGATAAAACCCCGGTAATTTACAATCATATGATTTCACGGAGAAATCTTTATTTTATAAAACATGTTTCTTTATTTTATATTGAGCCACTTCCTTAAGCTTGTAGTGCTTCTCGGCACTTTTCCTGGATCACAACCGATCACCTGAAACATGTTTGAAAAAGGTTTTGTCAGCGGGAAATACTGGTGAATCATTCTTTTTACGAAAATGACCTGTTTGTTATAATTTACAGTATTAAGAGCGATTACAATGTTTCCATATATCAACCAATTACCCACAGTATTTGTCACTCGACCATCCATGGGTAACCTCATTGTCCAATGGTGTCTGTGACTATGGTCATATCACCCCTTGGCTACCCCGTTGTCCAATGGTGACGGTTATCAAGTAATGTATACAAAACCCCACATACCGGCTGTAATTTGGTGACTACATAGACTTAATCCCTGTAATTATAACCTTAAAAATAAACATGATTTTGAAAGTAATTTGATAAAAAGAGAATGACTCACATTGCAGATTTATATGATCAGAGCTTAGCCTACTGATTAGCCTTTTAACCTAAATTTAATAACATGCACACGAACTCGGTTAGTAACTAATACAACATGTATGATAACTCACGAGATTAAACCTTCACAGCGAATGAAAAAGTGCGATACTTAAACATCCACCGAATGAACGACGGATGACAAAGCATTAACCCTAATGTGGGCAGCACTTAAACATCCACTGGATAGTTTAATCGATCGGACATTGAATCGTAGCAGCGATCGAGTTAATACCCGGTATCGGAGCAGCGCCTTGCTAATTATATATGAAATTTCGACTTTTGGACAGTAAGAACTCGTTTTTGTGATTGAATTTCGACACCAAAAAACAGTGCATGCAACGATCTATTTATAGCTGAAAAAGAGGGCTCACGCGGCCCGCGTAAGCCTTTGGCTTACCTTTACGCGGCCCGCCTAACCATCTATTCTACGCGTAGGGTTGATTGGTCACGAGTAGGTTAGCCAGCTGGTCAACACGTGGATCCGGAACACTTATCCGGTCAAATTACATGTTGACGCGGCCCGCGTAAACTTCCCTTAAGGTTTACGCGGCCAGCGAGAGGACTAGAATTCTGAATTTCTTGATTTTTTAATATGGATTAGGGTTTCAGGGGTCCGGGTTTATACTTACGGGTATTTTTAGGAAAATTTTGAGAGTCCTTACATTCTCCCTACCTTATTTAGAATCTCGTCCTCGAGATTCATCGGAATAAGTGAGGATACTTTCGCTTCATTTCCGATTCTAGTTCCCAAGTGTATTCAGGTCCTCTCTTTGAATTCCACTTGACTTTAACTAGCACTAGTCGCTTGTGGTTGAGAAACTTAATCTTTTTGTCTTCTATCTGCAGTGGTTTCTCCACAAATTTTAGTTTCTCATTTACCTCTATATCTTGAAGAGGTACTAACAGAGATTCTTCTGATAGGCATTTCTTGAGGTTGGATACATGAAATACAACATGTATTCCAGCTAACTCCTCTGGTAGTTGTAATCGATAAGCAACTGGTCCTATACGTTGGATCACTGAAAATGGTCCTACGTATCTTGGACTTAACTTTCCTTTCTTTCCGAATCGAACTACTCATTTCCAAGGTGAAACTTTCAATAGTACTTTGTCTCCAACTTGAAACTCTAGAGTCTTGCGTCGATTGTCTGCATAACTCTTTTGACGATCTCGAGCCGTCTTTAGTCTTTCCTTGATCTGAGTAATATTGTCAGTAGTTTCTTGTACAATCTCCGGACCTGATAATTGACTTTCTCCTATTTCTGCCCAACAAACTGGAGTTCTGCACTTTCTTCCATACAGTGCTTCAAATGGGGCAATTTCAATGCTTGCATGATAACTATTGTTATAGGAGAATTCAATTAATGGTAAATGATCATCCCAGTTTCCACCAAAATCTATCACACATGCTCGAAGCATGTCTTCCAGAGTTTGTATCGTCCTTTCACTTTGCCCGTCTGTTTGTGGATGATATGCAGTACTTAGATTTAGTCGGGTTCCCATAGCTTCTTGGAAACTTTTCCAGAAGTGGGAAGTGAAACGACTATCCCTATCTGGTACAATGGAGAGTGGAACTCCATGTAATGATACAACTTCATCTACATACAACTTTTCCAACCTTTCCATGCTAAAGGTTTCTTTCATAGGTAGGAAATGAGCTGATTTGGTTAATCGATCTACAATTACCCAAATCGTGTCATTACCCTTTCTGGTTTTGGGTAACTTAGTAATAAAATCCATTGTTATAAGTTCCCATTTCCATAAAGGCATTTCTAGTTGTTGCAATAGACCTGAAGGTTTCTGGTGTTCAGCTTTAAATTGTGAACAAGTAAGACACTTAGAAACATATCTAACAATGTCCTTTTTCATTCCTATCCACTAGAAACATACCAGGGTGCATGGTATACCTAGATTTATGGGCTTCTTCTAAAATCTTATTTCTTAATTCTCCCTGCTTAGGTACCCAAATTCTTCTTTTGTGGAATCTCCAAATTCCATCAGCTCCTTGTTCTAATTCTTTGATTCGTCCTTTCATTCCTTCATCATCATCTTTGATTGCTGTTTCTTGAAAATGCTTTAGTTGTTCCATTAAATCTAACTGTAGATTTAATCTAAGAGCATGAACTCGTCGTTGTTTCTCATGGTACTTACGACTTAAGGCATCTGCAACTACATTTTCCTTTCCTTCGTGATACTGAATATCACAGTCGTAATCACTTAGAATTTCCATCCACCTTCTTTGCCTCATGTTTAATTCTTTTTGCCCAAAGATGTATCTTAAGCTTTTATGATCATTATAGACAGTAAATTTACTTCCGTACAGATAATGTCTCCAGATTTTAAGGGCAAAAATTATGGCTCCTAATTCTAAATCATGAGTTGTATAGTTTTCCTCGTGCTTTTTCAATTGCCTTGAAGCATACGCAATTACCTTTTTGCGTTGCATTAGCACACATCCTAATCCTAGTTTTGAAGCATCACAGTAAACTTCAAAATCTTCAGTTCCTTCTGGCAAGGCTAGGATTGGGGCATTTGTTAACTTTTGCTTTAGAATCCTAAAAGCTTCTTCTTGCTTAGGACCCCGTTCAAACTTAACTGTTTTACAGGTTAGCTTAGTTAATGGTACAGCTATCTTGGAAAATCCTTAATAAATCGTCTATAATATCTGGCTAAACCTATAAAACTTCTAATTTCCATTGCGGATTGAGGAACCTTCCATTTGGTAATCGCTTCTATTTTAGCAGGATCTACATGAATACCTTCGTGATTTACCATATGTCATAGGAATTGCACTTCTTGCAGCCAAAATTCACACTTCGAGAATTTGGCATAAAGCTTTTCTTTTCTTAACAAAGTTAAGAGTGCATGCAGGTGCTCACAATGCTCGTCCTGACTTTTGGAATAAATAAGTATATCGTCGATAAAAACAATTACAAATTTATCCAAGTACGGTTTACAGATTCTATTCATCATGTCCATGAATGCGGCAGGTGCATTCATTAATCCGAAGAGCATGACTGTAAACTAGTAATGACCATACCTAGTTCTGAAAGCAGTTTTAGGTATGTCTTCTTCTTGTACCTTTAATTGATGGTATCCGGAGCGTAAGTCGATCTTAGAAAAGTATCTAGCTCCTTGAAGTTGATCGAAAAGATCATCAATCCTAGGTAATGGGTATCGATTCTTAATGGTAACCTTATTCAATTCTCTATAATCAATACACATTCTCATCGAACCATCCTTCTTTTTTACAAACAATACTGGTGCTCCACACGGGGATGAACTAGGTTGTATGAAACCTTTACTTAATAATTCATCTAATTGCTTTTTCAGTTCTAACATTTCTGTGGGTGCTAACCGATAAGGTGTCTTGGCTATCGGTGTAGTTCCGGGAATTAGATGAATTCTAAATTCTACTTCCCTATCTGGTGGTAATCCTGGTAACTCTTCTGGGAATACATCTGGGTATTCTGAGACTACAGGAATCTCCTTAAGTTCTTTACCTTTAGTGTTAATGATTACTGAAATCATATACACTATTCCTTGCTTTTGTTCATAACTAGCAATTTTCATTACTGATATGAACTTCATGGGTTTACGTGGCTTATTTCCTGTAATTATGATTACTTCTCCGGTGGGTGCCTGAATTTCTATAGAGTTCTTATCACAAAGGATTCGAGCATGGTTGGCTACTAACCAATCCATTCCTAACACAACATCGAATTCAGCTAATTTCATAGGTAACAGGTTTGCAGAAAATTTATGACCTAAAAGTTCTATAATTCCTTTTTGCAAAACCTTATCTATGCTAACAGAATTTCCATCTGCTGTTTCGACTGTAAAAATCTGCCTAAGGTTGGTTAAAGGTAGGTTAAGAGCTTGGCAGAATGAAGTATTTATAAAACTTTGGTTTGCACCAGAGTCAAATAATACTTTTGCGTAAATGTTGTGAACTAGGAACGTACCAGCTATCACATCTGGAATGAGTTCTGCTTCTTGAGTGGTCAGTTGGAATGCTCTGGCATTCTTTTTAGTAGCTCCGTCAGCTGGCTTGGCTTTATTGTCTGCTGGTTTAACCAATTCAGGACATTCTGTTTTGAAATGTCCAGTTTCTCCACAGTTATAGCAGATCCTGGTTTTCTTTCCGCAGTCTTCTTCGCGATGTCCTACAACTTTACAAAAATTGCAGGTTACATTACATCTTCCATAATGTTTCTTTCTGCAATTCCTATAGAACGGCAAGGTTGAGGATTGCCCTGTTCCTCTTCGCTTGAAGCTGCTATTATTACTCGTACGAAATCCTTAGGTAATTTTCTGAGCCAGTTCCTTTTTCCTGTTTTCATCTCTTGTGCGTACCAGCTCGTCAGTTAGGGTGTTAGCTAATTCTACTGCATCGTCAATAGTGCGAGGTCTCGCAGCTTTAACGATATTACGGATTTCGCTAATTAATCCCCAAATATAGCGAGAAATGAGTACCGATTCTGGCGAAGCCAGTGTTGGTACCACTCTAGCATATTCAAAGAATGTCGAAGTATACCCTCGACAATCTACACCCATCATTCGATGATTTAGGAACTTATTCGCCATTTGATCTTTTTCATATTCGGGACAAAATTTTCTTTCTACAAGACTCTTAAATTCTTCCCAGTTCATGGCATAGGCCACATTTCTTCCTTTGGCTTGAAGTACTGTATTCCACCATTCTAATGTTCCTTCTTTGAAAAGATTCAACGCGTACATGACTTTGTCGTTTTCGACACATTTACTGATTATAATCACTGCCTCGGTTTTCTCGAACCAACGCAGTGCCACAGTCGCCCCTTCATTGCCTGCAAACTCAGCTGGTTTACAAGCAAGAAATTCTTTATAAGTGCAACCAGGCGCTGCAACTTTCATTTTCTTAGGGAGCGGAGCCTATCGTGGATCATTATTGTGATTAGTATGATTACCGCCTCCGTTTACGCTATTACTGAAGTTATCTTCAGAAGTACATTTGCTAGGAATGATTTGTTGAGGTTCAACAGGTTTCTGGGCAGCAGCAAGGATTGCTGGAATAGCATTGGCTATTCCTTGAGCAACTATATTTTCTATATCTTGCCTAGTCATAAATTGATCCTCCGGGTGTTGCTCAGATTGGTTAACTTCGTTAACTGGTTCATTATTAGCATTTTCCATCTGATAATATATATATATATATATATATATATAATTTATTAGTATCGAATAAATAACAATTACACAAAATAATCATATAAATTTCACAACACCCATATAGCCAAAATTATCGATTTCTCGATTCCCATTTTTATATATTTATAATATGCATCAATATACACCATTATCTTACAAAGTTTTATTTGTAATTATTTTACAAACTGATTTTATTATTATTGCTATTATACAACCACAGTTTTACCCCCATCCTATCCCTGGGTACTTTAGAAGCGACGTTCCCTCTCGTCGTATTTCCAGGAGATCTGTTCTCCAATTTCCCGAATCCTATTTCCTGTATCCACCAGCTCTTCGCCAAAGTGGCGGAGTTCAGCTAGGTTTTCATTGCTCATTGGTGGGTTTGGTATAGGTTCTGGGTCAAACTGGGGGTGAAAAGTATAAGGATTGTTAAGCAGGTTTTGAAACTGCCAATCATTAGTCCACCACTCGTCCATTCCTAAAGGTTCGGTGTGGATTATGGGTTCTGGAATTGCTGGTTCCAAGTTTATTTGAAGTTGATTTTTAGCAGGAAAAGGGTAGAGGTTATTATTTATGGGCCTGAGAATTTCACAGCTCTCTAATGCACGATCCAATTCTTCCTGAAATGGCAACTCCTCAATTTGCCTAGAGCTTTCCCCAACTTCCATCTCTGTTAGCCTAGAACCTTCCCCAGTCTCCATTTCTACCTGCCTAGAACCTTCTCCGATTTCAATACTCTTTCCTTTGTCTATGGGATTTTCTATTTTGGGAATCTTCCTAGTTGTGGGTTTCCTCCTGCGTACACACCTCCATCCTACAAATCTTCTCTTTTTCTTAGGCTTGGGTTTCTCCGGAGGTGGAGCGTTAAATTCCATGGGTTCCTCTACATCGGCTATGTACCCCGTAAAGTCTCTAGAAACTTCTATTTTCACCGGATACAGGTTGAGATTCTGAAGGGCTTCAGATAACTCATTCATGTTGTTTAGCATATATGCAAAATACACAAAAAGGATAAGTTAAATTTTATAATAAAATTTCATAAATAACCTTTAAATATTATTGCATACTGTGTGACTAATTTAATACAAAGGACAACTGACAATTAAAATATATCAGGATTTACTGTAACTTATTTATTTACTGGGTAAAGTTTCTGGCTTGTAGATGATAAGGGTGCTAAAACTTGAGTAAAAGTATTTAAAGATTTGCATTTACTGCTACAGTGGCTAGCATATAGAGATCTGCCCATTTTTCATATAACTTGTCTTCCCATGGTGGTTTACTATCTAGTTCTTGGGTTTTCTGATTAACTCTCTTTTCTTTTGGTTGTGATTTCTTTATTTTCTCCTGACTTTTCTTAATAATCAAACTTCTTTTATTAGGAGAAAGTGGTTCCTCAAATTGTGCCTTTCGAACAAATATTCCCTCCTCAGTATCTACTAAGTATCTTGAGGATTTTGTTTGGGATGAACTTCCCTTCTCTTTTGGTGAACTATCTAATTTAAGATAGATGTTCGAAAGATTTTGCTCACCCATACTGTAATTAACAATTAATCAGTTAATAAAACACATAATCACAAAATAGTAATCAGGAAAAAAATTAAGTATTTTAAATAGTTAATAGACTTAATTCAGTGGCTCTGATACCACATTTTTCTGTCACAGCCCCCGACCCGGTTTGACCCGGTCCAGGAGCCGCGGGACAGAAAATCCCGTGGTATTTATTTAATTAAGTTGACAGCGGAAGACTTTATCAGGATCTTTTTAAAACTGAAATTTCCTGATTATTTTATTTCACAATTCGGGATAAAACCCCGGTAATTTACAATCATATGATTTCACGGAGAAATCTTTATTTTACAAAACATGTTTCTTTATTTTATATTGAGCCACTTCCTTAAGCTTGTAGTGCTTCTCAGCACTTTTCCTGGATCACAACCGATCACCTGAAACATGTTTGAAAAAGGTTTTGTCAGCGGGAAATACTGGTGAATCATTCTTTTTACGAAAATGACCCGTTTGTTATAATTTACAGTATTAAGAGCGATTACAATGTTTCCATATATCAACCAACTACCCACAATATTTGTCACTCGACCATCCATTGGTAACCTCATTGTCCAATGGTGTCTGTGACTATGGTCATATCACCCCTTGGCTACCCCGTTGTCCAATGGTGACGGTTATCAAGTAATGTATACAAAACCCCACATACCGGCTGTAATTTGGTGACTACATAGACTTAATCCCTGTAATTATAACCTTAAAAATAAACATGATTTTGAAAGTAATTTGATAAAAAGAGAATGACTCACATTGCAGATTTATATGATCAGAGCTTAGCCTACTGATTAGCCTTTTAACCTAAATTTAATAACATGCACACGAACTCGGTTAGTAACTAATACAACATGTATGATAACTCACGAGATTAAACCTTCACAGCGAATGAAAAAGTGCGATACTTAAACATCCACCGAATGAACGACGGATGACAAAGCATTAACCCTAATGTGGGCAACACTTAAACATCCACTGGATAGTTTAATCGATCGGACATTGAATCGTAGCAGCGATCGAGTTAATACCCGGTATCGGAGCAGCGCCTTGCTAATTATATATGAAATTTCGACTCTTGGACAGTAAGAACTCGTTTTTGTGATTGAATTTCGACACCAGAAAACAGTGCATGCAACGATCTATTTATAGCTGAAAAAGAGGGCTCACGCGGCCCGCGTAAGCCTTCGGCTTACCTTTATGCGGCCCGCCTAACCACCTATTCTACGCGTAGGGTTGATTGGTCACGAGTAGGTTAGCCAGCTGGTCAACACGTGGATCCGAAACACTTATGCGGTCAAATTACATGTTGACGCGGCCCGTGTAAACTTCCCTTAAGGTTTACGCGGCCCGCGGGAGGACTAGAATTCTGAATTTCTTGATTTTTTAATATGGATTAGGGTTTCAGGGGTCCGGGTATATACTTACGGGTATTTTTAGGAAAATTTTGAGAGTCCTTACAGTGGAGGATCAAGTGATGTTTGCTACGGGCCTCCTCCAACTCCAAGCAAAGGATTGGTGGGACACACATTCGAAGGAATTGGGGGATGACAAAGTACAAACGTTAAGATGGCAAGAGTTCAAAGAGCCATTTCTGAAATACCATAGCCCACAATCCGCACTTGATAAGATTCAAGAAGACTTCTTACGTCTTCGACAAAAGGATGAAACGATTGACGAAATAACGAATATGTTCCTCGAGAAGGTGAAATTTTGTGGGGAGATAGCGGGGACTGAAAGGTTGAAAATCATACGTTATCATGCTATGTTAAAGGCTGAATATCGGGAGTTTGTAAATCCCTCCAAGTGTGCAACGTTGAATGAATTAATCGACTGGGCAAGAGATAGGGAGATCGAGTTAAGAAGGCAAGTTGAACGGGGAGAAAAAAGGGTGGCGGAGAAGCCCACCAACACAAACCCATCGAAAAAGGCAAAATATCAAGATCAAAACAGGAAAGGGAAGACAAGTAGTGGGATTCTGACTTGCAAGACATGTGGGAAGCATCATTTGGGTGAATGTTTGTTGGGAAAGAAAGGATGCTATAAATGTGGGCAAGAGGGACATCCGTATTATAGGTGCCCCGAAAACTCAAAAGCGTGTTACAATTGTAACCAAACGGGGCACATTATAGCGGAATGTCCGAAACTCCAACAAGGGGCAAAGAAAGATGGAAAGAACGATGAGTCTTCCAAGGCTCGTGGGAGGATGTTCCAGTTAACCTCGGATGAAGCTAAGACTAGCTCGGATGTGGTCTCAGGTATATTCTTGGTTAATTCTATGCCTATGAATTATTATTTGATTCCGGGGCTAGTAGATCGTTTATTTCTAATGAATTGTTAGTTCATCCATCGTTTAAGCTTGAAAAGATGTTAGTACCCCTAGAAGTGGAAGTTGCTGATAGTAAAAGCTATTTATTACATGATATTTGTAGAAACTGTAAGATCTTAATCGAAGATGAGGAAGTTAATATAGATCTTGTCCCGATGTACATGGGGGAATTTAAAGTAGTTGTAGGAATGGATTGGCTGGCCCAAAACCAAGCTAAAATTCAATGTGAAAAGAAAGTCATTCATGTAGTAACCTCGGGGGGGAAATGGGTAAGTGTTCAAGGAGATAGGGTCATCAAGTCGAAATTGTGTTCCATAATCAAAGCTGTCAAACATGTGAAGAACGGAGGTAAGGCGTATCTATCTTACGTGATTGACACTAATCGAGGTGTCCCAAAGCTTGAAGATGTGAAAGTAGTGAACGAATATCCGGATGTGTTTCCGGAAGATTTACCGGGGCTTCCGCCCAAACGGGAAGTAGAATTCAAAATAGAGCTTAACCCGGATGCAAAACCGAGAGCTAAAGCTCCTTATCGGTTGGCCCCGACCGAAATGAAAGAATTGATGACGCAACTTCAAGAATTGCTCGATAAGGGTTTTATTAAACCAAGTGTTTCGCCATGGGGAGCACCAGTATTATTCGTGAAGAAGAAAGATGGTTCGATGCGAATGTGCATCGACTATCGAGAGTTGAACAAGTTAACGGTGAAGAATCGTTACCCGTTACCCAGAATTGATGACCTATTTGACCAGCTTCAAGGGGCAAGTTGGTTTTCGAAAATCGATCTGCGGTCGGGTTACCACCAACTGCGTGTATGAGAAGAAGAAGTGGCAAAGACTGCGTTTCGAATGCGGTACGGGCATTATGAGTTTTTAGTAATGTCCTTTGGGCTAACGAACGCAACAGCTACGTTTATGGATTTAATGAATCGGGTGTGCCGACCTATGCTTGATAAGTATGTAATCGTTTTTATTGACGATATACTAATATACTCCCGAAGTGAAGCAGAGCATGTTTCCCACCTACGTGATGTATTGGAAACGCTTCGCAAGGAAAATTTATATGCAAAATTCTCAAAGTGTGCCTTTTGGCTTAGAGAGGTACAATTTTTAGGTCATATAATCGATGCGGATGGTGTCCATGTGGACCCGTCCAAAGTAGATGCGGTAATGAATTGGGTAACCCCGAAGAATCCGAGCGAAATAAAAAGTTTTCTAGGCTTGGCTGGGTACTACAGGAGATTTCTCCAAGATAGCCTCGCCTATGACGAAGTTAACAAAGAAGAGTGAAAAGTTTATATGGGGTGAAGAACAAGAAAAAGCGTTTCAGACTTTAAAGGAAAAGCTCACAAAATCCCTAGTTTTGACATTACCGGATGGAACGGATGATTTGGTGGTGTATACTGACGCCTCTCACCAAGGTTTAGGTTGCGTGTTAATGCAAAAGGGTAAAGTCATTGCTTATGCTTCAAGATAACTCAAGCAGCATGAAAGCAATTACCCAACTCATGATCCAGAATTGGCGGCGGTCGTATTTGCCTTGAAGATATGGAGGCACTACCTATATGGGGTGAAATGTACTATTTACTCGGATCATAAAAGCCTCAAATATCTTTTTGAGCAGAAAGATCTTAATATGAGGCAACAAAGATGGTTGGAACTCATTAAGGATTACGATTGTGACATTCATTACCATCCCGGGAAGGCTAATGTAGTGGCGGACGCTCTAAGTCGAAAGGAGTACCCGCCCCCGATTCGGGTAAAATCTATGAGGATAGTAGTCACTCCTAAACTCCTTGATGAAATTCGAGAAGCTCAAACAAAATCTTTAAATGCTGATGACTCGAAGAAAGAAAGGACGAAAAGATTTATTCATGAATTGGAAGAGAATGCAAATGGTATGAAAACGAGGTATGACCGAATCTGGATACCTCGGGAATGTGATGTGAAAGAATTACTATTGAATGAGGCTCACAAGTCTCGATACTCCGTTCATCCGGGAGCTACAAAGATGTATCGAGACTTGAGGATGAATTATTGGTGGCCGGGAATGAAAAGAGACATTGTTAAGTATGTTGCTAAGTGTTTGACATGTTCTCAAATAAAGGCCGAACACCAAAGGCCGTATGGAAAGTTGCAACCACTGGAGATACCGGTGTGGAAGTGGGAACATGTAACAATGGACTTGGTGACTAAACTTCCTAAGACAAGAAAGGGGCACAAAGCTATTTGGGTAGTCGTTGACCGATTAACCAAAAGCGCACATTTCTTACCCATTCGGGAAACCTATAATTCGGAAAAGATGGCGGAAGTTTATACGAATTAGATTATATCTCGACATGGGGTTCCGGTGTCCATAGTGTCCGACCGAGATACCCGGTTCACATCTCGTTACTGGAGGAAGTTTCACGAAGAATTGGGGACCCAGTTATATATAAGCACCGCCTACCATCCACAAACCGATGGTCAATCGGAACGAACTATTCAAACATTAGTCGATATGCTAAGGGCGTGTGTTATGGATTTCGGAGGAAGCTGGGATGATCATCTACCTTTGGTAGAGTTTTCATATAATAATAGTTATCATAACAGCATAAAAATGGCCCCTTACGAAATGCTCTATGGAAGGAAATGTAGAACCCTGGTTTGTTGGGGGGAAGTGGGTCAGCGCGAACTCGCGTCAAAGGATGTAGTAGCCGAAACGAATGAAAAGATTGGTATGGTTAGATCAAGAATTAAAGCGGCGCAAGATAGACAAAAGTCTTATGCGGATCGATGAAGGCGAACAATTGAGTTCCAAGTGGGAGATCACGTGTTACTAAAAGTCTCTCCATGGAAAGGGATAATTTGTTGTCGTAAACGCGGGAAGCTAGGTCCTCGATACATCGGACCATTCAAAATACTCGCTCGGGTCGGGGCGGTGGCGTATCAGTTAGAATTACCACCCGCGTTGGATGGGATTCATAATACTTTTCATGTATCGCAACTGCAAAAGTGCCTCGCGGATGAGACAACATATGTACCCTTGAATGATATTGAAGTGGACGAGAAGTTGAATTGTGTTGAAAGGCCTGTCGCAATAAAAGATTTTAAAGTGAAGCAACTCCGCAACAAATCCGTTCGACAAGTGTTGGTTCAATGGCAACATCGGAAAGGATCGGATCTCACATGGGAAGCGAAAGATGATATGCGAAAGCACTACCCAGAGTTATTTGGTATGTATCCTGGTTTCGAGGATGAAACCATCTTTAAGGGGGGTAGACTTGTAACACCCAAAATTTCGTTGACATGTTATAATGTTTAATCGCAATACTTTAGCGAAAAGAAATGGTAAACATGAAATTTTACCATTTTTAAGATATATAGCATTAACAATAAAAAAAACTTAATATGCATTAAGGTTTAGCAAAGCTAGAATATAAATATGAGGCAAAGGGATATGATTTAAAAGATGGGGGGGTTAAGGTGAAAATTTTGTAATTAAAACCCTTATAAAAAATGCCCAGTGACTAAAGTGTGGGTATGTGCGATGTGAGAGAGAGAGACCAGGGAAACTCTTTGCCTCAAACCCTAGCATCCAAAATTCCATCAATTGAAAGAGAAATTTGCAAGGAATCGAATGCATGGGCTAGGAAATCTGATTTACTAAGTATACTTAACCTCAAGTAAGTGTAATTTCTTGATTTGGTGATGTTTGATTATGTGGGTTTAGTGTAATTCGTGAATGTAATGCAAAATTTGGTATGATTAATGGTTGCTATGAATGTCTAGACATCAATAGAAACTAAATTTTGAATTTGAGCATGAGTAGGGCAAAACCCACTTGCATGTTAAGTAATGGTTAGAAATTGTGAAGTTCTACATGTTGATTTGATTGATGTTGGTGAAAAGGTTAGGAGTAAATGATTTGGAACTATGTGTTCATGATTAGGATGATAAATTTCCAAGTTAGGGATGTTTATGTTAATCAATGAGTGAACTATGGAAATTGTGCTTAAGATGCTTGTACATTATGCTAAACTAGTGATATGCACACAATGTGTTCGACAAAATGCCTAAGTTAGTTCAGTTATGTTTTTTACATGAACACTTGATAAGATGATGCAACTTCTTTATGATAATGACGTATGTGATTAGTACACGCCATAACATACTATAAGGATTGTGAACGTAATGTTTATGAAAGCTAAAGTATGAGATTATGACATATAGGCACGAAGAAGGAAGAAGGCGCAAGTCACTCGAAGGCACAAGCATCTCAAGATCGCGGTAAGTTCACATGAACTTTATGTACTCTACTTGTAGATTCATGAATGATAACATTAAATACTGTGAACATAGTGTAAGTTTTCCTTATGATTTATTATTGAATAGATGCAAAGAATTTATATGGAGAAATGTCCAAAAGATGATGTTGTAGTAAATTTGAAATGACACATCTAATGGGTTGGAATGATAAGTAAAATGATTGTAGGAATGTTTGAGAATTTGACTTGTTCATAAGGGGTAAAATGATGTAAGTATATTGAAAGATATGGTATGTAGCGATTCATTACAAATGAATCGGAAAGTAGTATGAAGTATGTTTCTGAAAGAGAGTGATATTGTTAGTAAAGTAACATGTTATGTTAACGGGTCGAATAATGATACGGAAGTAAAAGATTTCAATTGTTATGTATTATGAACTAACAAGTGTTTTGTTGTTATGAATGCTAGGTAAATCTCATAATTAATTGCGGCGCGCTCGGACCGAGTGATATTGTTAGTAATGTAACATGTTATGTTAACGGGTCGAATAATGATACGGAAGTAAAAGATTTCAATTGTTATGTATTATGAACTAACAAGTGTTTTGTTGTTATGAATGTTAGGTAAATCTCATAATTAATTGCGACGCGCTCGGACCGAACACACATGCAACGTCGACCTTATGCGCTTCCGGTCCAAGTTGTTTATTTTGAATGGGTCAATTTACCATTTGATGTAGTAAATGTTAATTAGTAAGTGTCTAGCATGTTAGTATGAAGTTTAGTTCCTAAATCTTTGGGTGTTGTTTTGTATAAAATGTTATTGGTGAACCTTGTATGGTCACCACTTTGTTATTTGAAAAAGTATCGTAGGATTTGGTTAAATGAATATTGTTGAAAACAGGAGGAAAAGTTCTAGATTCAAACGGGTCATGTCAAAATTTTGTAAAATCATATGAATCTATGTTATTAACCGAATGAAAAAAAAAATTTGGACGTTTCATTACATCACACAACAAAACACCCTGCACTCATCTCTTCTCTCGTTGCTCTCTCTCTATGCCTCTAGATGACCGCGGGCCACCACTCTTGGTGGCGACGTCCGACGAAACAGTGGTGGCAGTAGCAACTACAGGCAGCAGTACATCGGACCAACGGCGGCAACCGCAACAGGTGATGAAGGAGGTAACACCGGGTCGTGTTTCAACAGCAGAGGAGATAACCCATTTTTCCGGTGAGTATCGGACTCCGTTGCAGCGGAAAAGCTCACTGGCTACAGCATCGAGGAAAAAAACAGGGGATTGTCTACTCATAATTTCTCTTTTATACATGGTAGATGAATTAGATCGTATTTGTCTTGTATACTTTTGGTCAATACACTACAAAAGGTTCATATACGGTGTTATTGGAGTTTTTTGTTTCCTATTCTTTGTGTTTGCTAAAGTGTAACTGTTGTAACTGAACATGAACACTTGCTAAGTTAAAATAAAAATGTTAGTTTTTTCTAAAAATAAAATAAATGTAACCATTGCTAAACCCAATTACTATTCCTCATTCCAAGATCTGTACTAAAATAGTTGTAACTAACACATGAAAACTTGAACTTAAGACTACGTACTAATCAAACTACAGTATTTAACATATCCATCACGGCTTCATCATAAAAACAAAACAAATATAGTGGCTTAAAAACCCATTATTATGTACTATTTTCTCTCTTGTATATATTGTTTTAAAATAATAAACTATATTCACTTTTGTTAATGAAAAAAAATATTCTTTTTATATAATAATACATATCTTTACTTTTAATCTTTCAAATACAGTGGGCTATCTTTCTTACATTGGTTAATATGTGTTATTCAATTGTTATCCCTTTTAAATAGTCATACAGTTTTTCAAACCTTCAATCTTTTAATATATACTCATTTGTAAATTTATCTACAAACTAAAAGCCATTAGTGCTTTAATTATTAGTTATTAATTCTTAAGAAGCCATTAGTTCACACAGAGTACACATGTGTTCAATTTTTTTATTTTGCTCTATTTTTATTGCGATGTACACATGTTTATTCTGAATTTGCTCTGTTTTTAATGCGATGTACACATATGTATAACGTCTGTTTTTGTGATATCTCAGAATTTTGTGTATTAAATGTGTAAAGTTGTTGATGTACACTTGTGAATTATGCAAAGCATTAGTTGCTGAGTTTTTTGTGCTATTATAGGAGATGTCGTTAACGAGAAAAGTGGAGATGGAAGGTCGATAAGGATGATTCACGTATGGGGTCGATAAAGATGATTCACGTATGTTTGTTTGCTTGGTCGATAAGGATGATTCAGCATACAACGTGGAACTTGTAATTGTATTTTTTTTTGTTTTTCCGATTACGTTGGGTTTATTGTTTTTACGAAACTGGAACTTGTAATTTTATTTTTTTTGCTTGGTTTGGCAAACATTACGGAACTTGTAATTTGTTAAATATAAAATAGTTTTACATGTATTGTTTCTATGTATGTATGTATTATGTAGCTAATTACACATATGTACGATGCTGAATACACACGCGTACTGTTCTATTCATATCATATCCAAGTACACATGTGTATACCGTTGAAATATGAAGGTTACGTGGATCTTAAAAATCAAAATTTGAATTCTGGTGATGAAATCTGAAACTTACTGTTGATCTTAAAAATTGAAATTGAAATCTAGTGATTTGCTGTTTGTTTTGATAATTATCTTCTTAAAATATAAAATATATTGTGGATAATTAATTTAAAATAGGAAAGATGTAACTTAATTCAATTATTAAAATAATTATTTAAATCTAATTTTTTATATAATTACAATCCTACCCTTAACAACTAAAAAGGAAATCAAGGGTCCAGATCAGTTCACACAGTTCACTCTTGTGAGGTTGTTCACTCTAGAACCCTACCATATATATATATATATATATATATATATATATATATAAATATATAGGGTCAGGATGTAGAGAGAACGGTGAAAAGTGTGAGAACGATTTTGGTGGTGACATGTGGCATTAATGTTAAATTACACTAAAGGGGTAATATTGTCAAAAAAACTCACTCACATGAACTGGGTGTTCAAATAAAACGCCATAAAAACACCCAAAAGCTATTTTTTTGAGCTGTAATTTACAACAGCACAAAAAAAAACCATTTTTTTGAACGCCATAAAACAATCAAAACGCCATGAAACGCCAAAAAACACTCAAAAGCTATTTTTTGAGCTATAATTTACAACAGCTAAAAAAAAACTTTTTTTTGAACGCCATAAAACACTCAAAAGCTATTTTTTGAGCTATAATTTACAACAGCTAAAAAAACCATTTTTTGAACGCCATAAAACACTCAAAGCTATTTTTTGAGCTATAATTTACAAAAGCTCAAAAAAACTATTTTTTTTAACGTCATAAAACACTCAAAAGCTATTTTTTGAGCTATAATTTATAACAGCTCAAAAAACCATTTTTTTTGAGCCAGCTCCCAGTTTAAAACGCCATAACAAAAAGAAGCTATTTTTTGAGCTATAAATTACAACAGCTCAAAAAAACCATTTTTTTTTGAGCCAGCTCCTAGTTTAAAACGCTATAACAAAAAAACAAAAAAAAAAGCTATTTTTTAGCTATAAATTACAACAGCGCAAAAAAAAGTTAAAACGCCATAACATTAAAAGCTATTTTTTAAGCTATAATTTACAACAACTCAAAAAAAAAAACATTTTTTTAGCCATATAGCTCAAAAAATGGGCGTGTAAGTTTATTTGTGCTGATTTTTGTGCGGTTTATGTGTCTAACCGCCTAAATTAATATTTTTTAAGCTTAGAAAAATCATAATTTGTACTGTAAAAACGTCATAAAACACCCCGTTCATAAAAATGCCATGAAAAAACTCAGTTGAAAATGCCAAAAAACACTTGGTTCAGAAAAACGCCATGAAAATAACTAGTTAAAACGCCATAAAAACACCTAGTTCAGAAAAACGCCATGAAAATACCTAGTCTAAAACGCCATAAAACACCCGGTTCAGAAAAACGCCATAAAACCCAGTTAATTTTTTTCGAAAAGTATATCAATAGTATACTCGTTGGAAAGATAAAAAACGCAGAGTTTTATGGTGTAATTTTTTTCGAAAAATAATCACGTATAAAAAAGTTATTGTCGTTTAAATATGATGGGGGAAAAGGGCATGTGACTAGCATGTGCATCTTTGTTTGGATCTTCCTATTTTACCCCTCCTGGTAGTTCCAAGACCCCTATTATTTACAAAAATGTCACCGCATCAATCTCAGCCACAAACCACTAAGATCTTGTGGCTGAGAATCGTTCTCACCGTTCTCACACTTTGAGGCGTTCTCTCCTGATCTTGTTCCTATATATATATATATATATATATATATATATATATATATATATATATATATATATATATGAGTAGGGATCCTGCGGAAAGTGTGTTTTTCCTAGAAAGTCTAGGAAGCGATCTGGTCCATCCAATTTGTGTGTTTAAGGGTTGAGATTAAATCAATGGCAATCTTGTAATATTTAACTTTAATTAATTGATTGTTTTAAATGAGTAGGGGCAATTTTGTCAATAACCGTGTTTTAAATCAATCAAAATAACTGTCAGTGCAATCACAACTCCTATTTCCATGCGTATTCCCCCCCCCCCTCTCTCTCTCTCTCCCCCTCTCTAAACCCACAACGAAAAACCCCCAAAATCATACCAAATATACCTAAAATCATGGATGAAGATAAGAGATTTTCCTTGTTCTATATACCTAAGATCAAGCGGTCATTGTGCTACGTGTTTTACAAGCGATTACGGTTTAGTCGTGTTTTACATTGAAGGTTTTTGTTGGTGCAGGGAAGAGATTCAAAAAACAGGGGACTTTGGACAAGATGGATATACACTAGTACACAAGTAACCGTTAGACGGGGTTTAATTTTGTTTTTAGACGCGGTAATGCCCATAACCCCGTCTAAATATACAAACACAATCTCATGACATCAGGATCCTAACGAAATATCCTTTAAACACTAATAAAATTCGCGTCTTTTGATACGAACCCCGACTTAAAATATGCCTACATAGCTTTAGACGGTGTTTTACAAACCCTGACTTAAAATATAATTTAACACTAATAAAATTCACGTCTTTTGATACGAACCCTGACTTAAAATATGCTTACATAGCTTTAGACGGTGTTTACAAACCCCTGACTTAAAATATAATTAAAAAAATGATACGATGGAGATATATATTATTTGAATTTTTTAAGTATGATATGGATAGACATAAAAGGCCATGTTTCCTATTTTTTAAGTATGATATGGATAGAGATAAAAGGCCATGTTTCCTAGTTGGAGTAAGTTTATAAAAATAAAATTCAAATTCAAGTACTTGATCCAAATAAAATTCAAATTCATAATAAAAATAAAAATCAAAGTTTCACCTAAAGCATCCAACAGCTTCTTCTCTGAACATGGTGGCCTTAACAAAGAATTAAGTGGCTTGGAAATGTTAACACTGTGACTGCAAATAACATTATTGCCACGTCAAAACAATGCTTTTAACAAATTCCAAAAATCATCATAGCCAGTAACCTTTGAGCTTCTAGGAACTTCATAAGCCCAACCTTTGATGCAGCTGACGACTCAAGTGAGCAACGACCCGTCATGACAAGCTTATACACTTCAGAACCAAACGACTTATACCCATCAATAACGAATTAACATTCAAATAAATCAACGTTCATCCACACTACCATCGATTCACAGATCAACACGCTGTTATAGGTCGAAGAACGGAGCCAACAACGCAAAGAAAACCCAAACACTAAAAACAAAAAACGAAATCAACCAAATCAATATTCCTATCTATTAAAGACTAAATAGAACGAATACCCTGAACAAAGGCTCACTAAAAAGAGCAACCAATTGATAGACACAGTGAAAAAATTAACGAAATCGACCTTTCAAAGGCTCAGGGTTCCCAATAAACTTGGCTGCAAGGCGGGTTGCAGGTCTAAACCTACCATCCAACACCGTTGTCACGCCATCTTCAATGATTTTCTGTCAAAACGTGAAACTCATCACTGCCACCGTATCCTACACACATCTGCCACCATCGACAACATCAATAGGCGTTATCCTGTTCTGGTGACAAATCCGTCACGTGAAAACCCTTATATTGTTTATCATATACCAGAAATCAAAAACGTGATTCAAACCTCGACGAAACCCTAAATTTGATCCAAAAAAGCAGAACTGAATGATAGAAGTAGACAAGTCAAGAACCAATTCGAACGATCTGCAATGATTGAGAACCACACAAACATAATTCAATCAATAAGATTGAAAAGTACTCGGCTTAGCTCTGTACCCCAGAGAAAATATGTTTAGAGTGAGACGCGCGTAGTTAAAGAATAAAAGGCCTTATGTTCAGACGCGTGGATCTTTCACTTCGTGGCATATCACCGCCCAGATAGCCTAATGAGAGAACAACAATGTCAATCACTATTCATTCCGGTTGTTCTATTAATAATAATAATAATAATAATAATAATAATAATAATAATAATAATAAGAGTTAATTACATAGTTAGTCCCCGTGGTTTGCACAAAATAACATATTTAGGTACTAATAGTTTAAAATCACTTTCTAGGGTATTACTTTTCATTTTGTAACGTTTGGAGGTATTAATTTCTAGGGTATTAACATAGTTAGTCCCTGTGGTTTGCAAAAAATAACATACTAAGGTACTAATAGAATGTGATTTTAAACCTATAAATAACGTTAATACTTCCAAACGTTACAAAATGAAAAGTCAATACCCTAGAATGTGATTTTAAACTATTAGTTCCTAAGTATGTTACTTTGGGCAAACCACAGGGACTAACTATGTAATTAACTCTAATAATAATAATAATAATAATAATAATAATAATAATAATAATAATAATAATAATAATAACTATAATTAATAGTTAATATATATAGGTTAAACATATGCAAATATAATATACAAGTCTCAAAGCAAGAAGTTCAATTATCCGAAAACGAACTACTAGAAATATGTATGTTATTATTTCTAGAGCATTTTAGCCTGGTAGTGTTTTGCTATAGCTCTAAGGGATGCTGTCGAATGCTGTTCACAAATTCATGTTATCTTGAGGTTAAAACTATGTGGTTTTTTATTTTAATTGACCAAAGACAATGCATAAAAGAAACCTGGAAAGTTCTTGACTCCATGTGATTCTGAGATGGAAACATACACCTTTGACCGCAAAAGTCAAACTGTGGTTGAATTTGACAAAACCATTTTGAAATCTTACTTTTTTTTTCTTTTTCAATACTAGAGAAGTCAAACAAGTGGATCTGGGATTGGGTGATACAAGAGTCTCAGCATATATCATTCGACCAGATGTATACCCAAGGCTCGGAGGAGAAATATACCGATAGTGTGTTGTGAAGTCCTTAGAATTCACCTTTCTGAAAGAATTGTTTTCCTCATCCAAAACGGCAAGCCAATTGCCAGTACTCGCTGTGCATACACCCTGCAATCTAAACCTATCACCTTGTGGTTCGCAGAAAGCAGCCACCTTCACCCACCCATCATCATCGCCATCCATCATCCTCCACAGATTGCACTGCTTCGAGCATATGCCATTTATAAATATCACATAGGATACGCAGAGGTGAAGCCATCCATTGAGAACGACTAAACTCGCACAATAAAGATGAATATCATCATCCAGAACAGGGGGACAAGATATTTTCCTAAAAGTTTCCATCTCCACATCAAAACAGATAATCCACCGATGCCAATTAGCTGTGACAGAGAAATATAGGCATTGGCCCCATAAAGTAGCCGAGACCAAGTGGAGACTCCCCTAGAAGGAGTAGGGTCGAGAGAAAAATAATCAAAACCAATCTTCCAGCATGTATCCCATCTGTGGGAATAGACATAAGCCCCCGGTCGCCGGACAAATATAAAAGTCTGTAATCGTTAGAAGAGTCCTTATAGAAACCGCCAACATCGTTAAGACAGTAGCGAAAATCAGCATATCTTGGTTTAAACGACACCTTCCTGTAGGCACCGGTCAATGGACTCCAAAACACAAGCTTATTGAGTGCGTCCGGTGAGGCTAAACATACCAATCCATCCAAGCTTGCTAAAAAAAATACTCGTTGGTCAAGGCTAGGGATAGGGTTAGGCTTACAAGGGATGGTTTTTGTTGAAGGGGAAAGGGTGTGTAAGGTGGCTTCGTCAAGTACCAGAAGTTTATAGTCGTCGATGGTGGTTCCGTGAAGCCGGAGGTGCATCCTGCCAAACCTCGGTGTGGATAGAAGCGATCTCCATTGTTTGCACACACACCTGCAACGACCTATGTCGGATTTCGCCGCAACTCTTGGTAGTATCTCACATTCAATTAAACTAAATGGAAGAAGTTCAACACCCTTCCTCTTCTTCTTCGTCCACATCTTCTTCAGATAGAAGTTATTAAATCTCCCATATAAAATCCCTTTTATAATTAATTAATCGAGTAAATTGCAATTTTGGTCCCCGTGGTTTATACTATATTTTACAAATACGAAAACTCTTATACACCAACGTTTCAATTTATTACGATTTCAGTCCATCAGACTAACTCCAAACACATTAATGTTAAATCCAGCTCACATGAGAGGCATGTAATGGTATGGTCATAATTAACCATATCAATTGAAAGAAACAAAATTATTTAACTTTTTTTCACTCAAAAAACTTATCACGAAATTAAGAGCAAGTCAGTGATGGTAGCAATAAATTGAGTGGAACAGATCAAATACATGTGGACAAGTTCACAAGTCCTTAAGCCTAATCAACGAACATGTAATATCGCTCAAATTTAACTTCGTATACTATTTGGGCACAATATTCTGACACAGACCCGGAACTTATAATCGAATCACTATTTGGACACAAACCCGGAACTTATAACAAATCACAAGTTCGTTCAATATGAAGTTCTTTTGATGAACGTGTGGGGAGTAAATGACAAGCTTTTTTTTTTTTTTTAATTGAGATGGTTGATTATGAAAATGTTCATCTCATGCTTCTCGTGTGACCAAGATTTAACATCAATGTGGATAGAGTTACTTTGCTATTCTTATGTAATTTGTCCTGTTAATTGGAATGAAAGAATTGTTCGGACAAAAAAAAGTTAAATGTAAAAAAAATTGAAACGTTGATGCGTTATTTGCAAGAGTTTTTTTATTTGTAAAATATAGCAAAGTGCTATAAACCATATGGACCAAAACCGTAATTTACTCTAATTAATTACCTTCTCCTAATTTGAGATGAAACCGACTTTGATATTAAGGAGGAGGTATTTTATTTAGTTAAATGCCATTTTAGTCCCTGTGGTTTGGGCCATTTTGCCAGTTTAGTCCAAAGGTTTCATTTTTAACATGTGGGTCCAAAAATGTTTCACAGTTGCCATTTTAGTCCACTAGGTTAACTTCATCCATTTTTTCTGTTAACGAGAAGGCCAATTCGGTCATTTTATATGGCTGAATTGTCCTTTTAGTTAACAGAATTACATACAAAATGACCGAATTGGCCTTCCCGTTAACAGAAAAAATGGATGAAGTTAACCTAGTGGCTAAAATGGCAACTGTGAAACCTTTTTGGACCCACAGGTTAAAAATGAAACCTTTGGATTAAACTGGTAAAATGGCCCAAACCACGGGGACTAAAATGGCATTTAACTCTTTATTTTATTATTATTAGGATAGGATAGGATTAGGATTAGGATATAATAAGGGTCCTAATTAGCACATGGTAAAAACTTATTTACACATGGTGTATACGGGGGCCGTATACTGTTATACGGCTCGTATAGAATTTAAAAAGCTAACAAAGTCTATGCCAGCAGACTTTGTCAATTTTTTTAAATCCATACGGGCCGTATAACAGTATACGGCCCGTATACACCATGTGTAAATAAGTTGCATGGTCGTATACGAACCCGTATACGAGTCGTATACTGTTATACGGCCCGTATTCTTCGACAATTAGATTTTTCTCAAAGTATTTAAGGGATTTAAGGTGTCAATCACACGAGACATTTTACAGTCGTGAGGTGGTCAAACATTTCTAAAAGTAGAAAAAAATAAAAAATTAACAAGTAACAAAGATTGAAGAACAAAAAGGCGCGTCGTATGACTGTAATAAAACGGAAGCTATCAACGCGGGGTTACGGGTATGGTGTTATTCTTTATTTAATATTTACAGAATAAAAGGAAGGGTGAGGCATTTGATGAGAGTTGTAAGGAGAAGCCGCGTTGTCTCGAAACTACCGAACAACCGAAATAACAGCTTCAGTTTCATAAACCTGTACCGAAGAAACCAAATTCGCAACAATGAGTCTGAGTCCATTGTTGTTCGTGAATGTTTCGAATCATCATAGAAGACGTGTCGGGTTCTTCTGCTAGTGGTCGGGCTTACAATACTCACACAGGGTGATAAGCAACGCTGATATGAACACAAACTAACTCCTTAATCTTGAGTCGTCGGGAAAACTTTTCCTCAGGGGAGGATGAGTAGTATGAGTCTGAGTCCATTGTGGTTCGAGAATGTTTGGAATCATCATAGAAGACGTGTCGGGTTCTTCTGCTAGTTATTCGGAATGTTTCGAATCATCATTAAAATTAACAATGCGGTCTTGATTGAAGACGCAATTGCAAGACTGTTTGTCGGGCTTCTAATGCTCACACAGGGTGAAAAACAACCCTTGATGTTGAAACCGGTTTTACCTCATGATGTTGAAACAGGATGGATGTGACACACACAGATTGTTGTCTAAACTATGAATGCACACAACGAATTTGACAACTGTGACAGATTATTAAAAGTATAAATCACCTCCAATCATTTCCTGGTCAAATCACACACTATAAAGTTTAAACTTATCGTGTGTTGCAGTTTGGAAAGATAACCGAATAGATATCTGAATAACAAACTGTGAAGAACTTGTTTGCGTACATTAGGAACAAGAAGTCCAAAAATACGTTAAAATACGTTAATGAACGTTCTCTTCCGGTTACCAGGCCTATCATCTCCGTCTACGTTTGGTTTCCTCAACGAAGAACCATCAGCCATTATCTGCCCTTTTTCCTTTGGTTTTCTTGTTGATTTTTGAGAAAGAGAGGGTGAGGGTTTTGAATTGATTCATGCGCTCAAGTTTCAAGTACTAGAGTGAAAGATTTGTTGGAATTTGTGGATCAACATAAATAACTGAATACAACCGGTCAAATCACACACTATATAAAGTGTAAACTTATCGTGTGTTGTAGTTTGGAAAGATGACCGAATAGAGATCTGAATCAAGATTTACGTCTGATGTCCAAGTTTGATCACATTTGACTTTGTTCTTCGTTTTTTGGATTGTTCTAATAGATTAAAGAGAATAAACCTTTTTTTACCATAAGAATACGGGCCGTATACTATTATACGGCCCGTATACACCATGTGAAAAAAATTTACCACATCATTTTTTACCCTTTAAATAGGGCCGTATACTATTATACGGCCGTATACAACATGTGAAAAAAATTTAACCGATCGTATACAATGTATACGATGATTGTATACGGGCTGTATAATATTATACAGTCCGTATAATATGGGTAAAAATTGGTAAAAAAAATGGTTTATTCTCTTTAATCTATTAGAACGATCCTTGTAATCATCAACCGGCTTTGAACGAGTGTAGAACACTTGTAATCCTCAATCGGCTTTGAAACCAGACTGAATCTACGAAGAAACTGTTGGAATTTGTGGATTTCGGTAGGTTCGGAAACTCAACAAGAGAAGCAACTCACACAAAGTATCTCGATATGGCTGGTGTAAAAGCTCACATTTTACTACGTTGACCATGTTTTTTGACAAATCATCTACTTCCTGAATCTGAATCTGAAAGTTAACTAGACCCCTCAAGTTGTCATTCATAACAACTAAGCGTCTGGAGAAGAGTATGTTGATATAGGAGAGTTGATGCAATTTTCCAAGCATTTTATCGTGTGTTGTAATTTTAATGAAGCAATGAAGATTGAATATGCAAACCGTATCCGTCTTCTGTTATGATTCGAAACATTCCGAATAACTAACAGAACCCGACACGTCTTCTGTGATGATTCGAAACATTTCGAATAACTAGCAGAAGAACCCGACACGTCTTCTACTAGTTACTATTTTCTTCGATTTCAACGAGGCAACTTTCCTTATCACCCGAACCGGTGATTTCTTATCCATACTATTCTTCATAGCCATATTCCCACTCACAAGTTATTGATCTTTGGGTGGTGATTTACTCCCGAACAAACCATGCCCACCTTGACCAGAATAGACAAGCGTATCACTCGATCCACTTACATTCGAATAACGCTGAGAATCCACAATGCTTAAGGCCAGATTCTTTCCTTCAATCTTGGCAAAATCAATGCCTTCTTGTTTTATTATCACGAAAGAACAACCGAGATAACAGCTTCGGTATTTATCACCAACTCATCTTTAGTAGTGTTTGTTTGAGAACCTGATTCAGATACACAACGGTCTCTTTGCTTCGTCCACGAGAACTATTTGTGTATGCATTCTTTTGGTAGTTAACAACGCTAATTAGAAAAAAAATCTGTAAAATTAATCATATCGATTGCTATAACTGGATGGATGTGACACACACAGACAGATAAGCTGTCACAGTTGTCAAGACTGTTTGTCGGGTTTCCAATGCTCACACAGGGTGATAAACAACGCTGATACTATAACACCTCGAAAATTCACGTCCTATAATGAGTTGACACGTGTCATATGTGTGAACGTGTGAAAGAATGTTATAGAAGGATTTAAAGTTGACAATCATGGAAAGTATGTGAATATACGAGTTCTAAAAGTCAACAGTGAATAAATATATTGTACATTAACCCTACATGATGCTCATACCTTCAAACGAATAAATCATGGATCATACGAAGCTAAATATGAAAGAAAGTGAGAGATTACAAACTACAGGGGTTAAATGTGTCAACATGTTTAAGTTATACCTCTGAGTGACCTTTTAGCAAACCTGAAGCTTTGTAACGGTTAACTATGCTCACTAGAATGCACGACATAAATTTCATAAAGTTTCGTTATCGTATGAGAAAGTTATGATCAAATTCGTATGCGAGGGGTTAAAGCGTCAACGTTAAAAGGTAGGACTTTTCGGGTAACAATAAAGTTAACCGGGGACTTAACAAAACGGGTATAAGCCCTAAAGCCCTTGTAGGTAAATATGGAGGGCTCAAACTGCAAAATATAAGTTAGTTGACCTTTCGAAAGGGCCAAGAGACATATATGCAAAAACTAGAAAACGTGAAGTCTGATCAGAAGGCTTGCGCACCGCAAGACTTATCCTTACGGTGCGCAAGGAGTTGCCAGCGACAGAAAATCCTCATGTTTGCTGTTTAAACGCAATACTTGACCTTTAAACGATTTTCCTCATATTGGACTACCCCTAAACAACCCCTAGACACTTAGGGACACTTGTGGATGAATTGTGGTCAGTTGTAGACTTAGATGTCAACAATCTATGGTGAGTTAAACACTATAAAAGGCCATGAAGTTGCAACCATTTGATCATTCACTTCTTGTGCAATTCTGGAGCTTTTGGGAGCTTAAGAGCAGACACAAGACCTTCCTAATCAAGCATAGGACTTCAGTAAGTTTGCTTAACCCTTCTTAGTTAAGTTTTTGCTTAGTTTAAGCTTAAAAGTCAAACCGTCGTAATTAACGGTTGACTTAATGATTAATCACTAATGGTCCAGTGATTAGTCGAATTGAAAGTAGTTATAAGTTGGTAATTATGTGGGTAATAAACCCTTAAAAGGGTTCCCCCTGATTCCCACTCTAACTAGGTCAAACTCGTTAATAAAAAGTCAACAGGATACTTAATTTCTAATTTATGCATGATTAGCAATGTAGTACACATACAACCTGTTTGATCATTAATATAACTTGGTAATTAGTGTAAGAACATGTCTAAACATGTTCAACCCGACAATTTCCTGTTTAGACCCGGTTCGGAACCGAAAGTCGCAAAGCTTTGACTTTTGCTTTGACTTCAGTTCTGACCCGTTTAGGTATGATTTAGAAATACCTTAGAGATTCATTTGGACCAGGTTACATGCTAGTATAACCCTCTGTGATTATACACCTCGGATCATTAGTTATCCGACTAATACGCATGATTCCGTTAATTGCCTATATGTTGACCATTATGCCCTTTTCACCTTAAAACGTGATTTGTGAAAATGTAAAAGTGTAGAAACCTTAATTACTGATATATAAACTTGTATGCAAAGTTTGGCATCAGTTTGAGGTGTAGATTGAGAGTTATGCTCATTAGCGTAATTAAGAAGCTTTATGTTAATTAAACGACATAATTAACGTATTGCCTATTTAAACATACTTTTTGATATCAAACTCTTTACCCACTGAGGTAATATATTATTTTGGGATTTTTGAAGATTTTTAATTAATTTTAGGCTGAGCATAACTTATAGTCATAGGCTTAATCCGGTAATTGTCAGTTTTGCCCTTACGGGCTATAAAATGAGTTTTACATATCTAATCGACTCCAAACCTTTTGCTACTGATTTTAAATGACAAATAAATTATTTTAAACCTTCTGGAATAACAAAAATATCAGATTTCTATATAGAACCCGGAAACGGCTTCTAATCGCCTTTTTAAGCGTTTTTAGTATGTACTAGAACCATTCTAAACATACACGGGTTGATACCTACTGATATTTTAAGTAAATTATGATATTTTAACAGTAAGCAAAAGTTGTTAAACTCAAACTTCAGTTTTGAGCTTTTCGGCTTATGTGAAATTAACAAAATGCCCCTACGGTGCATAGTTTGGTTATATTTGATAAATTTCACATATCTACTTTACCCTACTGTTATAACTTATCAAACTAAGTATTTTTTTCTGATTATATCAGACCTGTAACTCAGGTTAATACTTAAACTCTTTTATAATCTTTTAAATGACCAAACTACCCCTACGGGGCATAGTTTATGTTTAAATTCGTTTCGGACATAATGAAAGACATCTTACTGATGTCACAACATAATTGAGGCATATTAACTTAGGAAACCTGTATATGGCTCTCATGATTACCCGTTACGCCTCTTACGCGTTCGCTTCGGCTTATGTAACTAGTTTACATAAATTAGCCGAAACGGGTCAAACCTTATCAGTTTTATCTCAATATCCAGAGTGTGTTTAAGTTACCCACATTAGACAAGCATGCAAGCTTGTCGGGTCAAAACCACATTCTAAACCGGTCTTCGCTTCTTCATGCGTTTGAACCGTGTCTTCCTTTTTAAAACTAACCGGTCTAAGCTAAGGCTTAATTAAAGACCCGTTAGAAATCTAATAGGTTATTATAAACCTTCATTCCAGATTAGGAGCCCAGTAAAAGTACTTGCATTTGCTGTAATTGATTGATACTTTGCCCAGATAAATACTCTAAACTTATTTTCCCTATACGGGCTTGGGATACGGTACTATAAAAGTACCACTTGGTCGGGTATGTAGTCATTTAAATCAGATTGTGATTAATGTATTTACATAACCCGCTTTATTCTGTATTATTTGATGTATGGCCCTTGGGGGTTAAATGACCATGTCCCGGATATCCTTGGCATCATTTTACGAAATGGCCACGACCTAAGCACGGGGTGTAGGCGTACACCTGACAGATGCAATATGTAAAAACTGGTAATCCACGTAAAGGAATCAACCTTGTGGGCATTATACCTGTGGCGTGTCAGTTAACTTAAACCGGCTCTTCTAACCGGTGCTAATGAACGTCAAATAAGTAAAACTGTATACAAGATTATTTTAATAATTGTCCCAAGTTATAAAAGATATTTTTGCCGAAGTGCATTCAAATAAATTTTTAAACTCTTTTCTAAATGAGTCAGTTGAGTTGTATTTACCAGTGTAAACTGACGTATTTTCCAAAAAGGCTAAGTGCAGGTGCTAGACGAAATAGGCTGGCTACTCCAGGCATCATTACTCAAGTCTCGCAAGCTCTAGATGTCAAAGTCTGTTGAACAGTTTTCTTTTAATATTGATCCGCCTGTGGATCCTTTACTTTCCGTTGTAATACTTGGATATTACTTTATATTCGGATTGTAATATATTTACCTTTTGCTTCCGCTGTGCATTTATATATTGTGTTGTTTGACTATTATGTTGCCAACCACGTCACGATACTCCCCACCGGGTCCGCCGGTCAAATGTGTGGAAATCGGGGGTGTGACAGGTTGGTATCAGAGCCAACACTGAGTGAATTAAACACTAGCCTTTGTGTTTAATCTCAGTTACACAGTTGCACATTCTTGAGTCTAGACAAGAACATAGGACTAATCCAAATTCGTTTTATTGTCTTTTAATTACTTCTTTGTTATTTTCTGATTAGCCCTTGCATGGGCAAGTCATTTTCTTAAGAAGTCTCGTTTAGGGCAACCAAATACTTGTTTAAATTTTAAAGGAATGATTATGTTTAAGATATCACTCCTATATTATAAGATCTACCATTATAATAAAATGGCAAAATCTAAAAAGGAACAGACCTAGCCTCGTGTCATTATTAAGACCCGGCCAAGATGGCAGTTCCTCAATTTAGGTTCAGATCCTTATTAACATTTCAATTTAGGATTGTTCTACGTTAATTATTATTAAAAAGAATCTAAAAGGTAAAACCTAGCCTGAATGTCACTGCAGACAAGGCCAAGATGGTAGAACCTATTCAAGAGATTCAAAAAAAAAATTTATATCTAAAAGCATATTATCATGCTTGGCAAGATGTGACACGATAAAATCACATAAGTCATTTTTTTATGGGTTAATCTAAATTCCCTTATTTATATAATCATTCCTTATGGATGAAGTACCCACGGGCTATAATTAACGTCCTCTGAGACTAAAGATAGTGGTAGCTTACGACTCCCTGTCAAGAAAAGGTAATGAACTTTGATTCAAACCTTAATGCCTCGATTCTCTGAAATCATGGCTTATAAATCAAACTTGTCTATGTGACTAGGCCTTTTGTGCTATTATTAACTTATAATTTAGGATTATGATAAAGATCCTGAGCAATTTTTATATTTAACAAATTAACTAAAATGTGTATTAAAAGCATGGTTAATAAATCGTTTAAGAACGATAGTACTGTAAGGGCTTCTAAATAAACCTTGCCCTTATTTTTCTTTTTGTAGCAACTAAGACTACATGGCTGACTCTGACGAGATAAACAGTCATCCTTTGGAAAACCGCAATGATAATGATAGGATTAATATAACCAAAGGAGAGTTTCGTACACTGATTGATACAGCTGTATCTAAAGCTGTAGAAGAACAATTTAAGGAGTATAGTGGGACGCATAGTCGAGCCTCATCTGTACCCCACTCTAAGTCTGTCCCTAAAACTCATTCAGAGCCTCATAACAAGCCGCCCTCTAAGAAAGAGGAGCCAAAGAAGGATGATGATCGACATTCATCAAATGAACACAGTGTTCCATCCAAGAAGATAGTGTTCGATAATGAACCACGTACCAAGTCTTGTACCTATAAGTACTTTGTTTCCTGTAAACCCCGAGATTTCACTGGGGAGAAAGGAGCAATAGATTATATGACCTGGTTGGATGAAATGGACACGGTGGTGGACATCAGCGGTTGTGCTGAAAGGGATGTAGTAAAGTATGTATCCCAATCGTTCAAAGGAGAGGCACTAGCATGGTGGAAGTCTCTCATTCAAGCTGCTGGAAAGATCCCACTCTACAACATGTCATGGGAACAGTTTGTTACTCTCATCAGGGAGAACTATTGCCCTCAACACGAGGTCGAAAGAATTGAATCTGATTTCTTATCATTGGTGATGACAAACTTAGATTGTCAAGCTTACCTCACCAGTTTCAATACTCTGTCCAGACTGGTTCCTTACCTAGTAACACCAGAACCCAAGAGGATTGCTCGCTTCATAGGGGGTTTAGCCCCAGAAATTAAAGCCAGCGTTAAGGCTTCAAGACCTGCTACATTTAGGTCAGCAGCTGATCACTCTTTATCCCTTACTTTAGATGCGGTCAGGTTGAGATCGCTAAAGAAATCTGAAGAAAGTAAGAGGAAGCGTGAGGATGATAACTCACGAGGGTCAGAGAAGAAGCACAAGGGAAACATTGATTCTAAGAAGTTTGGGTCTGGAAGGAATAGTCAGCGAACAGAGGAAAAGCCAAAGTGCACGACTTGCCAGAAACGCCACTTTGGAAAGTGCAGACTTGAGTCCAATTCTAAGTCAGGAGCACCTGCATGTGGGATATGCAAGTCTAAAGAGCACAAGACGATAGAGTGCAAGAAGATAAGAGATGCCACATGCTACAATTGCAATTAGAAAGGGCACATTAAGACCAACTGCCCTAAGTATGCCAAGAAGCCTGAAGAGGTCAAGATGACCAATGCAAGGGTCTTTCGAATGGACGCAAAGGAAGCAGTCCAGGATGACAACGCAATCACAGGTACCTTTCTCATCAATGATGTCTATGCAAGGGTACTTTTTGATTCAGGCGCTGATAAGTCGTTTGTAGATGATAAGTTTTGTGAATTGTTGAAATTGCATGTTAAAA
Source organism: Helianthus tuberosus (assembly GCA_030545235.1). Lineage (NCBI taxonomy): Eukaryota > Viridiplantae > Streptophyta > Magnoliopsida > Asterales > Asteraceae > Helianthus > Helianthus tuberosus. The sequence continues at coordinate 162,594,001 of CM060409.1, forward strand.
CCCTAAGCGTGAAATATGAGGTGGAATTAGCGGATGGTACCTTAGAAACCGCGTCAACTATATTAGATGGATGTGTTATATCCATTAGGAACCACTCTTTTCCACTATCTTTACTTCCTTTGAAGTTAGCCGGTTTTGACATAGTGATAGGCATGGATTGGTTATCTCGTAACCAAGCCCAGATAGTGTGCAATAAGAAACAAGTGGTGATCAAGACGCCGTCTGGTAAGCCACTTACCATTCAGGGAGATACCTAATATGGACTACCTGAGCAAGTGTCTATGCTCAAGGCGTCGAGATGTTTGAAGAAGGGTTGTGTCATCTACATGGCACAGGTTACTATTGATGAGCCGAAACCCTGAAGTGCTACCTGGCTTACCACCAGATAGGCAAGTGGAATTCAGAATTGACATCATCCCTGGAGCAGCACCTGTTGCTAGAGCACCTTATAGGTTGGCGCCCACGGAAATGAAGGAATTAAGGACACAGCTAGATGAATTGCTAGCCAAGGGTTTTATTAGACCTAGTTCGTCTCCATGGGGAGCGCCAGTCTTGTTTGTCAAGAAGAAGGATGGATCGATGCGTCTGTGCATCGATTATCGTGAACTTAATAAAGTCACGATAAAGAATAGGTATCCTTTGCCCAGGATCGACGATTTGTTCGATCAATTGCAAGGGGCAAGTTATTTCTCGAAGATTGACTTAAGGTCAGGCTACCACCAACTGAAAGTTAGAGATGAAGACGTACACAAAACTGCATTTAGGACTCGTTATGGTCATTACGAGTTCTTAGTGATGCCTTTTGGGCTCACTAATGCACCAGCCGCGTTCATGGATCTCATGAATCGCGTTTGCAAGCCTTACTTTGACAAGTTCATCATCGTTTTCATAGAAGACATTCTTATCTACTCGAAGAATCAAGCTGACCATGAGAAACACCTTCGATGTATTCTCAATCTCCTACATCATGAGAAACTCTACGCCAAATTTTCCAAGTGTGCATTTTGGCTTCGAGAAGTCCAATTCCTTGGACATGTGGTGAGTGAGCGTGGTATCCAAGTGGATCTCGCTAAGGTTGAAGCAGTTATGAACTGGCAAGAGCCAAAGACGCCTACAGAGATTCGTAGCTTCCTGGGATTGGCAGGATATTACAGGCGTTTCATTGACAATTTTTCAAGGATTGCTTCACCCCTAACTTCCTTGACTAAGAAGAAAGTAAAATTCGTTTGGGGCCCTAAATAGCAAGAGTCCTTTGATATCCTAAAGCAAAAGTTGAGCAACGCCCCAGTACTGACATTGCCAGATGGCATAGAAGATTTTGTGGTTTACTACGATGCTCACACACTGGCATGGGGTGTGTGCTTATGCAGAAAGGCAAAGTTATTGCCTATGCTTCAAGACAATTAAAGGTGCACGAAAAGAATTACACCACCCATGACTTGGAGTTGGGTGCCGTTGTATTTGCACTAAAGCTCTGGAGGCATTATTTATATGGAATCAAGTGTGTGATCTATTCTGATCACAAGAGCCTCCAGCACCTGTTTAATCAGAAGGATTAAACCATGAGGCAACGCCGTTGGATGGAGACTTTAAATGATTATGATTGTGAAATCAGATATCATCCCGGCAAGGTGAATGTAGTCGTTGATGCCTTGAGTCGAAAGGAAAGGGTGAAACCCATCCGAATCAATGCCAAACGCATTGAGATAAAGAACAGTTTGACTGAAAGGTTGTTAGTTGCACAGAAGGAAGCTGTGTTGGAAGCTAACTATCCAAATGAAAAGCTAGGAGTAACTGAGGAGCAGTTATCTCTTGGCAAAGACGGAATTCTGAGATTGAATGGACGAATATGGGTTCCAATTTATGGAGGACTTCGAGATGTTATTCTTCAGGAAGCCCATAGTTCCAAATATTTCGTTCATCCTGGAGCTGATAAAATGTACCAGGATCTAAGGGCAAATTATTGGTGGATAGGCTTGAAAAAGTCTGTAGCTGCCTATGTAGCTAAGTGCTTGACTTGTGCGCAAGTCAAAGCAGAACATCAAAAGCCATCAGGCTTGCTACAACAGCCTGAACTTCCCACGTGGAAGTGGGAAATGGTAACTATGGATTTTATCACCAAGTTACCCAAGACAAGACAAGGAAAGGAAATGATACAATATGGGTTATAGTTGATAGACTGACTAAGTCAGCACATTTCTTACCCATCAAGGAGACTTATAGCTCCGACATGTTAGCCCAGTTATACGTGGATAAGATTGTAGCCTTACATGGCATACCTGTGTCTATTATCTCTGACAGAGATACTAGATACACGTCACATTTTTGGAAAAGCTTCCAACAATCTTTGGGCACGCGTTTGAATTTTAGTACGGCTTACCATCCTCAGACAGACGGTCAGAGTGAGTGTACTATTCAAACTTTGGAAGACATGCTACGTGCATGTGTAATTGATTTAGGTGGTAGTTGGGATAACCACCTACCTTTGATTGAATTCTCCTACAACAATAGCTACCACACCAGCATAAAGGCTGCGCCTTTTGAGGCCTTATATGGTAGAAAGTGTAGAACGCCCGTTTGTTGGGCGGAAGTTGGAGATGTCCAATTATCAGGACCAGAGATAGTCTTTGAAATGACGGACAAGATTGTCCAGATTCGTGACCGTCTCAAAGCTGCCCGAGATAGGCAGAAGAGTTACGCAGATCCAAAGCGTAAAGCTTTTCACTTCGAAGTAGGTGACAAAGTGTTGCTTAAAGTATCAAGAAAGGCAAGTTAAGCCCGTGATACATAGGACCTTTCGAGGTTATCGAACGTGTCGGGTCAGTTGCCTATAAGTTAAACTACCTGAAGAGCTCAGTGGAATTCATAATGTATTCCACATCTGCAATCTGAAGAAGTGTTTCGCTGCAAATCACTGGTTATACCACATACAGATGTGCATATAGATGAGAGCTTGAAATTTGTGGAAAAACCATTGTCGATTGAAGATCGACAGGTTAAGAAGCTTCGAAGGAAGCATGTGCCTATTGTAAAGGTCAAATGGGACGCCCGTAGAGGTCCCGAGTATACGTGGGAGGTTGAGTCTACAACGAAAGAAAAGTACCCTCATTTGTTTCAGTAAATCTCGAGGTCGAGATTTCTTTTAAGGGGGTGAGGATGTAACACCTCGAAAATTCACGTCCTATAATGAGTTGACACGTGTCATATGTGTGAACGTGTGAAAGAATGTTATAGAAGGATTTAAAGTTGACAATCATGGAAAGTATGTGAATATACGAGTTCTAAATCTCAACAATGAATAAATATATTGTACATTAACCCTACATGATGCTCATACCTTCAAACGAATAAATCATGGATCATACGAAGCTAAATATGAAAGAAAGTGAGAGATTACAAACTACAGGGGTTAAATGTGTCAACATGTTTAAGTTATACCTCTGAATGACCTTTTAGCAAACCCGAAGCTTTGTAACGGTTAATTATGCTCACTAGAATGCACGACATAAATTTCATAAAGTTTCGTTATCGTATGAGAAAGTTATGATCAAATTCGTATGCAAGGGGTTAACGCGTCAACGTTAAAAGTTAGGACTTTTCGGGTAACAATAAAGTTAACCGGGGACTTAACAAAATGGGTATAAGCCCTAAAGCCCTTGTAGGTAAATATGGAGGGCTCAAAGTGCAAAATATAAGTTAGTTGACCTTTCGGAAGGGCCAAGAGACATATATGCAAAAACTAGAAAACGTGAAGTCTGATCAGAAGGCTTGCGCACCGCAAGACTTATCCTTACGGTGCGCAAGGAGTTGCCAGCGACATAAAATCCTCCTGTTTGCTGTTTAAACGTAATACTTGACCTTTAAACGATTTTCCTCATATTGGACGACCCCTAAACAACCCCTAGACACTTAGGGACACTTGTGGATGAATTGTGGTCAGTTGTAGACTTAGATGTCAACAATCTATGGTGAGTTAAACACTATAAAAGGCCATGAAGTTGCAACCATTTGATCATTCACTTCTTGTGCAATTCTGGAGCTTTTGGGTGCTTAAGAGCAGACACAAGACCTTCCTAATCAAGCATAGGACTTCAGTAAGTTTGCTTAACCCTTCTTAGTTAAGTTTTTGCTTAGTTTAAGCTTAAAAGTCAAACCGTCGTAATTAACGGTTGACTTAACGATTAATCACTAATGGTCCAGTGATTAGTCGAATTGAAAGTAGTTATAAGTTGGTAATTATGTGGGTAATAAACCCTTAAAAGGGTTCCCCCTGATTCCCACTCTAACTAGGTCAAATGTCGGGTCAAACTCGTTAATAAAAAGTCAACAGGATACTTAATTTCTAATTTATGCATGATTAGCAATGTAGTACACATACAACCTGTTTGATCATTAATATAACTTGGTAATTAGTGTAAGAACATGTCTAAACATGTTCAACCCGACAATTTCCTGTTTAGACCCGGTTCGGAACCGAAAGTCGCAAAGCTTTGACTTTTGCTTTGACTTCAGTTCTGACCCGTTTAGGTATGATTTAGAAATACCTTAGAGCTTCATTTGGACCAGGTTACATGCTAGTATAACCCTCTGTGATTATACACCTCGGATCATTAGTTATCCGATTAATACGCATGATTCCGTTAATTGCCTCTATGTTGACCATTATGCCCTTTTCACCTTAAAACGTGATTTGTGAAAATGTAAAAGTGTAGAAACCTTAATTACTGATATATAAACTTGTATGCAAAGTTTGGCATCAGTTTGAGGTGTAGATTGAGAGTTATGCTCATTAGCGTAATTAAGAAGCTTTATGTTAATTAAACGACATAATTAGCGTATAGCCTATTTAAACATACTTTTTGATATCAAACTCTTTACCCACTGACGTAATATATTATTTTGGGATTTTTGAAGATTTTTAATTAATTTTAGGCTGAGCATAACTTATAGTCATAGGCTTAATCCGGTAATTGTCGGTTTTGCCCTTACGGGCTATAAAATGAGTTTTACATATCTAATCGACTCCAAACCTTTTGCTACTGATTTTAAATGAAAAATAAATTATTTTAAACCTTCTGGAATAACAAAAATATCAGATTTCTATATAGAACCCGGAAACGGCTTCTAATCGCTTTTTTAAGCGTTTTTAACGCATAGTATGTACTAGAACCATTTTAAACATACACGGGTTGATACCTACTGATATTTTAAGTAAATTATGATATTTTAACAGTAAGCAAAAGTTGTTAAACTCAAACTTCAGTTTTGAGCTTTTCGGCTTATGTGAAATTACCAAAATGCCCCTACGGTGCATAGTTTGGTTATATTTGATAAATTTCACATATCTACTTTACCCTACTGTTATAACTTATCAAACTAAGTATTTTTGCTGATTATATCAGACCTGTAACTCAGGTTAATACTTAAACTCTTTTATAATCTTTTAAATGACCAAACTACCCCTACGGGGCATAGTTTGTGTTTAAATTCGTTTCGGGCATAATGAAAGACATCTTACTAATGTCACAACATAATTGAGGCATATTAACTTAGGAAACCTGTATATGGCTCTCATGATTACCCGTTACGCCTCTTACGCGTTCGGTTCAGCTTATGTAACTAGTTTACATAAATTAGCCGAAACGCGTCAAACCTTATCAATTTTATCTCAATATCCAGAGTGTGTTTAAGTTACCCACATTAGACAAGCATGCAAGCTTGTCGGGTCAAAACCACATTCTAAACCGGTCTTCGCTTCTTCATGCGTTTGAACCGTGTCATCCGTTTTAAAACTAACCGGTCTAAGCTAAGGCTTAATTAAAGACCCGTTAGAAATCTAATAGGTTATTATAAACCTTCGTTCCAGAATAGGAGCCCAGTAAAAGTACTTGCATTTGCTGTAATTGATTGATACTTTGCTCAGGTAAATACTCTTAACTTATTTTCCCTATACGGGCTAAGGATACGGTACTATAAAAGTACTGCTTGGTCGGGTATGTAGTCATTTAAATCGGATTGTGATTAATGTATTTACATAACCCGCTTTATTCTGTATTATTTGATGTATGGCCCTTGGGGGTTAAATGACCATGTCCCGGATATCCTTGGCATCATTTTACGAAATGGCCACGACCTAAGCACGGGGTGTAGGCGTACACCTAACAGATGCATTATGTAAAAACTGGTAATCCACGTAAAGGAATCAACCTTGTGGGCATTATACCTGTGGTGTGTCAGTTAACTTAAACCGGCTCTTCTAACCGGTGCTAATGGACGGCAAATAAGTAAAACTGTATACAAGATTATTTTAATAATTGTGATATTCGTTAATTTACACATATTTTAGTCCCCCGTTTTACCCCTATTTTATGCGTTTTTGGCCGTAAAACAGCATACCAGACAAGATGATAGCGAAAACGAGGACTTTCCGGACAAAACGACGAAGCTGCGGACATTCTGTTAAGGAAACTGATCTGGGCCTATGGCACGGTCGTTCCATCTGAAGAACGACCGTGCATTTCCGACAGTTAAAGATTTGTCCGGCATTGAACGAAGGTGCGACAAGGCGTGCAAGGCATATACGATCAGCTCGGTGATGCACGGACGTGCCATCCGAAGAATGATCGTGCATCTACGATAATCCAGCCTGATCTCGGTGATGAACGCCCGGCCAACAGCTCGTGCAACAAGTAACCCGGAACTGAACGACTGTTCCACCCGAAGAACGGTCGTGCGATATCGTATCCGGTCAAAGATCTGATGACGTATGCAGCATGGTGACCCATCCCTAATAATTGCATAAAGTGCACGGTCGTGCCATATGGAGAACGACCGTGCGACAGCGAAAATTATAAAAACAGAACAGAAACATTATGTTCGACATTTTGGATTTTTGGAGAGCTTCTCAGGCGATTTTCAGGCTCCGGAGGCATTAGCTTTCACCCGGAATCAAGCCACATTGTCCCGTTTAGCTCGATTACTACCCGGATCCTTAGTCTAGTACTTGTTTATGGTTTGATTTTCTAATCTTTCCATGATTTTGTTAATCTTTCAAGTACTTAGATTATTGTTTATGTATTATTGTAGCCTTTGGGCAAAAAGACAAACAATCCCTTGCTAGATTATTGCCATTAGTATGTTAAACTTTGTTTGTAATGACATTTGAAGTATTTTCTATGTTAATCTTTGATGATTAGTTTGCAACCTTGTTATTGATATTGATTTCTTGATTATAAGTAATTATGTTGGATGATTGATGCTTGGTTAGTTAAGATAGTTGAAAAATGATGCTTAATTAATCTTGTATTAGTAAACTTTGAATTTGGTTAACTAGTTTAACTTGGTTTAAATGTATGCATCATGATACTAGAAATGGTTAGTGATTTAATAAAATGTAATTATTGTTAATCAACAGAGCTTGCCGTCACGTAAGGACCTTAACGGGTTAGATGGTGTCATTATAAATTCTTGCCATGATTTATTAGCTTAGTTAGTAGTTTAGGCCAAAATTGCTATCTTGGTGAATTATTGTGCAAGATTTGTAAAATGAACTTGGTTGTGATTTAATCTAGTTTATGCTTGTCTCGGTGGTTGCATTGTGTTTATCGGTGTCTCTTTCCTTGATTAAGTGCGGTTAGAAAACTCCTAACGGATGACTAGCTTATTTTTAAGAGATTTTCATAGACATTTATCAATTGCACATTAAAGAACAATTTTAGGTGGTTAAAGTGTGTGTATCGTTTTAGCTTTCCGAATGATTGTCATGTTAGGATTCCCGAAAGGGATACTAATTGTCTTAAATTGGAAAATTGATCGAATGCTTCTAGTGCCAAAACCGACTTAGTTGACATGTTGTGGTTGTGTATTTAGCAAGGCGTTTTATCTATATTTTATTATGTTTTTATTATGTATTTGGTTATGCTTACTTTAGTCTAGTTTAAATCAAACAAACCTATGTTTTTACCGGTAGTTTAGTGACAAAGGTCTAGTATTATTTCTCCGCCCATTTCCTTGGATCGATACTTGGTTCTTACCGATACTTTATTACATATGTGACGGGGTACACTTGCCTCTTTCGTGTGTGTTTTGATGTAAAAGTAATAATCACTTTTATAAATTTAAAACCCAATCGTGTGTAAATTCATTGTAAAATTATGTATATATACGCACACGTCAAGTTTTTGGCGCCGTTGCCGGGGAGATAGCGAGTTTTAGGAACGACCCGAGTCATTAAGTTATCGGTGTATATACTTATTAATATTTGTGTATAATTTATTGATTATTTATTTGTTTATTTATTTGTTAATATTTCTTGTTTTTATTCGATTTATTCGTTTTCGTGTAAATTTCTGTTCCATTTACTTATTTGATCCGGATTTATTATTTATTTATTCTTTGAATTTTCGGCTTCGGGAAACCATTTTTGTGTTAGCCGATTCATTTATTTTTATTGTGTTGATTTTTATAAAATTTTCGGGCCCATTTTCGAATTTTTATAAAATTTTCAACCCATTTATAATAATTTTCTGCTTCTATTCAGCTGAAAAAAAAACAGCATTATTTAATTAATAAAATATTCACCGTGTTAAATTTTCGTTTACAGGTTAATGTTCTCGACCCCCGCTCCAGAACTTGTTGAACCGTCAGACGAGCCCGAACGTGATCTTAGGAGACGTCTATGCGCGAAAGGTCGGGCGGTTGGGCTACTGCTCGCCAGTGGTGGGCCGGAGTCGGTGGTACCTGCTGAAGCCGAGGGCTCAGGAGGAAACATAATCATGGCAGACGATGAGCGACCGTTGAATGAGTCTAATCAGCCTGGAGCGACAGGCCTGGAGCCGAGTATCCTTAGACCTACTATAGATGCACCTAATTTTGAAATTAAATCTAGTATAATTAATATGGTGCAGAATTCGGTGCAGTTCAACGGACGCGAACATGAGGATCCCGGGAGACACATTGCGGCTTTCCTCCATGTTTGCTCCACATTCAAGATTAGGGATGTTTCGGAGGATGCGATTCCGTTGAGGTTGTTTCCGTTTTCGCTTCGTGACAAAGCTAGAGCTTGGCTTATGTCACTTCTAGCTGGGTCCATCAGGACCTGGAATGGGTTGGCGGAGCTATTTATGAAAAAGTACTTTCCACCCGAGAAGACAACCAAGTTAAGGAACCGAGTGGTGACCTTTCGTCAGGATGAGGGGGAGTCGTTGCATGCAGCTTGGGAGAGATTCAAGGATCTGTTACTTGATGTTCCACATCATGGCTTCACCAAGAGACAGCTAGTCTTGACATTCTATCAGGGGCTTAGCTACAATACGCAGGAGCGATTAGATATGAATTCAGGAGGCGATTTGGGGACAAAGACGCCCAATGAGGCTTACGATATCATTGAAAAGGCTGCGTTGAAGTCTAGCTCTCGCCGCGAAGGAGATAGAAGTCGGGCTACATCATCATCATCAGGATCCCGCGCAGGAGTGCATGCTGTAGACGACTATACGGCCATTACTGCACAAATCTTGGCTCTCGCATCGAGATTCGACAGGTCCCAGATGATTGCGTATGCGGGCTCGGGTTGTGACCAGTGTGGAGTGTCACACGAGCCTGGGGCATGTTTTCAGGGAGTCGGATACGAGGGCCACGAAGAGGTAGATTTCGTGAGTAACCAAGTTAGGCCATAGAACAACCCTTACAGTAACACCTATAATCCCGGTTGGAGAAATCACCCAAATTTTGGGTGGCGTGCGAACACAGGCAATCAAAATCCTTTGGGATTCACTCCGCGCGCTCCAGCGCAACAGGGTCAGGGTCAGGGTCAGCAGTTCCAGCAGTACAACCAATCCTATCAGCAGCGTTCATACCCGCATCAGAATCAGGGCTCTGGGAGTAGTTCCCAGCAGCAGGCCCCTCAGTCTAGTTCTAAGCTGGAGGATATGATGGCCCAGCTTCTTACTAGCTCCTCGAGCGCGAATCAGTTAGCTGAAAAACGCTACCAGCAGAGCGAGGATCGTTTTCTGTCTCATGAGGGAGAAATGAGGAGCCATAAGGCCTCGATTCAGAACATAGAGAATCAGGTTGGTCAGCTGGCACAGATGATGTCAAAGAGACCCCAGGGTGGTCTCCCGGGCAATACTGAGACAAACCCGAGCCCGCACAGAGATGTGAATGCGGTGATGACCAGGAGTGGAAAACCTACCGGACCCGTCATATCGGACTCACCACCGATCACTGAAGCGGTCCCGACCGACACACCGGATGAGGTGCATGCCAGGCTACGCCCAGCAAGTACAACACAAGTCCAGGAGCCGGTCACAGGTTACACGCCTCCAGTGCCTTATCCAGGAAGGTTGAAGAAGCAGAAGATGGATGAACAAAACGGTAAGTTTCTCGAAATGTTTAAACAATTGCATATAAACATACCGTTTGTTGAAGCTTTGGCACAAATGCCAAAGTATGCGAAGTTTCTGAAAGACATCCTCTCAAACAAGCAAAAACTCGAGGACATGTCTTGTGTGGTTATGAATGAAAGCTGCTCTGCTATTCTCCAGAATCGCCTGCCTACAAAAATGGGAGATCCAGGCAGTTTCACGCTTCCTTGCCTCATTGGCAATCTGTCTGTCAGTAATGCGTTAGCAGATCTAGGAGCGAGTATAAACCTTATGCCCTATAAGGTTTTTACAAAGTTGGATCTAGGTGAGCCGTCACCTACGAGGATGAGTATTCGACTTGCGGATCGTTCTGTCAAGTATCCACGCGGGTTTGTAGAAAATATGCTTGTTAAGATTGACAAGTTTGTGTTTCCCGTGGATTTTGTTATCCTGGACATGGATGAGGACTCGAGAGTGCCTCTGATACTCGGACGCCCGTTTTTGAATACCGCCCGGACGATTGTGGACGTGGCGGCGGGCCAAATCACACTCCGAGTAGATGATGAGCATGTGACGTTTGACATTAAACGTTCTATGCAGCATCCTCAGAGTCAGGACGACGCGCTCTATTATGTTGAGATCGTCGACAATTATGTGAGCACGCATTTCTAGGGTACGATCGAGGAGATAGATTCGGACACACATCTGTTGTGTGGGGACTTAGATGGCATTACGCAGGAGGGCCACTATGTAGAGCAGCCAGTCTATCAGATTGGTGATGATGGTCCCCAGAGTCCGGATCGTTTCACAGAAATTGGTCGAGCAAGTGAAGTGAAGTCGAAGCCTTCAGTGGAAGATCCTCCTACCTTGGAGCTTAAAGAGCTCCCACCGCACCTAGAGTACACATTTCTGGATGAGGAGCGTCATTTGCCTATCATTATTTCATCTGGATTGGCGGGAGAAGAGAAGAGCAGACTGCTTAATGTGTTGAAACTTCATAAGAAAGCAATCGCCTAGAAAATCATGGACATAAAAGGAATAAATCCCTCCTTCTGTACACATAAAATTCTTATGGAGGATCAGTTCAAGCCGTGTGCGCAGCACCAGAGGCGACTGAACCCAAACATGCAAGAGGTCGTTAAAAAGGAAGTGATTAAGTTGTTAGATGCTGGTATGATCTATCCCATTTCCGACTCTGTTTGGGTCAGTCCTGTGAAGGTAGTGCCCAAAAAGGGGGGCATGACTGTGGTCACGAACGATAGGAATGAGCTCATTCCAACCAGGACGGTCACTGGATGGCGGGTTTGCATCGATTATCGCAAACTCAACGACGCCACTCGCAAGGACCACTTCCCGCTTCCATTCATTGATCAAATGTTGGAGCGTCTGTCAGGGAAGTCATATTATTGTTTTCTGGATGGGTTCTCTGGTTACTTTCAAATCCCTATCGCTCCTGAGGACCAGGAGAAGACCACATTTACTTATCCCTTTGGTACATTCGCCTACCGGCGTATGCCATTTGGGCTGTGTAATGCGCCGGCCACTTTCCAGCGATGTATGGTTGCTATTTTCCATGACATGATCGAGGATTCCATGGAGGTTTTCATGGACGACTTTTCGGTTTTTGGGGATTCCTTTGATCAATGTCTGGAAAATTTGAAAAAGATGCTTAAGAGGTGTGAGGAGACAAATCTGGTCCTGAACTGGGAGAAATGCCACTTCATGGTGAAGGAGGGCATAGTTCTGGGACACAAAATTTCTCACGTGGGCATGGAAGTCGATCCTGCTAAAGTCGACGTTATATCACGACTTCCGCCCCCTACCTCTGTTAGAGCTATACGGAGCTTTCTCGGTCATGCCGGGTTCTATCGGCGATTCATCAAAGATTTTTCAAAAATCGCCAGACCCATGACTCGTTTGTTAGAGAAAGATGCTCCGTTCGTGTTTGGAGATGATTGCTTGAGGGTTTTTGACCTCCTCAAGCAAAAGCTGATAGAGGCCCCTATTTTAGTCGCACCGGACTGGAGTTTGCCGTTTGAAATCATGTGCGACGCGAGTGATTACGCTATAGGGGCCGTTCTGGGTCAAAAGAAGGAAAAGCACTTCCATCCGATCTACTATGCGAGTAAAACTCTCCACGACGCTCAAGAGCATTATACCACGACTGAAAAAGAACTCTTGGCGGTCGTTTTCGCATTCGATAAATTTAGATCGTATTTAGTGCTTTCAAAAACCGTTGTATACACTGATCATGCAGCCATTAGATACCTCTTCAGCAAACAGGACGCTAAACCGCGTCTGATCAGATGGATCCTGTTGCTGCAAGAGTTTGACATTGAAATACAAGATAAAAAGGGTGCTTTGAATGTAGCGGCCGACCATCTGTCTCGGTTAGAGCACGGAGACATCGAGGATTCACGTTGGGATTCAATCAATGACAAGTTCCCACACGAATCTTTGATGAGTGTTGAGATATGTGATGAGTCGCCATGGTTCGCTGACTTTGCGAACTACCTTGCTTGTACAATTCTGATTAAAGGGTTGACTCATCAGCAAAAGAGGAAATTCTTTTCAGATCTAAAGCACTACATATGGGATGACCCTTTCTTGTTCAAGGTGGGTGCTGATCAGGTGATCAGAAGATGTGTATCAGGGTCTGAGGCGACCGACATTCTGCGCCAGTGTCATGAGGGACCTACCGGAGGCCACCACGGAGCCAACTTCACCGCGAAGAAGGTGTTGGATTCCGGGTTTTACAGGCCGACCATTTTCCGTGACGCGCAGAGTTGGGTGAAAGCGTGCGATGCTTGTCAGAGGGCGACGAACATATCGGCACGCGAGGAAATGCCCCAGAACTGGATACAGGTTTGTGAAGTCTTTGATGTTTGGGGGATAGACTTCATGGGACCATTCCCCCCCCCCCCCCTCACGTGGAAACAAGTACATACTCGTGGCTGTTGAATATGTATCAAAGTGGGCGGAGGCGCAAGCCTTACCCACTAACGACGCAAGAGTAGTTGTGAGGTTCCTTAAGAGTTTGTTCACCCGATTTGGCGCTCCGAAAGCGCTCATTAGTGACCGAGGGACTCATTTTTGTAATACACAACTTGAAAAGGCTTTGCCCCGATACGGTGTGCATCACCGTTTGTCCACGCCCTATCATCCGCAGACAAGCGGGCAGGTGGAGGTCACGAACCATGGGCTTAAGCGCATCCTTGAGCGGTCTGTTGGAGGGAACCTGTAAGACCCTAATCCGTTTTAGTCTAAGACTCGCAGCGGAAAATACATACTAAAATTTCTTTATAAGTTATTCTTTCTTTCACTTAAATACAAAAAAAAAATAACATACTTATATCAAATTAAATGACCACATACACACCCACGTACAATCCATGTCTTAACTCGATCATCGACCGCTTACTCTTCATGTTGAGAATTTCGTAACCTCGTATAACCTGCAGTCACCACATACAATTACTTCATTAGCAACCGGTGACGTAATACATATACTTTAAAACATGCATCCTCAAGCATCAACATTTCTTATCCTCGCTTATGTGAATCCATTCATCCATCCAGTCGAACTCTCTCGTCCGACTCTCCATACTTAACCCTCATACTTCATTCTTAGTATACCTGCATTTCCATTTCATTCTTAACAGAAAACAATTAGCATCATTAAACTTATCTCATAGGTGTAATTTCACGAGTACACATAACCAAATCTCATTCATTTGTGCATTTAACTAAATTACCTTTTCATGCATAATACCTTACCGTACATACCCACTTCATTTACAACTTACATCTTACCCACAAGTATAATTATTTACTTTATCTTTGTGCATAATACTAACATGTAAGTTCCCTACCTTACCCATACTTAATAGAAATTACTTTCGACTCACTTTCCGTAAACTTACCTTATTACCTCCATTGATTCATACTTTCCCACATAATTCACAATAACCATCATACTACAATACATTTTTCATCTAAAGTGTAAGTCCGGGATTCACTTACCTTATGCGCCCGTAATTGCATCCGCTTACTTGAGTCTTCTTGGCCCGTTAGCCTTCCACGCTCCCATCCCTCTTGACATGATTCCTATACTTTCATGTCATTACGTTTACATCCTTATTAGCATCCATGATTATACATATGAACGATCATATCAAGTTCATATCTCACATAGGCCTTTCATTAGCCGATTCAAACAAGCATATAGCATACCCAACATAATCATAACATAACCTTCACATATTAATGTCATTTAGACATTTCATCAAACACTTGGTGTGCGTACTACTTTTTAAGCATGATGTACACGTTTTTCATGCCTTTCCTCCTAATTATCCCTTTCGTTCATCAACCAAAATATACATCATTCAAATTCTATACCATACTTCCTCCATATACAAGCACACATCACATACTACACATATTCATGATCAAATTCATACCATTTCATGGATTAAACATAAACCCACTTAGCTAAAAGTGGTAATTCATCCAAACACCTAAATTATAGCAATTCACTAAGAATTTTCACATAGGATTAGTTCCTAAACAAGCATATATCGTCAATTTGGCCATAACCTCTACGATTCATACATAAATCACTACTTGTGATGTTCATCAAGATTTCTCAACTTCATTAAACATCAAAATTTAACATACCTTATGATCCTCTAGCTTGGGTGATCGTTAATTCATGTTCCTTCTTGAATTTGAGCCTCGATTCATCCTTTAATTGGATGATATATGACGAACTAGGGTTTGGCTCTCTAGAGCCTTCCCCTGATCACGTACAGAACACACACACACGATGTGTGTGTATGTGTGTGTGTTATTTTCTTTTAATAAAACAACTTTCAAGTTGTTCACTTTGGTCCCTCATGTTTCGTTTTAATTAATTAAGGCTACAACCCTTCGTTTAATACCAACGATACTAATATTCAACTAGGTTAATTATTCCTAGTTAATATTCATTTACGGGTTCACTTTTACTCCAAACGGTAATTTACCTGTTCCTTTATATTAACCGGGTTAAATTATCAAAACCCATTTTTGGGATGTTACAGAACCGCAAGGAGTGGTCGGACAAGCTTGATGAGGCATTATGGGCATTCCGTACAGCTTATAAGACCCCTATAGGGACCACCCCCTTTAGGTTGGTATACGGAAAGACATGCCATTTACCGGTGGAGTTGGAGCACAAGGCTATGTGGGCATTGAAAACCGCGAATTTAGACCTTAAAACCGGAGGTGAAGCCCGGTTTCTCCAAATTCATGAATTGGAAGAATTGCGGCACCAAGCCTATGAGAGCTCCGTACTCTACAAAGAGCGCACGAAGAAACTTCACGAAAAACGCTTGAAGGACCATAAAGAATTCCAAGCGGGTGATCTTGTTCTTCTGTACAATTCAAGGCTGCGCTTATTTCCTGGGAAGCTTCATTCACGCTGGACAAGACCATACACGGTTAAGGAAGTATTTCCGTATGGTACTGTTGCAGTAGAGAACGCGGATGGCGTTACATTCAAGGTAAATGGTCACCGGTTGAAGTTGTACGTTGCCGGGCCGATAGAGTCGGCGGTGGAGGTGATTGAACTCCAAACCCCGCACACATCATAAGTGTGGGGAGGAGAGAGTCTACGCTACTGACTCGCGGATCAAAAATGTAGCAAGAGCGTATTTTGCGCTTTAGGGGTAGTTTCGTCATTTTTAGTTATTTTTCTAGTTTTAGCTTTGAGTCTTGCTATCGACTCGTTGACAAAAATTTAGCATGAGTCTACGCTGCTGACTCGCCGACAAAAATGCAGCAGGAGCGTCTTTGGCGCTATAAGGGTAAAATAGTCCTTTTTTGTATTTTTGTAGTTTTAGCGTAATTTAGGTTAGTTAGGTAGTTTACGTTAGCTAGTTTAGTTTTCATACGTGCCGAGCGAAGGTTCTGTATTACAATATTGTTAGAACAGTTGGTGTGTCGAAAAAACGGCGAAAAACGGCCGAAACAGCTGCTGGAAATAGCTTCTGCGGAAAATTCTGTATCTGCACCTGATGCATGACCGTTCCTCGGGTCGCACGACCGTGCGATTCCGAGCAAGCCGGAACGGTTAGTCGCACCCTCGGTGCATTTCCGAGAAGAAGCTGCTGGGTTTGAGCGACGTCGGTGACGCACGACCGTTCCATACCAGGAACGACCGTGCCACAGGCTAAGGGCATTTTTGTCATTTTGCACATTATATATACCCTCATCTGCTGCAAAATCCCTCATTCGCGAACCCTAGCAACTGCAGCCGTTCCAGAGCGGTTTTTACACCAAATCGCACGGTTTTTCGCACGATCTCGCATCCAACTTCGCACGGTACGTTCCTAGTTGTAGATTTCTTGTTTTCTTGCTTTCTAGGTTAGATTTCTTCCATTTTTCAAGGAATTTTTAGGGTTCTCTTCATAAACAAATCGAAACCCTAACCCTTGTTGAATCGAAGTATCGTGAACACCCGGTTGACTTTCAGACCCCTGTTGGCCCAATACTTGTTGAAATTTTGCAAAGTTCAGATTGTTCTAAGTACAGGGGTCGAAATCTGCAGACATGAAGTCGCACGGTCGTTCCTCGTGTGGAACAGTCGTGCCTCGCCGGCTTGTTCACGATATCTTCTGGGCTTGGTCTGTTAGTTCTCGGAGACGCACGACCGTGCGTCTCGAAGAACGACCGTGCCATTTGCCCAGTTCAGTTAGAAAGTTTCTTCATAATTTGCTGCTCGGCTGTTTTCAATTCATTTCTCTCTTGTTTCTGTCTTTCTAACAATGTTCCCCATTACAGATGAACCATCCCTTCCTACAGTTTGACCCCAACATTGAGAAAGAAGCTTTGTGCATACCGAAGCGCAATGCATTGTGGGCGAGACTGGGGCAGTTTGGAGTCCCCCGATGGTTAGATTGGGAAGTCATGCGTGAACTCAATCAGTATGATCGACTAGACGACATGATGACTCGCACGCTTGCAAATTTGGTCGGTTGCAACCGACCCGTTTACCGGGAGTTGACAATTGAATTCTTCGCTTCGTATGCCTATGAAAGGCCGGTTGCACATACACAGCCTGATTTCTGCTACAGGGAGCGGGTAACCTTCAGGTTATGTAGACGTTGGCATACATGGTCGGTTGGTCGATTAGGTAGACCGACTTGGGATTTATACGCGGGAGGACATGGATGATCCCGACGTCTTCAACGATCAGTTCAACTTCCCTAATGATGCAGCGCGGGATGCATTCTGGGCAGAAAATGCCGTTGGGGACCCCTACAACCCGAGGATGTCAAAGGCCTCGCGACTCCGAGACCCTCTGGTGCGAGTGATGCACCATGTATTCAGCCATTCGATATGCGGTCGCATGGACAGCGGTGGTATCTGTCCCACACCTGATTTGCTCTTTTTATATGCGTTGGTTTACAAAGCACCAATCAACCTAGCCGCTCGAATGGCTGAGTACTTTGTCAAGTGTTCGGGGCGGACCCCAAATAGTGAGATACATGGCGGTTCGTATGTAACCGAAATAGCGTACAATGAGCGCTATATGACGTCGGGGGTGCTTCGGGGTCTCACGTTGATTACCGAGGGGGTTCATGTCGATATCCGGTCGCTGAAGTTCATGGGGGTGATTGCTGAGCTTGATAGGGGAGATAGGTTGAGGGGATTGAATAACGAGGTCTGGGACCCGTTGCCTCCAGCTGAGGAGGAACATGAGGAGGATGATGAGGACGTTGAGATGGGAGAGCAGCACCAGCACCAGCCACTTACACCACCACACTCGCCGCAGCACCATGCATTTCATCAGCATGAGGACTGGCCCACATTCTACCAGCAGTTCCAGGATATGCGTGTGACGCAGGAGCAGCATGGTACCTACTTTGACCAGATCAGATCTAGCCAGGACGAGATTCGAGCCAGTCAGGCAGAGCTTCGGGCCGCACATGACCAGCTTCAGCATCGCCAGGATACTCTATACCAGGGGGTCAGTGAGGGGTTTTCTTATCTTTTCGGGGAGATGCATCACGCATACCCCGACTACTTTCAGCACCCTCCGCAGTTCCCACCGTGGAACCCCCCTGGCTATGGCGATCAGGGCCCATCTGGCACGAGACATGATGATGATGATGAGTAGTTGGCGGTGGTGATAGCATTTGGTGGTGTTTTCTGTTTCAGTACTTTATTTACTTTTGGGTGTTTATTTTGACTATTATTTAAAACACCCCGGTTATGTATTTCAGACAATTTCCTTTGTGTTTTGTTTGGATTTTAGTATTTATGTATATTATGGTTGTTTGTGATTTTTCTGTTTCTGTTATATTTTGGGTGCACATGTGACATACTGACAGGTTTTAGCTATCGGATCTTGGACCGGAGCACGTACCAGATGCAGCTTCGGAAGTCTCGTGGCACCAACATCATCTTGAGGGGAGTATTTTTTATCCCTTTCTCTATATTTCGGGTCTCGCATTGGGGACAATGCGAAGTTCAAGTGTGGGGAGGGGGTTAACTTTGTTAACTTGGCTTTGTTTCTCCTCTTAAAAAAAACAGAAAATCAGAAAAATCATTTAAAAATACTTGTGTTTTGTATATATGTTGGTAAATAAACCGGTTGGTTGTGTTTTAGAAAACTTCGGACTTGATAAAAACTCGACAAGCAAAATATTTTTGAAAAAGGAAACCGGAAAGCGTGACAAACAAAGAAAGACTTGCATGATAGTTTTCACACTTTTACCCATTCCTTCCGTTACGTGAGCATATTTGAGCCTTGATTGTTATATATTTGTTCATTTCGGATATAGGAGTGAGCCGGATGTTATGTGCAATTTAGAACTTGTCACTAGTATGCTTGTTAAGACCATGAACTTGTAAATTTGTGTAAAAGTGATAGAGGCACTTAGATTACCCCTTTGTTGTGTACCTTGTTCTTTGTGTTGTGCTTCCCGTTCACCTTATATTACCCTTTAGGATTAACCATGTCGAGCCTTCCCGTTCACCTTTGTTTACCCACATTATCGCCCACTTAACCAAATTTAGCCTTTTTATGTTTTTAAACCTTTTTAGTGTTGAAACTCGGTTAAAATAATAGTTTAACCAGCTTGTTATTGTTTATATTTCATTGTATAGTTTGTTAAAAAAAACAGAAAATAAAACACCCTAAAATAGGGTGAAGTTGATAGAAATCGAGCAATTTTGAATGCTTAAATGTTAAAATTTCGTTGATAAGCTCGATTGCACTTTAGTCGCCTTTTTAAGGCGTTTGTATGTATAGTTGTATTATTGTATTGCTAGTTAAACGCTATTACCGAGTTTTAACCATTTTCGCCACTTTAAATGTCCACTTCCATACCCTTCGCCCAAGCCTAACATTACAACCCGTAAAGACCTCTTGATTTACACTTGTTTGCATGTTAGTTGGTGGAGACGAGATCTTATGACAAGCTTATGATATTGCACATTTCATTGACTAGGCTTTGAGTGTTTACACATACACATTTTATGTATGTTTCATAAATAAATCCGAGTGTGTGTGAACATTGTGAGTCGTGTGAAGATTAACATGTGAGTCAATTAAATGTTTTGTCACGGCTTTTTGGTTCTCGCTTTTTAATTGCATATGCTTGTTGGGTTTGAGTCTTTTGATGTTGTCTTTCGACAAACCGGCTAACCGTTTATATTAGTTTTCAATAAAATAGTGTGTAAATTATCGTTCTTGTTTGTTTAGGTCTTTTATTGCTTTTTAGTTTAGCTTGCTTGAGGACAAACAAGGTTCAAGTATGGGGAGATTTGATATTCGTTAATTTACACATATTTTAGTCCCCCGTTTTACCCCTATTTTATGCGTTTTTGGCCGTAAAACCGTCGTTCGGATACTTATTTATCTACATTTATGTTTACAGGCCTAAAACAGCATACCAGACAAGATGATAGCGAAAACGAGGACTTTCCGGACAAAATGACGAAGCTGCGGACATTCTGTTAAGGAAACTGATCTGGGCATGTGGCACGCTCGTTCCATCTGAAGAACGACCGTGCATCTCCGACAGTTAAAGATTTGTCCGGCATTGAACGAAGGTGCGACAAGGCGTGCAAGGCATTTACGATCAGCTCGGTGATGCACGGACGTGCCATCCGAAGAACGATCGTGCATCTACGATAATCCAGCCTGATCTCGGTGATGAGCGCCCGGCCAACAGCTCGTGCAACAAGTAACCCGGAACTGAACGACCGTTCCACACGAAGAACGGTCGTGCGATATCGTATCCTGTCAAAGATCTGATGACGTATGCAGCATGGTGACCCATCCCTAATAATTGCATAAAGTGCACGGTCGTGCCATATGGAGAACGACCGTGCGACAGCGAAAATTATAAAAACAGAACAGAAACATTCTGTTCGACATTCTGGATTTTTGGAGAGCTTCTCAGGCAATTTTCAGGCTCCGGAGGCATTAGCTTTCACCCGGAATCAAGCCACATTGTCCCGTTTAGCTCGATTACTACCCGGATCCTTAGTCTAGTACTTGTTTATGGTTTGATTTTCTAATCTTTCCATGATTTTGTTAATCTTTCAAGTACTTAGATTGTTGTTTATGTATTATTGTAACCTTTGGGCAAAAAGACAAACAATCCCTTGCTAGATTATTGCCATTAGTATGTTAAACTTTGTTTGTAATGACATTTGAAGTATTTTCTATGTTAATATTTGATGATTAGTTTGCAACCTTGTTATTGATATTGATTTCTTGATTATAAATAATTATGTTGGATGATTGATGCTTGGTTAGTTAAGATAGTTGAAAAATGATGCTTAATTAATCTTGTATTAGTAAACTTTGAATTTGGTTAACTAGTTTAACTTGGTTTAAATGTATGCATCATGATACTAGAAATGGTTAGTGATTTAATAAAATGTAATTATTGTTAATCAAGAGAGATTGCCGTCACGTAAGGACCTTAACGGGTTAGATGGTGTCGTTATAAATTCTTGCCATGATTTATTAGCTTAGTTAGTAGTTTAGGCCAAAATTGCTATCTTGGTGAATTATTGTGCAAGATTTGTAAAATGAACCTGGTTGTGATTTAATCTAGTTTATACTTATCTCGGTGGTTGCATTGTGTTTATCGGTGTCTCTTTCCTTGATTAAGTGCGGTTAGAAAACTCCTAACGGATGACTAGCTTATTTTTAAGAGATTTTCATAGACATTTATCAATTGCACGTTAAAGAACAATTTTAGGTGGTTAAAGTGTGTTTATCGTTTTAGCTTTCCGAATGATTGTCATGTTAGGATTCCCGAAAGGGATACTAATTGTCTTAAATTGGAAAATTGATCGAATGCTTCTAGTGCCAAAACCGACTTAGTTGACATGCTGTGGTTGTGTATTTAGCAAGGCTTTTTATCTATAATTTATTATGTTTTTATTATGTATTTGGTTATGCTTACTTTAGTCTAGTTTAAACCAAACAAACCTATGTTTTTACCGGTAGTTTAGTGACAAAGGTCTAGTATTATTTCTCCGCCCATTTCCTTGGATCGATACTTGGTTCTTACCGATACTTTATTACATATGTGACGGGGTACACTTGCCTCTTTCGTGTGTGTTTTGATGTAAAAGTAATAATCACTTTTATAAATTTAAAACCCAATCGTGTGTAAATTCATTGTAAAATTATGTATATATACGCACACGTCAAGTTTTTGGCGTCGTTGCCGGGGAGATGGCGAGTTTTAGGAACGACCCGAGTCATTAAGTTATTGGTGTATATACTTGTTAATATTTGTGTATAATTTATTGATTATTTATTTGTTTATTTATTTGTTAATATTTCTTGTTTTAATTCGATTTATTCGTTTTCGTGTAAATTTCTGTTCCATTTATTTATTTGATCCGGATTTATTTTTTATTTATTCTTTGAATTTTTGGCTTCGGGAAACCATTTTTGTGTTAGCCGATTCATTTATTTTTATTGTGTTGATTTTTATAAAATTTTCGGGCCCATTTTCGAATTTTTATAAAATTTTCAGCCCATTTATAATAATTTTCTGCTTCTATTCAGCTGAAAAAAAAACAGCATTATTTAATTAATAAAATATTCACCGTGTCAAATTTTCGTTTGCAGGTTAATGTTCTCGACCCCCGCTCCAGAACTTGTTGAACCGTCAGACGAGCCCGAACGTGATCTTAGGAGACGTCTACGCGCGAAAGGTCGGGCGGTTAGGCTACTGCTCGCCAGTGGTGGGCCGGAGTCGGTGGTACCTGCTGAAGCCGAGGGCTCAGGAGGAAACATAATCATGGCAGACGATGAGCGACCGTTGAATGAGTCTAATCAGCCTGGAGCAACAGGCCTGGAGCCGAGTATCCTTAGACCTACTATAGATGCACCTAATTTTGAAATTAAATCTAGTATAATTAATATGGTGCAGAATTCGGTGTAGTTCGACGGACGCGAACATGAGGATCCCGGGAGACACATTGCGGCTTTCCTCCATGTTTGCTCCACAATCAGGATTAGGGATGTTTCAGAGGATGCGATTCGGTTGAGGTTGTTTCCGTTTTCGCTACGTGACAAAGCTAGAGCTTGGCTTATGTCACTTCCAGCTGGGTCCATCAGGACCTGGAATGGGTTGGCGGAGCTATTTATGAAAAAGTACTTTCCTCCCGAGAAGACATCCAAGTTAAGGAACCGAGTGGTGACCTTTCGTCAGGATGAGGGGGAGTCGTTGCATGCAGCTTGGGAGAGATTCAAGGATCTGTTACTTGATGTTCCACATCATGGCTTCACCAAGAGACAGCTAGTCTTGACATTCTATCAGGGGTTTAGCTACAATACGCAGGAGCGATTAGATATGAATTCAGGAGGCGATTTGAGGACAAAGACGCCCAATGACGCTTACGATATCATTGAAAAGGCTGCGTTGAAGTCTAGCTCTCGCCGCGAAGGAGATAGAAGTCGGGCTACATCATCATCATCAGGATCCCGCGCAGGAGTGCATGCTGTAGACGACTATACGGCCATTACTGCACAAATCTCGGCTCTCGCATCGAGATTCGACAGGTCCCAGATGATTGCGCATTGTGACCAGTGTGGAGTGTCACAAGAGCCTGGGGCATGTTTTCAGGGAGTCGGATACGAGGGCCACGAAGAGGTAGATTTCGTGAGTAACCAAGTTAGGCCGCAGAACAACCCTTACAGTAACACCTATAATCCCGGTTGGAGAAATCACCCAAATTTTGGGTGGCGTGCGAACACAGGCAATCAAAATCCTTTGGGATTCACTCCGCGTGCTCCAGCGCAACAGGGTCAGGGTCAGCAGTTCCAGCAGTACAACCAATCCTATCAGCAGCGTTCATACCCGCATCAGAATCAGGGCTCTGGGAGTAGTTCCCAGCAGCAGGCCCCTCAGTCTAGTTCTAAGCTGGAGGATATGATGGCCCAGCTTCTTACTAGCTCCTCGAGCGCGAATCAGTTAGCTGAAAAATGCTACCAGCAGAGCGAGGATCGTTTTCTCTCTCATGAGGCAGAAATGAGGAGCCATAAGGCCTCGATTCAGAACATAGAGAATCAGGTTGGTCAGCTGGCACAGATGATGTCAAAGAGACCCCAGGGTGGTCTCCCGGGCAATACTGAGACAAACCCGGGCCCGCACAGAGATGTGAATGCAGTGATGACCAGGAGTGGAAAACCTATCGGACCCGTCATATCGGACTCACCACCGATCACTGAAGCGGTCCCGACCGACACACCGGATGAGGTGCATGCCAGGCTACGCCCAGCAAGTACAGCACAAGTCCAGGAGCCGGTCACAGGTTACACGCCTCCAGTGCCTTATCCAGGAAGGTTGAAGAAGCAGAAGATGGATGAACAAAATGGTAAGTTTCTCGAAATGTTTAAACAATTGCATATAAACATACCGTTTGTTGAAGCTTTGGCACAAATGCCAAAGTATGCGAAGTTTCTGAAAGACATCCTCTCAAACAAGCAAAAACTCGAGGACATGTCTTGTGTGGTTATGAATGAAAGCTGCTCTGCTATTCTCCAGAATCGCCTGCCTACAAAAATGGGAGATCCAGGCAGTTTCACGCTTCCTTGCCTCATTGGCAATCTGTCTGTCAGTAATGTGTTAGCAGATCTAGGAGCGAGTATAAACCTTATGCCCTATAAGGTTTTTACAAATTTGGATCTAGGTGAGCCGTCACCTACGAGGATGGGTATTCGACTTGCGGATCGTTCTGTCAAGTATCCACGCGGGTTTGTAGAAAATATGCTTGTTAAGATTGACAAGTTTGTGTTTCCCGTGGATTTTGTTATCCTGGACATGGATGAGGACTCGAGAGTGCCTCTGATACTCGGACGCCCGTTTTTTGAATACCGCCCGGACGATTGTGGACGTGACGGCGGGCCAAATCACACTCCGAGTAGATGATGAGCATGTGACGTTTGACATTAAACGTTCTATGCAGCATCCTCAGAGTCAGGACGACGCGCTCTATTATGTTGACATCGTCGACAATTATGTGAGCACGCATTTCCAGGGTACGATCGAGGAGATAGATTCGGACACACATCTGTTGTGTGGGGACTTAGTTGGCATTACGCAGGAGGACCACTACTTAGAGCAGCCAGTCTATCAGATTGGTGATGATGGTCCCCAGAGTCCGGATCGTTTCACAGAAATTACGGTGCGCAAGGAGTTGCCAGCGACAGAAAATCCTCCTGTTTGCTGTTTAAACGTAATACTTGACCTTTAAACGATTTTCCTCATAATGGACGACCCCTAAACAACCCCTAGACACTTAGGGACACTCGTGGATGAATTGTGGTTAGTTGTAGACATAGATGTCAACAATCTATGGTGAGTTAAACACTATAAAAGGCCGTGAAGTTGCAACCATTTGATCATTCACTTCTTGTGCAATTCTGGAGCTTTTGGGTGCTTAAGAGCAGACACAAGACCTTCCTAATCAAGCATAGGACTTCAGTAAGTTTGCTTAACCCTTCTTAGTTAAGTTTTTGCTTAGTTTAAGCTTAAAAGTCAAACCGTCGTAATTAACGGTTGAATTAACGATTAATCACTAATGGTCCAGTGATTAGTCGAATTGAAAGTAGTTATAAGTTGGTAATTATGTGGGTAATAAACCCTTAAAAGGGTTCCCCCTGATTCCCACTCTAACTAGGTCAAATGTCGGGTCAAACTCGTTAATAAAAAGTCAACAGGATACTTAATTTCTAATTTATGCATGATTAGCAATGTAGTACACATACAACCTGTTTGATCATTAATATAACTTGGTAATTAGTGTAAGAACATGTCTAAACATGTTCAACCCGACAATTTCTTGTTTAGACCCGGTTCGGAACCGAAAGTCGCAAAGCTTTGACTTTTGCTTTGACTTCAGTTCTGACCCGTTTAGGTATGATTTAGAAATACCTTAGAGCTTCATTTGGACCAGGTTACATGCTAGTATAACCCTCTGTGATTATACACCTCGGATCATTAGTTATCCGATTAATACGCATGATTCCGTTAATTGCCTCTATGTTGACCATTATGCCCTTTTCACCTTAAAACGTGATTTGTGAAAATGTAAAAGTGTAGAAACCTTAATTACTGATATATAAACTTGTATGCAAAGTTTGGCATCAGTTTGAGGTGTAGATTGAGAGTTATGCTCATTAGCGTAATTAAGAAGCTTTATGTTAATTAAACGACATAATTAGCGTATAGCCTATTTAAACATACTTTTTGATATCAAACTCTTTACCCACTGAAGTAATATATTATTTTGGGATTTTTGAAGATTTTTAATTAATTTTAGGCTGGGCATAACTTATAGTCATAGGCTTAATCCGGTAATTGTCGGTTTTGCCCATACGGGCTATAAATTGAGTTTTACATATCTAATCGACTCCAAACCTTTTCCTACTGATTTTAAATGACAAATAAATTATTTTAAACCTTCTGGAATAACAAAAATATCATATTTCTATATAGAACCCGGAAACGGCTTCTAATCGCCTTTTTAAGCGTTTTTAACGCATAGTATGTACTAGAACCATTTTAAACATACACGGGTTGATACCTACTGATATTTTAAGTAAATTATGATATTTTAACAGTAAGTAAAAGTTGTTAAACTCAAACTTCAGTTTTGAGCTTTTCGGCTTATGTGAAATTACCAAAATGCCCCTACAGTGCATAGTTTGGTTATATTTGATAAATTTCACATATCTACTTTACCCTACTGTTATAACTTATCAAACTAAGTATTTTTGCTGATTATATCAGACCTGTAACTCAGGTTAATACTTAAACTCTTTTATAATCTTTTAAATGACCAAACTACCCCTACGGGGCATAGTTTGTGTTTAAATTCGTTTCGGGCATAATGAAAGACATCTTACTAATGTCACAACATAATTGAGGCATATTAACTTAGGAAACCCGTATATGGCTCTCATGATTACCCGTTACGCCTCTTACGCGTTCGGTTCGGCTTATGTAACTAGTTTACATAAATTAGCCGAAACGCGTCAAACCTTATCAGTTTTATCTCAATATCCAGAGTGTGTTTAAGTTACCCACATTAGACAAGCATGCAAGCTTGTCGGGTCAAAACCACATTCTAAACCGGTCTTCGCTTCTTCATGCGTTTGAACCGTGTCATCCTTTTTAAAACTAACCGGTCTAAGCTAAGGCTTAATTAAAGACCCGTTAGAAATCTAATAGGTTATTATAAACCTTCGTTCCAGATTAGGAGCCCAGTAAAAGTACTTGCATTTGCTGTAATTGATTGATACTTTGCTCAGGTAAATACTCTTAACTTATTTTCCCTATACGGGCTTAGGATACGGTACTATAAAAGTACTGCTTGGTCGGGTATGTAGTCATTTAAATCGGATTGTGATTAATGTATTTACATAACCCGCTTTATTCTGTATTATTTGATGTATGGCCCTTGGGGGTTAAATGACCATGTCCCGGATATCCTTGGCATCATTTTACGAAATGGCCACGACCTAAGCACGGGGTGTAGGCGTACACCTAACAGATGCATTATGTAAAAACTGGTAATCCACGTAAAGGAATCAACCTCGTGGGCATTATACCTGTGGCGTGTCAGTTAACTTAAACCGGCTCTTCTAACCGGTGCTAATGGACGGCAAATAAGTAAAACTGTATACAAGATTATTTTAATAATTGTCCCAAGTTATAAAAGATATTTTTGCCGAAGTGCATTCAAATAAATTTTCAAACTCTTTTCTAAATGAGTCAGTTGAGTTGTATTTACCAGTGTAAACTGACGTATTTTCCAAAAAGGCTAAGTGCAGGTGCTAGACGAAATAGGTTGGCTACTCCAGGTATCATTACTCAAGTCTCGCAAGCTCTAGATGTCAAAGTCTGTTGAACAGTTTTATTTTTATATTGATCCGCCTGTGGATCCTTTACTTTCCGTTGTAATACTTGGATATTACTTTATATTCGGATTGTAATATATTTACCTTTTGCTTCCGCTGTGCATTTATATATTGTGTTGTTTGACTATTATGTTGCCAACCACGTCACGATACTCCCCACCGGGTCCGCCGGTCAAACGTGTGGAAATCGGGGGTGTGACAGATACGAACACATGTGTTTCGAAAATAGGCTTTGTTCTTGGTTTAATGAAGTTACACGTAACATCTAGTTATATTCAGATTTAAACAATGCCTGCCTCAACTGAGATAACAGACATCCATCAAGCTCAAAAAGAAAACTTGTGTTTCCCATAGTCACAAAAGATTGCGGTTTGTATTTCGCATAGCCACCGTTTCCGTAGTAAAAAACAGTTGCGGTTTGTATTTCGCATAGCCACCGTTTTCGTAGTAAAAAACAGTTGCGGTTTGTATTTCGCATAGCCACCCTTTCCGTAGTAAAAACGGTTGCGGTTTACACATTCAGTCTTCAATACTTCATTAAAATACCACTAGTAGAAGAACCCGACACGTCTTCATGTTACGGAGAATGTTCTAGAAATTGAAGAAAAAGGAAAAGATTTGTTGAAATCGAATTTGACAACTACGACAGCTTATTAAAAGTAGCAATCACCTCCAATCATTTCCTGGTCAAATCACACACTATAAAGTTTAAAGTTATCGTGTGTTGTAGTTTGGAAAGATGACCGAATAGAGATCTAAATAACAAACTGTGGAGAACTTGTTTGTGTCGGGTTCTTCTGCTAGTTACTCGATCAACGGACTGATCGGTAACGTTACTCTACTTGTGCGCCGATTTAAGTGGCGTGTTCCGATCAACGTTGTTAAAGGTGATGAAGAGTTTAGAAACCCTAGAATGATGGTGTTTTTACTAGAAAAAACGTGATACTTGAAAAAACATCCTTACATACGGCCCGTATACAGTTATACGGCCCGTATAAATGTGGTAACATCAAAAACCTCCCAAAATAAATCCATTGAGCCGTATACGTTTTACAAATTGTATAAACATGTATACGGCTCGTATAACATTATACGGGCCGTATATAGTAAAATCAAAAAAATATTCTCTGCGCATTTTCCTATTCAAAAACATTCTATACGGGCCGTATATTTGTATACGGCCCATATACACTAGGGGATGTGAAAATAAGATATAGGGGGTGTGGGAACAAGGGGAGCCTATAATAAAATCCCTGACTTTCGCCTAAAATTTGAGATTTATTTTTAATTTAATTACATTACTGTAACATTCCTATTTTTATATAGGAAAAATTACACTTTTCGTCTTTTATGTTTGTATCTAATTACAATAGATGACCATTAACTTCAATAATTACAGTCACAATCCTTTATGTGGAAAACTCATTACACCCTTGGTTCTTTAACACTAACATGGTTTGTTTTAGATGTTAAATCATGTCACATGCACATCATGTGAGGGCAATTTAGTCATTTTGCCTGTAGAAATAAAAAAAAACTTAATATATAACAAAAAGAAAAGTTCAACACCTCCACCTTTGTTGCATTGATACAGAATAGCCACAAACACCTTCACTAATCACCGGTAGCCCAACTCCGATATACTTGTCACCTATCTAGACGCCACCACCATCGCTGCCTTTAAACCTCAACCCAAATCACCACCGTCACATTTCAGATCTGCGAAGAACTACTGTGAGGGGTTTTGTGTCATGTTCTAGGGTTTCAGTTACCCTATGTTTTGCAAGGTTATGAGGGGTTTTCTTCCAGATTTGAAGTCCGACCACAACATCGCATCGGAGGTGGCCGGAAATTAGAGAGATAGAGAGGATGACGGTGGTCCGCAGCTTACGAACACATGACAAAAATAGGTGATATTTTAATCGAATAACACCCCCATCGCTGATAGCTTACATCTCGCCCTCTGTTCATCTATTTGTTTCGATTCATATTTGTTTGACCCACAAATAGTGATGGCTGGCAGATTCAGATCAACTGTTCCTCGCGATGGTTTTTCGACTTTATTCACGGCTGCAAGTTAAACACTTCAACCACATTAGGTATAGTTTAATGAAATTGAAGTTATTAATTATTATTTTTATTATTATTCTTGCTCTGTTTTATGGTATTGTTTGATTTGAAG
Organism: Helianthus tuberosus; assembly: GCA_030545235.1. NCBI lineage: Eukaryota > Viridiplantae > Streptophyta > Magnoliopsida > Asterales > Asteraceae > Helianthus > Helianthus tuberosus. The sequence continues at coordinate 162,623,993 of CM060409.1, forward strand.
TTGACTTTTTGGGAATTTCAAAGTTTGGTTATTGTGATTGGATTTGAGTTTGATAGATTAAAGTTTTGAAATTTGTTTGATATTTGGTTTTTTTCCCACTCGTTCAGGTTTTAGGTTGATTTATCTGCTTTTGAAAGTTTAATGATTGTTGTTGGTGATGATTGGATTTGTCTATTGTGTGAAAGTTTTTAAACAAAGAAGTAATATTAGCAATCCACTTCTTCTCCACTCTTTCTATCATCTCCTCTCTATCTTATGAACATCACAAGGTCGCAATAATCATTAAAATGCAGAGGGATTGGTTGTTGTTGGTGGTTTTATTGGTTGGATGATGAAGGGGTGTTGTTCAGGGGGTGGCGCTGTGATGGTGTGGTGGGTCTTGATGGAGACGACGGTGTGTTGTGGTGGATCTGGTGGCGGCTGTCACAGTGGTAGTGGTGGTGGGGGTTGGTTTTTGAGATAGAGAGAGATGGGAGTGAGGGTAGGGGTGTTCACGATCCGATCCGATCGAGGGTCTGCTCATGCTCGGATTGAATTACAACCGATCCGATCCGAGCGGATCAAATTTGTAAAACCGATCGCAAAAGTGATGCTCATGCTCGGATTGAATTTGAATCGAACCGATCCGATCGGCTCGGTTTCGCTCGGTTTTTATCAAATCCTAAAAAAAAGCGAGCGGATCGTTTTCGCTCGATTGAATAATAAGGCTTCGTTCAACAAAAACAAATTCTAACTTAAAGTGCGAATACAAAAGCAACATAAAATAAAGTGCGAATACATAAGAAACACAAAATAAAGTGCGAATACAAAAGCAACACAAAATAAAGTGCGAATACAACCAACCAGGCCCAACTAGCAAGAAGCTAGAAAGGACCTGGGACAAACAACAGCTAATCACCAACCATGTTTACATCAAAATTTTGCCAACTGTCGAATGTCATCGATCTCCATCTTTCTCTATGCTACTATAACAAACATACCAAACAGAAACATAACATAACATACCAAACAGCAGATTAAAAAAACAGCAGATTAAAAAAAAATAGCAGATTGAAGAACTGTTGAAGACCGTCCGAAGATTGAAGACTAGAGACAGCGGCGATATGTGTGTCGGAGATTAGAGGGTCGGAGACGGAGACTGTGAGTCTGTGACTGTGGAGACCGGATAGTGAGACCGAGATTAGAGCGGCAATTTGAATACGACTGATTAGGGAAGAATAGATTTAGGGTTAGATACTTAGATTTATATATTAAATATTAAGTTGGGTTGAATGTTATTACGGCTTTTAGTTTTTTTGGGCTATTATATTTTTTTGGGTTTTTATCTATAAAATCTATAATATAAATATATATATTAATTATTAATAAAAATAATTCGAGCGAAACCGAGCGATCGACGAGCGAGCGGAGCTATGCTCATGCTCGGATTGAATTTGAATCGAACCGATCCGATCGGCTCATTTACAAACTGAGCGGGAATCGAACGAGCATTTTTCGAGCATTTTTCGAGCGATTGTCGAGCGATCTTCGATCGTCGAGCAGTTTGGACAGCCCTAAATGAGGGAACTGAGATAGAGATAGAGGGGGAAAGAGAACTGATTGAGATAGAGAGGTTGGAGTTGTTTATTTACTTATATATATTTTAAATATAATAGTAAAATTACTAATCTACCCTCCTTATGTGTAAGGCACTGCTATATTTAACTGAAAATTTTAACCTGGTTAGTGTTAAAGGACATATGATGTAATGAGTTTTACAAAAAAAGTACTGTGACTGTAATTATTGAAGTTAAAGGTCATCCATTGCAATCTGTTACAAACATAAAGGACGAAAAGTGTAATTTACCCTTTTATATAAGAATTATAGGTTTGGTTAAATTTATTAACCTCTAGTAACTAGTTTATTTTTAATATAAATATTCAACCTAAATAGTTTTAAACACTATTTTATATAGTTTGTTGAAATATTATATTAATTAATTGGTCTGTATGTAGGTGACCTTTCTAAATAAAATAAAAGAATATAAAAACTTATATTATTAGACGAGTAGATTACGGGTAAGTTGAAGATTAGAAATATGAAGTAATTAGACGGACCTAGGAACCGTATAATAATTAAATTATAAAAATACATTGTATTTTAAACCTACTCTATTTTTAATAAAACATAGACCCAAATGCAGACAAAAATATTTTCGTTCTAAAGACATATTTATTGTTTGATAAAACGTTATATTTTAAAAGTTATACGCGCCAAATAAGTGAAGCTGTTATAAAAATAAAAATAATCAAAACTTAAAAATTGTTATAAATATATTATTAATATTATGGTTATCAACACCAAAAATAGATTAGCTTCTTCTCCAAGTTTTCTTCTCCTATATATACTTCCCATTGTATATCTTGTATTATATCTATCAATGAAAATATCAGTTTCTTTCTCCCTACATCTTTTCTCTTATTGTTTGCTATAGGCTAGTTTCACAACACGTTATCAGCACGATTGCTTTGGATCACACCATTGTAAGGTATTCTTCTCTTTAATCTCCTTGAATAAATTTTAATTGTTTATGGTTATGTATTGAAAACCATACACACACTGCATGCGTGTGTATGGTGAACTTAATACATAAATATATATTAAAATAAAGAAAGGCTGATCATGAGACGGAAGGGAATTTCATGGTTAGAACTTTCATAGATTGGCTCTAATTATTTTAATATGATCATTATCTTATAATATTTGTAAAAGGTAAATTATTATTTCGTAAAATACATTCTAGATGTATATTGAGGTTAAAACTCAACGTCACTTTCATACATACAAATGGTTAGAATTTTCTACGGATCAAGTATATTTTTTTTATTTCACTTTTTCTAATTGCGATGTTTATGTTTATTAAAAGAGATGCATACTGTAAATTGTGTTATGTATATTCAGGTGTGTTCTATAACTTAAAACACATGCATTCTTCATCGTCTACTATTAGAAAATAGATAGATTAAATCCTAGTTTATGTAATATATAAATTCATAGATTATGTACACGAAAAACGAAATTTTATCACAAGTTATGTCATTAATGATATTGACGATTTACAGATAGTGTTTGTTTTTAATAAAAATAAAGGGTTTTTTTATAAGGGTATGACAAGTAACAAAGATAAGTACGTTTAGAACATAAGGAAATATTTACAAGTACATAGAAGATTTTAGTTTTGCTTCTAGATGATTAATAAATTATCCATTCTGTAATTATAATAATTTTGGGACAATAATTATGTATTCATTGACTAAATTGAAGTCTAAATTATTTTATTGTTGTAATCGGTGATATTGTTGTATATATAAGTTGTTTAAGTTTGATATGTACTAATTAATATGTTTTTTTTTCTTTTTACAATATAGTTCTACCATGACAAATATTGCAAAGCTTGAATTTATGGCTTTAGATATTACAATATAGTTCAGAGTTACAAAATAAACCGGATTATTTACATCTCACCATTGTCATTTAATTAGTTGTTGAAAACAAAAGCTTTATGACAATATATTTTGCATTATTGGCATTTATGTTAAAAAAATAATAATCTAAACCATAATTAATTTTGGGAATTAAATAATATTGGTATTTTTATTGATCTCAAGACATGATTGTTGTTGATTTTACATGCACCAAAGTTAAAATAGTCGTATCTAACGTATTATGATAACACCTTAATTTCTATGTGCTATTATCAATTTACCATGAATGTAATATTATATATAAATTATTAATGGTAATTGATCCATGATTTGATGACTAATAGAAAAATACAAAACAGTAGCTTATATCGGTGAGTTTGGTTAGTGTTTTTTATAATATTTTATGTTATTAATTATTTTGCGTGCTATGATATTAATTATTTTGCATGCTAGCTAAACCGTTAGTTATACAGTCGATTACATGTTATAACGTGTTTTTAAGGTATATCTTGTATTCTATATTTTATTGGTTATTATATAGATAGTATTGAATAGAACAACTAAACCAAAGTTGTGGTTTATTATTAAAGTTGTAGTTTATTATTGAGTATAGATATACTTATACATTACACTCGAAGTGTCATACTCATAAATCTTATATGACTCGGCTATCTAATTACTTCTTTATTGGTGTTATGAAAATTGCAAAGAGAAGATCATTACAAGGGAAACTCGGATAAATATTTTCGATTGTCACACCTCAAATATGCTCTTGAAGTAGCAATAATCGACTGTATGAAAGATTTGAAGTGACTTTATATTCGTATGTCTAAGAAAATAAATAATGAAAAGCTATGAAGCTTGTTCTTGTTATTCTATTCCCTAAAGTGAATGATATTATATAACGATAATTGAAAATGTCGTGATCATGGACATAGTTAAGAAATTTTGTAATGATGGTCATTTTAATAATGAAATCGATCATCAAAAGTGTTATGATAACCAAGTTGATAATGAGATTGACCATCAGATTGTTATGATAGCCAAGTAAATAATGAGACCGACTATTAGAATTGTAATAATGGTCATAATGAGATAGACCACTAGAAGTAGCAAATTAAAAGAGTGATTACATGAGAACAAAATGTGTAAAGGATAAACGTTATATAACATGATAGTTTGCAATGATAATGTGTTGTTCTCTCGCATAATGCAACTAATACACATACGATCGTAAACTAGAAGTTTATGTATCATGATTATTTACTTAGTTGGCATGACCGGTTAGACCACACCGAGTCAATGATGATGTGAAACATAATGAAGAGCTAAAAGATTCTTCAAGCTGGTAATTAGCATGTAATGTTTGCTCTCAAGGGAAATTTTATATTTTACCATATAAAAGAGGGTGTGTATACCTAAATAATCTGGAAGTGATTAAATGATACGCATATCCTAACATGATACCATTTAGTGTTTTAAATCGATGCATCGTCTAAATGGTTATCAAATCCACAATCTGAAGTTTGTGTGATTGTGGCTTAGCTAATGTGATAGCATACATATTAATCCAGATTAGTATATTTATTTGGTAATATTGAATTTGATTCCCAAGTTATTAACGATCATTGGAATAAGTGTTATTGTTGAGATGATTACTAAACGTCTACTATTAATTACAAAGTCAACGATCATGAGAGGAGCAAAAGTTCATTTAGGTACATGTAATTTTACATATCGTACCATTAATTCACATCAAGCCAATAAGATAGTTCTCCCCATACAGTTGGTTTTTGGTCAGGAACCAAAGATGTCTCATTAAAGATTTTGGTTGTGTGACATATATTGAAACTCATCCACCACACCACACAAAGATGAGGCTTCTAAAAAGTTTAAGAATATGTTGGGTATAAATAATCGTCTATTATTGAATACTTAAAGCCATTAGTGATAAATTTGTTTATGGCTCATTGTTTTTCACTTTAGTGAATGAATGTTCCCAACATTAGGGGGAGATAACAAGCAGTTGGAAAGTGAAAAGCGGAATGAATTATCATGTCATCTTGATCCTTAGACTATAAACGGTGAACCAGAAGTTCAAAGGATAATTCATTTACCAATATTAAAGAACAAATTACCAGACAAGCTCACTGACCTAAATAGAGTGACTAAATAAGTCACATAATCAACTGCTTATGCTCCAGTTATATTTGGGTCCCAAGAGGACAACCACATAGTTTGTAATAAGTCTATTGCACGCCTAAAGCATGGTAGACTAGTTGATTCCAATAATAAAATTCCTTGAAAATTGGAGCAAATAATTAAGATGGTCAAGTCGAGGTTATAGTAATAAGATCTCCTGAAGAGACAGTAGACATGATGGTTCAAGAAGAACCTCAGGTACCTGAAAATAAAGAGATCTCGATAAGTTGTATCATGTCAAAGATATGTATGGAATCGAAATAAAATCGACGTCGTTATACTTTTGTATATAATATAGCTTGAAATGATGAAGTGTTGAGGATCAAGATTTAAGATCCGCCTATGAATGAAAACATATAAATGATTGGCCAAATGGAAAGACACAAATAAGGCAGAGTTGAATTCTCTAATAACATGGAAAGTTTCTGGACCAACAGTCAATACAACTGAAGTTGTAAAATATGTTGGATACAAATGGGTCTTTTATGCGAATCATGTGAAAATTAAACAAAGTGATATAAGGCAAAATTGGTGGCACAAGTATTTTCGCAAAGACCTATAATTGATTATGAGGAGACTTATTCTCCGGTGGTGGATGTGTTGGCTTTCCAATATTTAGTTAGTCTGGTAATATAAAGAGAGAATTGATATGTGTCTTATGAAAGTTATGTATCATTGGATACTAAAAGTTTACATGAAAGTCCCTCAAGGATTTAATTTATTAAAATCATGAAAAATAAGTTCTCGAGAACGATATGATCATTGTATACAGATTCATATTTGAATACGTTGAATATAATTAGAACTCCTGATGAGTAACCTAAAGCATTTAAGTGCTTATAAGGCTAAGTGGAAACATCTTATGGTTGTAATTCTTGTGCACCAATAAACAGACATAGAATACCTATACTTGGTGATTATGGTATCTCAATGTACAATGTATAAGCACGATACAATATGTATTATACAAATGAAGCAAGTGTTCAAGACATCCTTGTATACGATATAGAAATCAATGAGGAGGTTTATGTAACAGAACTCCTAAAGAGTGTGTGCACATACATTGTTTTTCAAAGTGGAAAGGAGTAAATGATGATTGTAAATGCTTGAAGCGTTGATTTCAAAACCTCATGAATGTATCTTTATAAACTTAAAAAGATAGCATGGATAAAATAGTTGGATTGAGTGTTGTACAACTCATGAGATATTCTGATAAAGAGCAATATGAGTTTGATAATATCATCCATCTTTATCAAAAGTCCTCTCCTAAAAGTTTACTATAATCGCAGTTTACAGTGATAATGTCTAGGCACCATCGAGAGAAACTGTCGAGCTTTTAGAGGGAGAATTTTTGAATGACCTTGACACATTGTAATTATTGCTCGACCTGCAGTTCGAGTATATGTGTAATCAATCAAACTATAACTATTAGAGGTTGACGCGTTTTACCATGGACAAACCTTATCCTTTAACTACGTTAAAGGTTGTTCAATTACTTGATATATAAAATGGTTGTTATAGCTTCATATAAAAGAAATTGAAATTTTTGGTCTAGAGGTACCCTCTTTAAGTGCAATTGTGCATTAGTATTTCTTGCTATCTATTCATGATTTTATATATCTTTATTGAATTTATCGATTTGATATAGCATGTGTTAAACAACGAAATATTGAAATGAGAAAACATCTATTTCAATACATCTAAGGTATGTAAGAGATGAATTTAGATTTTACTTACCTATCAAAACAAGTTTGGTTAGTTTTGTTAATGCAGGGAATGTAACAAATCACAGTTGTGGATCTTATGATATTTATTGAAAAGAAGAGGCACTAGAAGGCTCATATGAAGATATACAACATTGCGAACATAAAGAATTGCACATTAAGGGATCAAGCGGCAAATCATTGACTACAAAAACTTTGAGCAACTTTCAAGAAAAATGGGCACTAGTCACTTGAAGAATACATGTTCAAATGAGGGGGAGTATTATACAAGTTGCACTCTTTTTCCCTTCACTAAGTTTTATCCCATTGGGTTTTCTTAGTAAGGTTTTTAATGAGGCAACGTACATGATCCAGAAGTATCAGGGGGAGATGATACGCGCTGCACTCTTTTTCCCTTAGCTAAGGTTTTGTCCCATTGGGTTTTTCTGGCAAGGTTTTTAACGAGGCAGCATCTCCAAGCGTATCAAGTTGATAACCAAGGGGGAGTGTTATAAATATATTATTAATATTATGGTTATCAACACCAAAAATAGATTAGGTTCTTCTCCAAGTTTTCTTCTCCTATATATACTTCCCATTGTATATCTTGTATTATATCTATCAATGAAAATATCAGTTTCTTTCTCCCTACATCTTTTCTCTTATTGTTTGCTATAGGCTAGTTTCACAACAAAAATATTGTTAATGTTTCGTGAGCATTTAAAATCAAAATATTTAATTAGAATTTAATGGTACATATATACCCTTTAAATCAAAATCTACTTTAAATGAATAGACATATATGAACATGTCCTATTTAAACAAAATAATAAAATAATAATTAAAAAGATCAAAATATATGAAATAGGAAGGTGGACGTGTATGAATATAAAATTCTATGAGCATATGGGTCATCATGAAAGAGATGAAGATTGTGGGCACTCCACGTTTCTTGAAAAAGCAGTATATATATATATATATATATATATATAGTCTTAGAGCATTCACATTCTATCCATCAAAATATGTGAGGGGGAGTTTTTATATTATAAAGGGTATAAAAAGTGGTTGTGAGTGGAGGAGAGAGAAAATGTTACTGTTCATCTGTATATTTGGGGGGACACTGTTCACCCAGTATAATTTTTTTAATATATATTGAAAGTGGTTGTGAGTGAAGGAGAGAGAAAAATGTGATGATAATATTATTTAATTGAAAAGGAGAGAGAAAAAGTATTTGTTTTTAGTGAAAATATATTGATATAGAAGTTGTTTTTTAGTGGAATGTATGTATAATTTGATGGTTTGGATGTGAATGCTCTAGTCTTAAAGGACAAAGTCGGTGGGGTTTCCACCGGCTTTGCCCTCTCCCCCTTAAAAAAAATCCTCACTTGAAGCCCATTGATGTGGCATAACAAAAGACCACTAACTTGGCCCAAAACTGAATGTCTGCGTATGTTTACATTCATAAGTCAATAATATCCACATGTCACAATTAAGTCCACTTGTAGCAGTCACGAAACCTTCGTCAAACACAACTTGCCGTTATGTCTCGGCACGTGTCACCGTCTGGCTACCCACCACTAGCCACGTGCTCTTCTCCGAATTAGTGTTCAGTGTTCATCGTCTTCGCTTAACCGTTTATCTTCAAGTTTAGGAAGGGTAAGGTGTTGGGTTCAAGTCCCAAGACAACAGGGAATTATAGAAATTAGCCGTTAAAAAAAAATATAAATATATTTTAACTATAACTTATTTATAGTTCGTAAAATGTATTTTAGAAGGATAATAGCAATCAAAATGTCTTTAAAAGGTGATCCGTTTTTTCAAAACATGAAATATTGATTTAGTTTGATGTGTGTTTATGATACTTTGTATTATAAGGACAGAACTTTAACATCTATTATTATAGTCTTAATGTATTATAAGGACAGAACTTTAACATCTATTATTATAGTCTTAATTGATAAAACTACATGTTTAAAGCGAGTTAAAATTATTTATAACATGATAAGTTAGACGAATATAATTAAGTCAAATGAGCAAATATTTATAACGAGTTAAAATGAGTGACAACATGATAAGTCGGATATAATAAAATAAATAAAATAAATAAATCAATATTTGTAGCGAGTCAAAATGATATTTAGCATGATAAACTGCTAATCTTAGTGGCGAGACTTGAACGAAACTAGGTAAGTGCTGGACTCTTAAAAATCTATTATCCTATATCTTAAGAAGAAAGTCGGTGGCTTACCCCTAAATTTTTAAACACTAAAAGTAACCGCCTCCACTGTCATGAGCAATATTATGAGCCACCACCATACAAAACCACATGTCACCTATTCAAACCATCATCATTACATTAGAGTGGGACTTAGCTTTTAAGGGACGGGAGGTGCACCCGCTCCACTCCTCCAATGTTTCGGTTAGAAGTGTAACGTTTCTGATTTTTCAAATTTAATTTCGTGTAGTTAACGCAATACATAATGCTTGGATCAAATCGCAATGCTTATGTAGGTTACATTAAGTTCAATCAGATACGTCGAAACAACCGTTTTCATGTGGTTAACGCGACACATAATGCTTGAACTAATCCATTCGATGTTTGCGATGTACCCGCGCCGCAACGCGCGCGGGCAGAATTACTAGTATATATATATAGTAGAAGGCTAAAATATTCATACCCCTTTTTGGTCGCCCTTCTCTCTCTCAAATCTATATTCTATTTTCACCTATAATCATAATAATATTTTAAAGCCCTGTCTCGTTTTAAGTGTTTTAACTTCCGATCACCGCTACCCTTTCCGATTGATCTGAGCCCCATAACACATGTCAAGGCTCTGCCTGACTAAGTTTGTTAGGGGTTCTGTCTCGTGACATAGGGACAAGGTTGAATTAGTGTTACTATACTTAGCACATTTACAATTATATATATATATATATTTATATAGCTCAGAAGTTATACCCAATATTTTACCGGGAGACTTTCTAGTTGAACCCTAAAGTTACAAAGTGGGTCCATTCTCTTTTCTCACCAAACCATAACAACTCTCACCAAAACTATTATTTATTATTATATTTTGTTCACTAGGAAACCTTAGTTAAGACCCCTAAGTAATTCTACATAAACCCTAAAATTTTCAGAAGAATCAAAATCAGGATCAGGGCCCCTAAAACCCAGGGGGTATTTCCTAGTCAGTATTATCTACACAGTTTGTTGTCGAAATTGAATTTTAACGAACGGTCGACTCAGCTAGGCTACCGAGACACATGGCAACCCTATGATAAAATGTGACCCGTCGCGCCACGCGACGCAACCACATGGAGCCCTCGCGCCACGCGAGGGGGTCAAATTCTCAGTATAAATAGAAGGGTGTGGGACTTGCATTTTGGCGTTGGAACGACGATAAAACTCAATTCGTATACTGAGTTATAGTCTGATTACTACCAAACACACACATAAGCCCGAACGCTGCTGCAAAACAGGGTATTAACTCGATCGCTACTACGATTCAATATCCGATTGATTTAAACTATCCGACCGGATGTATAAGTGCTATCCTTTGTCATTAGTCGTGATTCCGACAGGATGTTTGAGTACCACCCGAACTCGGGGAATATTCTGTCATTCGTTGTGAATCTGATGGATGTTTAAGTGATTGCACTTTGTCATTTGTTGTGAGGGTTTTAATCTCGTGAGTTATCGTAAATGCTGTATTAGTTACTTACCTAGTTCGTGTGTAATAGGTTACAAGACTAATCAATAGGCTAAGCTCTGCCCGTATAAATCTGCATGCTTATAATGTGAGTTATTCTCTTTTTATCAAATTTCTTTAAAAAATTCTATTTATTTTCAAGGTTATAATTACAGGGATTAAGTCTTTGTAGTCACCAAATTACAGCCGGTATGTGGGGTTTTGTATACATTACTTATTTCCCGTCACCATTGGACAACGAGTTAGCCAATGGATGATCTGACCATAGTCACAGAAACGAGTCGAGTGACAAATACCGTGGGTAGTTGGTTGATATCTGGAAACATTGTAATCGCTCTTAATACTGTAAATTATAACAAACGTGTCGTTTTAGTAAAAAGAATGATTCACCAGTATTTCCTGCTGACAAAACCTTTTTAAAACGCGTTTCAGGTAATTACAGTAGATTGGAGTAAGAGATGGATACGACACTGAAAGGCTTCAAGAAGTGGCTTATTTTATTAATTAAATCAAATTAAGAAATATTGTTTTATGTAATTGGGTTTATCCCTTATTAAAGCTACCTTTGTAAAACATGGGTTTATCCCATCTATTTAAATAAAATCCGGTGTTTCTAAACTCTGATATTTTTCCTAACTCACGGTCCTGATGAAATTTCCGCTGCAATATTTTTCAAAATAATCACCGGTACCACTTGGCTGTTCGCGGCTCCCGATTCCGTCCAGGGTGGGTCGGGGGTCGTGACAATTACGTAAATCGATATATGAAAACTTATGTGTAGTTATTATCATATATGATGAGTAGTATAGAACCCCGTGTTATATACTGGTCGCATAAGTTTAATTTTATATATTTAAAATACCTCTTATATTGCACGAGTTAAATAAATGAGTAAATTACAAGTTTTGTCTTTTATATTTACACCAAATTGTAGACGCTATCATTTAGCCCAAAAGTTGATAAGTTTTGTACTCAATGTTCCAGAATCTTGCACGTTATGTTCTTTAGCCTTAACTCAGTTAGATTTTTTTGTTAAGTATGGTTATGTGCCTTGCACATGAGAGCATTTTTGTCATGTCATATTCCTAGGGGCTATTTTGTAAAGAATTATTATTTAAGGGCTAGTTGTACAAAACTAAAAAATAAAAAAATATATATATAAAAACTCTTTTTTTCTCTCTCTCCCTCATATGAACCTGCATCTCTCTCTCCCCTTTCTCTCTCTAATCTGAACAAACCTCCATCTCTCTCTTCTCTCTCTCCCCCCCTCTCTCTCTTTCGTTTGGTTCCAATATTACCGATACCGGTACCGATGTTGTTCGGTCAAATTCGATTAGTTTCGTCACGTATCGATACTCGATAAAAATAGGTTTTTTCAATATTCTTACCGACACCCATATAGTTTACCATACAAAAAATATGTTGTTTTGAATACAAACAAATAAATTACTATTTATCTTCAATTTTGGTTCAATTTGATATGATAACGACACAATATCCATTTTCAATAAAATCTATACCAAATATTGGAAAAAAATAAACATAGTTGCGGAGTTAGATTTCTAAAAAAAAGTTAACGTAGACAAGTTATTAAAAACAAACGAGATGATGAAAATAACATATTATTAAAAATGTTAGAAAATAATATTTAGAAAATTCATATCAAAATTTAAAGAGAATACTTAAAAATTTATGATTACAATTTATTGGCACTTCAAGTTAATATGTAAATAAATAAATATGTATATATAATATTAAAAGTGTTAGAAAATAATATTTCAAAAATTCAGATCAAAATTTAAAACGAATATTTAAAAATTTATGATTACTATTCATCGGCATTTTAAATTAATATGCGGAGTTAGATTTCTAAAATAAAGTTCACATATACAAGTTATTAAAAAAATGAAATGATGAAAATAACATATTATTAAAAATTTTAGAAAATAATATTTAGAAAATTCAGATCAAAATTTAAAGAGAATACTTAAAAAATTATGATTACTATTTATTGGCACTTCAAGTTAATATGTAAATAAATAAATATGTACGCATAATACTAAAAGTGTTAGAAAATAATATTTAGAAAATTCAGATCAAAATTTAAAACGAATATTTAAAAATTTATGATTACTATTTATCGGCACTTCAAATTAATATGCAGAGTTAGATTTCTAAAAAAAAAAGTTAAGGTAGACAAGTTATAAAAAAACAAATGAAATGATGAAAATAACATATTATTAAAAATGTTAGAAAACAATATTTAGAAAATTCTGATAAAAATTTAAAGAGAATACTTAAAAATTTATGATTACTATTTATCGGCACTTCAAGTTAATATGCAAATAAAAAAGTAAATATGTACATATATTATTAAATGTGTTAGAAAATAAATTTAAAAAATTCATATCAAAATTCAAAACGAATATTTAAAAATTTATGATTACTATTCATCGGCACTTCACATTTGCATTTCCACTAAATTTTGGGTATCTTTTGCAAATTTCAAAGCTTTCTTTTATAAAAGTTAGACACTCTTGATTTTTCATGGGTTAAATTGTAAATTAGTTGAGGATAAGATGGGGCCATCCAAAGTTCTCTCTCAACCCTATTACCCGTGCACATTTAAAATTCATCATCTTCTCCATTATGCTCAGCAGCTACCGCCAACCCTCCAAATCTGGTGCTTCGGTTAACGTCTTTAGTGCCAGTAGCAGTGCTATTGCCGGTGGTGGAACTTTTCCCCTTCCCTAGACCCATAGCTTTGGTGCCCTTCTTATGACCATCAGACCGCCACTCAGGGTATCCATCCGACAAGTCGGAAGCATTGGTCCTTGGTATGTTTTGTCATACTACAGTGTTCGCACTTTAAGAGAGATTTGTCTTCTTTATTCACCGATCGAGGCTTCTTTTCCTTCTTCCTGGTGGTACCCTTTTGTTGCGAGCCTTAATCCTTCCATCTCGGTAGCTATTAGACTTGCTGCGATCCCTGCGTGTTATTGAGAGTTGCTCCAGAATATTCTATTCTGGTGAGCGGCTTCTTTGCAAACAGTGGCGTATGCAGCTTCCGCCATTGGGAGGTCAAAAAACTTGCTGAAACATTTAACTTTAAACCCACCAGATGAAATATCATGAAACATACGAACAATGGGAACAAGACGACCTAGTCGATTTTTCATGGTTAATTCAAAACATCGAACATGTTCTCGTGGGCAACCTAACCGAGTTTCCCACAACAAAAACGCCGTGGGACGCCTTGATGGTTACCTACAGCAGCGGATGAGACAAATTATAGACATTCAATCTCCATGTCAAGGCTAATGACATCAAACAAAACAACAGCTCTCTCGAAGAATTTTGGATCACACTTCAAGGAGCATGGGGAGAAATTGATTGGATCGATCCAAATCCGATGACTTATCTAGCGGATATCCACACCTACTCAAAAATTAGGTCTGAACAAAAGCTTTTCCAGTTCTTAAACACCCTTGACAGGAGTATCTCCCTTTTTATGGGGTCATACTTTTGGTCAAGGGCGTTTAAGAACTTGAAAAACTTTTGTTCAGACCTAATTTTTTAATAGATTTGGATATCCGCTGGACAAGCCATCGGGTTTGGATTGATCCGGTCAATTTCTCCCCATACTCCTAGAAGTGTGATCCAAAATTCTTCGAGAGAGCTGTTGTTTTGTTTGATGTCATTAGCCTTGACATGGAGATTGGATGTCTGTAATCTGTCTCTTTCGCTGCTGTAGGTGACCACCATGGCATTCCACATCATTTTTGCGGTGGGAAACTTGGATAGGTTGCACGCGAGTACAAGTTTGATGTTTTGAATTAACCATGAAAAGAAGACTAGGTCGTCTTGTTCCCATTGTTTGTAGGTTTCATGATGTTCATCTGGTGGGTTTGAAGTTAAATATTTAAGCAAGTTTTTTGACCTCCCGCCTATGGCCCGAATCATTTGGGTCCATAGTGCATAGTTTTGGCTATTAAGTTCAGATTGGATCTATAAACTATCAGATAGTTTTGGGCTTCTTGGTTGGGAATTTTGTGCAGGTTGGAAAGTTGTAAGGTGAGGTCATCACCCGAGTTACCTTCGTTGGTCATGGTGACTTGGTTTTGACTGGTTATGAGGTGGGTAGATGATGAGCAGATTAAAAACCATGCTCTGATACCATTTTAACAAGTATGGAGGAAAATTGAGATTGTATTGAACTGATAATAATTGATTGATTACAATGAAGGCAAAAACATCAAATATTTATACACGATTACAACTTCTAAAATAAGGAAATAATGAAAAGATTGGCTCGAAATTAGGATGGTGAAAAACGTGTGGAGATCCTCTATATTGGGAGATGATGTTGTAAATATTTGACTGATCCCTCTAATATTTTAATGGGTAAATTACTTTTTGAGTCCCTGTGTTTTTGTGGTTTTAACTAGTTGAGTCCAAAAGCAAAAAGTTTAACGACCTGAGTCCCTATAAGCTTTTTCTTTAACAATTTGAGTCCAATTTTCTAACACTGTTAGAATTATTCTGTTAACTCTTATTAAATGACCAAATTACCCCTATATTTTAAAAAACAATTTATTATTACTAAAACTATCTCTCTCTACATCTACATATTCCACACACTCTCTCTCTCTACCTGATATCTTTCTCTCTCTTACCTACCTTTCTCTCTCAAGAAAACCCACCACCACACCACAACCATCACCACCTCCACCACCGTACAACCATTACCACCTCCACCACCGCATAACCACCTACACCAACACCGTCGCATCAACACCGCATCACCACAACCAACACCGCAACACCAACACCTCCATCAACAGTGAGTATTGGTTTTCAGATCTTGCGGCAGAAGACAGGTGCAAGCAGCCGCTTCCATTTTCCGGCTTCCGGCAGCGGCGGTAGGTAGAGACAAACGGAGATCAGGTGGTACCGTGGTGGTACTCTTGTAGACAAACGGCTTCCGACAACGATGGTAGGTAGAACGGATCATCTTAAAGGTGTTTATGCTACTAAAATGCTAAATATTATGTTAAAATCCATAGATTTAAAAGCGATTTTGCACTTTTAAATTGTTTTCATCAGACACAAAGCAATGTCTATTGTAGATGCACCACTGAAACGATGCTTACTTGTTCAAATTTCATACATCACCATCTTATTAATACTATCTACGGAGTACAAAGTCTCTAAATCAATAATATGAACATTTTACTCTGTGCTTCTCTTCGTGGTACTGTATAGTGGTGGTTTTGCTAATTGAAGTGGGGTTTTATTGAAGTTAAGAATGAAGAATGCCCAGATGTTGGATTTCAATGAAATGGTTAAAGATTGAATGCTGAATTTGTTAATTGAAGTGGGTTTGGATGCTGAATTTGTTCTTTGAAGAAGGTAATTAGAGGGATAGGTGTTCAGTTATGTTTTGGTGTTTTGTTAGGTTAAGTTTTTAGATGCTGTTTGGAGTTTTAAGTAGTGAGTATAAGAAATAGAGATGAAATTTTATTTGGGGAGATGAAATGTATTTTGTTAATTTTTATTTTTTTGGGGTGGTGGGTGTTGTGGTGGTGACGGTGTAGTGGTGGTGGTGATGGTGGAGGTGCAGTGGCGACGGTGGAGGTGTGGTGGTGGGATGGAGGTGGTTTAGGTTTAGAGAGAGAGAGAGAGTGAGATGCATCTCTGTTGAAGATAAATGAGAGAGAGGGAAAACTAAAAGTAAATTAGTTTTTCTATTTATTTTTAATTATAGGGGTAATTTGGTCATTTAACAAATTTTAACAAAATAATTAGAGTAAATTTCAAAGTTCGTCCTTTATGTATGTCTAAAATATCAAAGTATGTCCTTTATCTTTAATAACCTCAGAAAACATCCTTAATGTTTGAAAAAACCAATCAGGTTATGTCCTTTACCCTAAACCTTGTTTGTTTTCCCAGTTAAATCAGGTCATGTGAGAAGCACATGAGGGTATATTGGTCTTTACCTTAATACTAGTTATATAGTTATATATATAAAAACACACATATATTCTCTCTACCTGTACACTCTTTCTCACCACCACAACCATCCGACCACTACCCACCTGCCGCCGCCACCACCTCCCACCACTCACTCTAACTTCACACCTCTCTCTCTCTCATCAACTCAGAACAAATCCAAACGAACTCATGGCATAATCATTTTGATTGCAGTCACTCAATAACTATTTCAATGAACAATTTACAATTTTTTGGGTAACCCTGCAAAGACTCCGAGTCCCACTCGACAGGCTCGCCACAATGTCCACCCGTAGCCGTTACTTCATGGCTCGAGTCAGCCTTCGCTTTAAGCCTGTAGCGTTCAGCTCTAGAACCAATCACCTGACCGGTTGACCCAAAACAAAAGCTGCAATAGTAAAAGCCATGGCGGATTTGGGAATCAAAACCGACTTTTGTAGGCAGTGGTTGTAACCACTCTTCACCCAATCAACTACTAGAGCCCAAAATGGCTTCAACAGTAATACTCCACCTCAAAGTCTGCAACCCCAATCGGACTCCAATCGGAGCCGTCGCAACAGAACCCCAACCTCCGAACACCCCCGTCGCAACAGAACCCCCATTCATTCGTCGTCTACAACCCTATCCACCTTCACTTTCAGATCTCAGATTCCTAGATATGATCGTCTCTTGGTTGGGGCTCGATTTTAGTGGGGTGGGTGGTTGCGATGGTGGTTGAGGCTCGATTGCAGGTGGTTCAGAACCACAACCGCGACGGTGGAGGTCGTGATGGTGGTGGTTCTCCGACAAGCAAATACACACACCAAACAATATCAATTAAAACTTCATCTTCTCAAAACCTTATCTTCATCATCAAAGACACAGGGAACAAAACCTGCATTTCTCTCGATCTCCTGTCTGACAAGCACATGGCCGGCAACGGGCTGCCGGTGCCCTCTTCTCCGGCTACAACACCCCACAGCACTCACCCACCCCCCACCCTCGTCTCCCTCTCGTTTCGTCGGTAAGTTTCCGACAACAGTTGCAGCGCCACCGCCGCTACGGCGACAGGGGAGGAGGTGATCTGATAATGATAATGTTCTGTCGAGGAAGATGATAACGATGATGATGATTTCGTGATGCTGAAGATCGATGATGACAGAGACATTAATTGGGAAGTATTTAGGGTTTTTATAACAGGTAACATTAATTGGTAGGTAGAATGACATTAATGCCCTCATGTGCTTCACATGTGACCTGACTTAACTGGGAAAACAAACAAGGTTTAGGGTAAAGGACATAACCTGATTGGTTTTTCAAACATTAAGGATGTTTTCTGAGGTTATTAAAGATAAAAGACATACTTTGATATTTTAGACATACATAAAGGACGAACTTTGAAATTTACTCAAATAATTATAACAGTGTTAGAAAATTGGACTCAAATGGTTAAAGAAAATGCTTATAGGGACTCAGGTCGTTAAACTTTTTACTTTTGGACTCAACTAGTTAAAACCCCTAAAATACAGGGACTCAAAAAGTAATTTACCCTATTTTAATTAAAATATTCTTTTTTCTAACAGGTGGTAAGCTCTTGAACGTTGGAGAAACTATGCATGGATATACATGAGAATCTTTAGCCTCAATCAAGAAGGTTATTTATTATTATTATTATTAGTTTATGAAAATACTAATTGGGAAAACAATCTAGAAATATAAGATAATAATATTGATGTTACGTTGAATTATAGGTGTTTCTATATTTATGGCAAGTCAAGTAAAATTGAGTTTCAAATGCTTGTGAGAATCGACAGAATTGTTGTAGAGATATAGAAAATTGGTCCGAGCTAGTCTAGCCTTGAGTTTGACTCGTTTCGAGCTCAATACCTAAATCTCAAGATTGTTCTGTTTAATTCTTCAAGTTCGAGTTCTGCTCAAACTCAATTTGCTTATTATTTATTAATTGTTGTTATTTATATACTTAATATATATAACTAGTGTTATGCGTCGCCCGTGTTGCGGGGCGCTAAACCGAATATTTCTTAGTTTAATAACATGTATGCGTTTATTTCGGTTACTTATAGATGCTACTTATAACACGATCTCAAAAAAAGATATATCGATTCAACCAATTAAGCCAAAACACCACCATAGTTTTGCCAAAAAAATAACTAAAACCATGGCAAGCATGTAATTTAGAGCTGGGGGCAAAACAATAATTTGTTAGGACCAATTAGCAAGTGCTAGGCAGCTGTTTGGCACGAAAAAAAAACTACACTGAGTCAACGAAGTAAAATAAAACACTACCATAGTTTTGTCCAAAAAAAAAAACGATGGCAAGATTGCAAATTTGAACTGGGGTAAAATCGTAATTTTGAAATAGAGGCAAAATGATATTTTGAACTGAGGGCAAACCATAATTCTGTTTTGAACTGGGGGCAAAATCGTAATTTTTAACCTAGTGCAAAATCGTAATTTTAAGCTGCGGGCAAAAGCAAAATTTTATTTTGAAGTGGGGTGAAATAGTAATTTTAAACTCGGGGTAAAATCGTAACTTGCAAGACCATAGCTGGGGAAAAACCATAATTTTATTTTGAACTGGGGGCAAAATCGTAATTTTTAACTAATGTCAAAATCGTAATTTTAAGCTGGGGGCAAAACCAAAATTTTATTTTGAACTGGGAGCAAAATCGTAATTTTAACTATTATATGCTAACTAAAAAAAGACCTTGTTAGTTGCCGCCATCTTTGGCCAATAAAAAAACAGAACTATTCCCCACCAGGGAAATGTAAATGTAGTAAATTTCTTTATCATATTTTATATATGATAGTATTTTTAATGTAATATATATATATATATATATATATAGGTAGAAGATCCTGTAAAAAGTGCCTAAAGTGTGAGAAGTGTAAGAAATAATCTGGTGTTGACACGTGTCCATCAATTATATTAATGAATAAGGGTAATAATGTAATTTACTCCTAATAGTAGTTAAAGTCAATTAAAGGAAATGAGATCATGTGTTAACTATTTTAGGAGAAATTTTAGGAAACATATTTGTTTTTACGATTTTATACATCTGATTGTTTTATCTTCTTCATAATCTTTTAATCGTAACATCTTTTAATCATATATTACAATGTTTTTTGGATTCCAGATAAAACACCATGACTTGAATCATAGTCAATGTCTCCAGATGTTTAAAACACCACGCCATGAACAATGTCTCCAGATGTTTAAAACACCACGTCATGAACAATGTCTCCAGATAAAACACCATGACTTGAATCATAGTCATGGTGTTTTAAAATCTGGGAATGTTTTGTATTGATTGTCCAGATGTTAAAACACCATGGATGTAATCACAATACAATGTTTTCTGGATTCCAGATAAAACATCATGACTTGAATCATAGTCAATTTTATCCAGATGTTAATACACCATGAATGTAATCACAATACCATGTTTTTTGGATTCCAGATAAAACACCATGACTTGAATCATAGTCAATGTCTCCAGATGTTTAAAACACCACGCCATGAACAATGTCTCCAGATAAAACACCATGACTTGAATCATAGTCATGGTGTTTTAAAATCTGGGAATGTTTTGTATTGATTGTTGATGTGTGCAAAATGCAACATATAAATTACATCAACTGTGGCATAAAACTAACCCTTTTTTAGTACAAATGTTGGAAAAAGTGTGCTTTTGTCTTCCTTTTGTATTTTCAGGATTAAATGAGCTTAAATTAACAAAAGAAGCAAAAAGACATCAAAATCTAACATAAATACAAGAAAAGGAACAAGACGTGACATGTCCGACCCCACGACAGCGTCTTCCCAAGCAAAACAAGATAACAGGAGACTGAACACGCCCCGTGCTCAGCCAGCACGGGGGCGTGCCCAAGTGTCAGTAGAAAAGACAAAGTGGTAGAAGCTTCTATTGCCCACCACGGGGCCGTGCTCAGTGGACACGGGGCCGTGGTCAACTAAAAGATTCGCACAATCCAGACAAATCTTCATAGTACAAAGATTCTTCTGCACACGGGGTCGTGCTCAGCGGATACGGGGGCGTGGTTAACTAATAAGACAAGCTGCATTAAATGAAGAAAGAGAAGGATGTGGACACGGGGCTGTGCCCACTGGACACGGGGCCGTGCCCGAGCTTCTGTTCAGCCTATAAATAGGAGTGCTTGGCTCAAGCTCAAACCATCCCTTGGCACACCACCTCTCTCACACTTCACCCACCACCCACCACCACCATAACACCATCATCCACCACCATCATCCATTGTCCATCATAGAGTGTGTGAGTCGTCTCGTGATCCAAGATTGATCGTAAGAGTTCTTGACAATCAAGGCCATGTTTGCCTAAGTCTCTTACATCACTTGGTGAAGACAAGTGTCTAGTGTAATACTTTTTATTTCTAATCTTTTCGCACTTTTTACTTGGTTTTGTATTAATGACTTTAATAACTAGTTTCTTATGTTGAAGGTGATTCTTCCTTATCGTTTGTCCGTGGTGTCTTGGCATTATTTTACTGTCTATATAAAATAAAAGATTTTCACCATTCATATCTCCACGGTCTATATGGAGGTATGTTGGCTACCTGGTTGGGGGTTAAGGGAACGGTTTGGTAAGAGTCTTGCCATTGTTCAGCGTTTAGAGGTCCTGCAATGGACCTGGGTCAAATTTAGTAGGACCTCCTTCAATACTTAACGGTATTGGATGGTGGGGGTCCAAACTCTTTGATCCCCTCATAAGTTAACTACTATTAATACTATAACCCGGCTATTTAGGACTGTATCCCTGCTGACTCAGACTACTTAGTCGAGGGTAACGTCACCTCCAAAAGAGGGGCCTACCATAATTTGCATTAATAACTTAATTAATTATCTTTCAATAATCCGACCCTTTAGGATTGTATCCTTGCTGACTCAAACTACTGGGTTGAGGGTAACGTCACCTTCAAAAGAGGGGCCTACTACAATAACTAAGATAATCTCTTAAATAAGTGCAAAAGTGCGTAAATAATCAAAGGTTACACTATACACGAGTCGGAACCAAGTGATTCATCTTGTCTATCTGTTTTTTCTTTTTATTTTTATTTTCAGCAATTTTAGTTAGTTTTTATTTTTCTTAGTTCAAAACATTTTTCTAAACTTTTTGATTTGATTAGACGTTGAGGATAAACCGGTACTAAAAGCTCTTGTGTCCTTGGACGACCTCGGTATCTTACCAACACTATACTACGCTCACGATGGGTGCACTTGCCCATATGTGTGTTTAGTGTTAGTAAATATCGTGTTTTATAAATTTAAAACTTGACTAAAAAAATGTTAAAGGGGCTTAAAATATACACCTAATATATATAACACTTCACACGCATCAAGTTTTTGGCGCCGTTGCCGGGGACACAAGGATTTTAAGAAAGCTTAAAATCGACGGCCTAATCAGTTTTTCAAAACCTTTTTAACGCGCGCACATTTTTCTGCATTTTAGTTTAGTTTTGCATTTACAGTAACCTGTACACGGGGCCGTGTTCGTTGAACACGGGGCCGTGCTGCACATTTTCATAAAAAAACACCTAGTAACAGTAGCTTGAACACGGGCCGTACTCACTGAACACGCCCCCGTGCTCAACGAAATCAGTAAATTTAATTAAAACGCCCAGATACAGATCCTGAACACGGGGCCGTGCTCATTGAACACGGGGCCGTGTCCAGCCTCTGTTTCCGTTTTTATTTTTGTTTTCTGATCTCGAGACTTGGTTGTGGTTTGCTGAGTGATTCTTATGGATCAATACTCAGGAGGTTACAACTACACCTATGAGGAGGATGATTATAGGAGTAATTATTGCACTAATTGTCGTAACCCACACTCGGTTCAAAATAATCACTCATATCAACCATCCAATTCGTACACCTACTATGCGGAACCCAGGTACGAGCCATCAACTTCATACACATCCTATGAAGACCAAAGGTATGAACCTCCTCCCTCATACTCATATTTTGATGAACCAAGGTATGAGCCTTCTTACTCGTACTTTGAGGAACCAAGGTATGAGCCACCACCTTCGTATGCATATTATGAGGAGCCATGGCGTGAACAACCCACCTCATATGAGTATTATGAAGAACAAAATTACGACCCTTATCAATCATATGCTTACAATGAAGAACAATGGTGTGAACCATCTACTTCACATGGGTATTATGAGGAACAAAGGATCGAACAACCGGATTCAAGCTTTGAAAATCCCGATTCTTTTTCTATAACCGAAGTAACCGATAGGATATTAGAACACCTTAGAGTTATCGATCGCTATATAAAAGAATCTCGCGCAAGGGAAAAGGAGTCCCGCGCAAGAGAAGAATTAAAAAAATGAAGAGATAACTGAAAGTGTAAAAATGGAAGAACAAATAAGTGAAAAACCGACACATGAGTTAAACAACGAAAAAGGTGAGTCCGACAACGTTAAAATTCAAGAAGAGTCTAATTTTGAAGAAATTAATCTCTTGTCACCTTCTTTTGAAAATCATTGTTTAGTACCCACTCATGCTAAGTTTTTAAAAGAGTTAAACACTAACACTAGGATTGACGAAACGGTAAGTGTTATGTTAACTAATGATCAAACTTCGCTAATAAAAGAAGACCCATTTGAAATTAACATTACACCGGTTCCATGTTTCTTTCAAAATTCGTTTATTAGTAATGTCACAATTGATAAAGATCTTTGTGTTAACATAATGCCTAACTACATTTTCGAAAAATTAAGTATTAGTGATTTTTCTCCACTTCAAATACCCATTTTTCTATCCAATCGGAAAGTAATAAAATCAATCGGTGTAGTTGAGGATGTATTGGTTCAAACAAATCAAATGGTAATACCGACCGACTTTGTCATCCTCGATGACGCTCCTCTAGTGTTGGGACGACCATTTGTAAAAACTCACGAAGCTTTTAAAAACCGGAAATTCAAAAATCTACCTCTTCAATTAGGGGCATTTAAAAGAAGTGTCGATCTCGAACGGTCAATGAAATATCCATTCGGCAATAATGACCCCCTAATTGAAGATGAAGATGAACCACCCGATACAAGTGAAGAGATTGACCACTTTTTTGAAGAAGAGGTCGCCATAGAACAAACTTTTAAAGTTCTTGATCGAAATGAGCAACCAAATAAGGAGTCTCCTAAAGACCCACCACTTGAGCTCAAAGAACTTCCAAAAGGTTTGGAATATGCTTTTCTAGACAAAGATGGTAATTTACCTGTAATTATTTCGTCTAAATTAGATAGGTTAGAAAAGAAAAATTAATTAGTCTTTTGAAAAAACACAAAAACGCAATAGCTTGGAAACTTGTAGACATAAAAGGAATTAGCCCTTCCATGTGCACACACAAAATTTTAATGAATGATGACTACAAATCGGTAATACAACCACAACGTCGAGTAAATCCAAATGTTCAAGAAGTGGTTAAAAACGAAGTCATCAAACTACTTGACGCCGGACTTATCTATCCTATCTCCGATAGTCCTTGGGTGAGTCCCGTCCAAGTAGTTCCAAAGAAAGGAGGTATGACGGTAATAACTAACGAAAAGAATGAATTAATACCAACGAGAACCGTCACAGGATGGAGAGTATGTATAGATTATAGACGATTAAATGAAGCAACAAGAAAAGATCACTTTCCTTTACCCTTCATTGATCAAATGTTAGAAAGATTATCCGGTCATAAATTTTATTGTTTCTTGGATGGTTTTTCAGGTTACTTTCAAATCCCGATAGCACCCGAAGACCAAGAAAAGACAACTTTCACATGTCCATAAGGAACTTTTGCTTATCGACGCATGCCGTTTGGTCTATGTAATGCCCCCGCAACATTCCAACGGTGCATGGTAGCCATCTTCCATGACATGATAGAAAAGACAATGGAAGTCTTCATGGACGACTTTTCTATCTTTGGGGATTCATACGACCAATGCCTCGATAACCTTGAACGAATGCTATCCCGATGTGAGTAAACTAACCTCGCCCTTAATTGGGAAAAATGCCATTTCATGGTAACGGAGGGAATAGTACTCGGTCACAAGATCTCAAGCGAAGGAATGGAGGTGGATCGAGCCAAAATAGATACCATTTCTAGATTACCACCTCTATCCTCCGTAAGAGCTATCAGAAGTTTCCTAGGGCATGCCAGATTTTATAGGCGGTTTATCAAAGACTTTTCTAAAATC
Source organism: Helianthus tuberosus (assembly GCA_030545235.1). Taxonomy (NCBI): domain Eukaryota; kingdom Viridiplantae; phylum Streptophyta; class Magnoliopsida; order Asterales; family Asteraceae; genus Helianthus; species Helianthus tuberosus. The sequence goes on from CM060409.1 coordinate 162,649,314, forward strand.
TCAAGGCCTCTAACAAAATTACTTGAAAAAGATGCCCCTTTCATCTTTGACAAGGATTGCAATCAAGCATTTCTAACCCTAAAGGAAATGTTAGTCAATGCACCTATCATGATAGCGCCTGATTGGAGATTTCCTTTCGAAATCATGTGTGATGCCAGTGACTTTGCAGTTGGAGCTGTCTTGGGACAAAGAAAAGAAAAGCATTTCCACCCAATTTATTATGCTAGTAAAACACTAAATGATGCACAAGAAAATTACACAACAACTGAAAAAGAATTACTAGCTGTGGTATTTGCTTTTGATAAATTTCGTTCTTATCTTGTTCTTTCTAAAACTATAGTCTATACAGATCATGAAACCATTCGATATCTCTTCAAAAAGCAGGACGCAAAACCACGTTTGATTCAGTGGATTCTACTCCTCCAAGAATTTGACATTGAAATCAAAGACAAAAGAGGAGCAGAAAACACCGCAGCAGATCATCTTTCGCGCTTAGAAGACCCAGCTTTGAAGGCAACCAGGGACGAGCAAATCAACGAAAAATTCCCGACCGAGTCCCTGGAAATGGTGGAATATAAGGAAGAACCATGGTACGCCGACTATGCTAACTACCTAGCTAGCGGTATAGTCACAAAAGGTTGGCCACATCATCAAAGAAAAAAATTCTTTGCCAATGTGAAACACTATTTTTGGGAAGATCCATATCTTTTCAAAATGTGTGCCGACCAACTCGTCCGACGATGCGTACATGGTAGCGAAGCACGAAGAATTCTCCGCCATTGTCATAAAGGTCCATACGGAGGGCATCATGGTGCCGCTAGTACCGCACGAAAGGTATTTAATTCAGGATTTTATTGGCCAACCATTTACAAAGACGCCCAAAGTCTTGTCAAGACCTGTGATGCTTGCCAAAGAACAGGTAATATTTCTTCCAAAAACGAAATGCCACAAAATGGCATTCTTGTTTGTGAAATTTTTGATGTGTGGGGACTCGACTTTATGGGACCTTTCCCACCATCGAAAGGAAACAAATATATACTTGTGGCAGTAGACTACTTGTCTAAATGGGCCGAGGCCGAGGCACTTCCAACAAATGATGGAAGAGTCGTGGTAAGATTTCTGAAAAAATTATTCTCTCGTTTTGGCACACCTAAAGCATTAATAAGTGATAGAGGTACCCATTTTTGCAACCATCAACTTGAAATTTTTTTAACAAGATATGGGGTCTATCATCGGGTCTCAACAGCATATCACCCTCAAACAAACGGACAAGCCGAAGTGACTAATAGAGGTTTAAAACGAATACTTGAAAAAACCGTAGGGTTAAATAAAAAGGAATGGGCAGATAAATTAGATGATGCTTTATGGGCTTTTCGAACTGCTTATAAAACAACAATAGGTACAACCCCATATAAGCTAGTCTATGGAAAAAGTTGTCACTTACCAGTAGAAATTGCACACAAGGCCTACTTGGCAATCAAAAATGTAAACTTACATTTAGAATTTGCTGGTAAAAATCGATTTTGTCAATTAAATGAATTAGACGAGCTTAGGAATTATGCATACTCAAACTCTGAAATTTATAAGGAAAGAATGAAAAATTTGCATGACAAACATATTAAACCTACTGAATTTCGGGTAGGAGATCTAGTTCTTTTGTTTAATTCACGACTTCGATTGTTTCCTGGTAAATTAAAGTCTAGGTGGTCAGGACCTTTTTCCGTCACCCATATTTTCCCACACGGTGCAGTAGAAATTAAATCTCGAAATGGGCCTCCATTCAAAGTCAATGGCCAACGGCTGAAACTCTATTAAGGATTCATTGAGGATGAAGAGGAAGAGATCTCGTTTCAAACGATGGAAGAATGAAAACATCAACATCATACCTGGTAAGTTACGAGCGAGCGGGAAGATGTCTAAAACGGTAAGTTTTCTAACCAAAGCTTATGGGAAACAAAGGCACTCACACGAGCACTTAAATTTTTTTTCAAAAACTTTGTTCGGCACGGGGCCGTGTCCGCTGGACACGGGGTCGTGTCCGCACTGCAGTCGGGATATATCCCCTTTTTCACAACAGTTACAACATTCCACACGCCCCGTTTCCCCGAAAAAGCTCTGGTTCCAGGCGATTTTTCGCAGATTTTCGACGTCTCCTATCACTCTAACAACATCAAGGTATGATTCTATCACTTTTAGTAGTTAGATTAGTTACTTGCATGTAGTTAAAACACCAAAAAATTGGGGAAAAATCTAGGGTTCTTGAAGTTCGTCCGGATCGAACCTCAAATTTTTGTTTAGATCTGTTTGCATTTAGTTAGATTAGTGTTAAGGGATGTAAATACACTTGTATTGTTCATAGATTCGCCCGATTTCTCACAAAAACCCCAAACCCTTGTTCTTGAAATGAAAAAGATAAAATTGAATGGGTAAACGGGTTATTTTGGGAAAAAAGGCAATTAGGGTTTTATTTTCGGGGGAAACCGCACCTATTGGACCAAAATTTTTCAAGCTTTCGAAACCGGGTCGAAATATGGAATTTTTATGTAACAGACGCCTGGACACGGGGCCGTGTCCGCTGAACACGGGGTCGTGTCCAGCCTACTGTTTGCAGTTTTGTCCGAAAATACTTCTGTTTCGTGCTAACTTTTGGTGTATTCTTTCAGATGACTAGGAAGTTCACAAGATTTAACGCCAATGAGCTCGATGCTAGGGCTAGTGTAACAACTCTCATCAAAAGTTATATTTATTTAATAAATTTGGCCAATAGGAAACCCTAATTGAGAAACCCAAGTGATTCTGAACAAACCCTAAAATTCTCAGAATTGTCAGAATCAGGATTAGGGCCCCTAAAACTCAGGGGGGGATAAACCCTATATAACGATTATCTAAAAATACTCGCTGTCAAAATTTGAAATTAAGAATCTGTCAAGTCAGCAAAGCTAGTCTCAACCGTGGCTACCCTATAACCTATTTTCAACCCTTACGCACCGTAACAATTTTAGTCTAATGGTCCGTAAGCACCCTTACGGACCGCAACATTGTGAGGCTTACGGTCCGTAAGCAAAGTGAAATTTTAACTATAAATAGCAGACATTGGCAATCAAATTTTGGTGTTCAAACGACGTAAAACTTCGCTGCATGTACTGAGATACGTTTTGTATACTACAATTAACACACACGGTGCACTAATCGACGCCGCAATCAGGGTAATAACTCGATCGCTGATACGATTCAATGTCCGATCGATTAAACTATCCAATGGATGTTTAAGTGCTGCCCACATTAGGGTTTATGCTTTGTCATTCGTCGTTAAATCGATGGATGTTTAAGTATCGCACTTTGTCATTCGTTGTGAAGGTTTTAATCTCGTGAGTTATCGTAAATGTTGTATTAAGTTACTAACCAAATTGTGTGCCTGTTATTAAACTAGGTTATCAAGGCTAATCAGTAGAATAAGCTCTGTTAAATCTGCAATGTGAGTCATTCTCTTTTTATCAAATTACTTTACAAAAGCATGTTTATTTTCAAAGGTTATAATTACAGGGATTAAGTCTATGTAATCTGAAATTACTGCCAGTACGTGGGGGGATGTGCACATAGCTACTAATTATTTATCACTTGTGGGTGAACGGACCCAACAAGTGATATGTCCACAGTCACAAGTCCGGTCAAGTGACAACTGGATCAGTTAATTTAAAAGATAGAGACATTGTAATCACTCTTAATACTGTAAATTATAACAAACAGGTCGTTTTATGTAAATAGAATGATTCACTCAGTATTTCCCGCTGACAAAACCTTTTTCAAACATGTTTTAGGTGATCTGTTGTGATCCAGGAAAAGTGCCGTGAAGCACTATCAGCTTAAGGAAGTGGCTCAGTATAAAAATAAAGAAACATGTTTTGTAAAATAAAAGATTTTTTGGTAAAATCTCAAGATTGTAAATTATCGGGTTTTATCCCGAATTGTGAAATAAAATAATCGGGAAATATTTCAGTTTTAAAAAGATCCTGAAGAAACTTCCGCTGTTAATTAAATACCACGGGATTTCTGTCCCGCGGCTCCTGAAACGGGTCAAACCGGGTCGGGGGCCGTGACAGAAATAAGGTGGTATCAGAGCCACTGATTTAAGCCTATTAAGTATTTAGAAATACTTAATTTTACTGATTGCCAATTATGTGATTATGTGTTTTATTAACTGATTATTTGTTAATTACAGTATGGGTAAACAAAAGTTGTCAAACATCTATCTTAAACTAGATAGGTCATCCAACGAGAAGGGAAGTTTATCCCAAACAAAACCTTATGTAATTCCTGAAGAAGGAATATTTGTCCGTAAGGCACATTACGAGGAACCACTTTCTCCTAATAAAAGAAGTTTGATTATTAGGAAAAGTCAGGAGGAAGTAAGGAAAAACCGAGAGAAGAAAGTTAAACAAGAAACCCAGGACTTAATCAATAAATTACATTGGGAGGACAAATTAGATGAGAAATGGGCAAATCTTTATATGCTAGCCATAGTAGCAGAAAATGCAAATCTCTAAATACTCAAAAGTTTTAGCACTTTTATTTCCAGAAATCTTATTTAGTAAATAAATAAGTTACAGTAAATCATAGTATAATTTACTTGTCAGTTGTTTTATGTATGCAATAATATTTACGGGTTATCTCTAAAATTTTGTTATTTTATTTTAACATTTGGTATGTATTTTGCATATATACTAAACAGCATGAATGAGATATCAGAAGGTTTAGAAAATCTTAACCTCTATCCTGTTAAGATAGAAGTTTCAAAGGAATTCACCAGTTACTTCGCTGATAAAGAAGAACCCATGGAATTTCAATCCAAACCACTGGCAAAACCTAAACCCAAGAAAAGAAGCAGATTTGTGGGTCGGAGGCGAGTACGAAGGAAAAAGCCAGCAACAAGAAAGGTTACCAAAACTGAAGAACCAAAAGACAAAGGAAAAGGGGTAGAAATTGAGGAAAATATTAATCAAGTAGAAATAGAAGCTGAAAGAGTTTTAAGCAAACAGAAAGAGAAATCGGAGAAAGTTCTAGCCAGAAACAGAAAACGACTCCTTGGGAAGTTTTAGATCATAAATTAGTAATGAGTGACCTCATCGGAACTGCAGATGGAAACCTTGAAGCAGCTAATCCAAACCTTATATTTACTGAAGAAGATCTTTTCAGCTACCCACTAGAAGCTCCAATCCCAATCAATCTGGAACCTGCTATTCCAGATCCTATTGTCCAACCTCAACCACTACCAGTAGAATTAGATGAATGGTGGACAACTGATTGGCAATACCAAAACCTTTTAAACAACCCTGATACCTTTTTCCCACAATTTGAACCAGAACCTCCACTATACCCAACTATGAGCCCGCAGAATCTGACGGAACTTCGTCTTTGGGGTGAAGAGTTAATTGATACAGGAAATAGGATTAGGGATATTGGAGAAAGGGTTACTTGGAAATATGACGAAAGGGAGCGTCGTTTTTAAGAAATTAGCTGACCAGATAATGGGAGTTTGCAGGAATATGTGTTAATAAATAATCATAATAACCAGTATGTGTCATAACTTACCAATAAAACGTTGTATGATAATCGTGTGTACGAGGCATAATATAATATATGTAGAAATGAAACCTGTGAATTCGATAATTTTAGGTTATACATGTTAATGTGATTATGTGCAAACTGTTTTATTATATTTATAATTATACTAATTATTTATATAAAATTTATTATCAGATGGCAAACAATGGTAACGAACCAGTAAATGAGGTTAATCAGTCTAAGCAACATCCAGGAGATCAATATATGACTAGACAAGATATCGAAAATATTGTTGCTCAAGGGATAGCCAATGCTATTCCAGCATTTGTTGCTGCTATAAAGAATCCAATCGAACCGCAACAAATTGTTCCTAGTAAACGTATTACTGAAGATAACTTCAGTAATAGTGTAAACGGAGGCAATGATAATATCAATCATAATGCAGAACCACATCAAGCTCCATTACCCAAGAAAATGAAAACTGCAACTCCTGGTTGCACTTTCAAAGAATTCCTTGCTTGTAAACCCACTGAATTTGCAGGCAATGAAGGAGCAACTGCATCACTGCGTTGGTTAGAGAAAACCGAAGCAGTCATTGCAATAAGTAAATGTGCTAAAGATGATCAGGTCATGTACGCATCAAATCTCTTTAAGGAAGGAGCACTTGAATGGTGGAACACTGTGTTACAATCAAAAGGAAGAATGATAGCTTATGCCATGACTTGGGAAGAATTTAAGAGTTTTGTAGAAAGAAAATTCTGTCCCGAATATGAAAAGGAACAGATGACGAATAAGTTTCTAAATCATCGGATGATAGGTGTAGATTGTCGTGGTTATACTTCAACATTCTTTGAATATGCTTGAGTGGTACCAACACTGGCTTCGCCAGAACCGGTACTCATTTCTCGCTACATTTGGGTACTGATTAGTGAAATCCGCAACATCGTTAAAGTTGCGAGACCTCACACTATTGACGATGCTGTGGAATTAGCTAATACCCTAACCGATGAACTGGTACGCACACAAGATGAAAACAGAAAGAAGGATCTGGCTCAGAAAATTACCCAAGGATTTCGTATGGGTAATAATAACAGCTTCAAGAGAAGAGGAACAGGGCAATCTTCAACTTTGCCGTTCTGTCAAAATTGCAAAAAGAAACATTTTGGAAAATGCAAAGTATATTGCAATTTTTGCAAAACTGTAGGGCATCGTGAAGAAAATTGCAGGAAGAAATCCATAATTTGTTACAATTGTGGAGAGGCAGGACATTTCAAAACAGAATGTCCTAAATTAATCAAACCAGCAGACAACAAAACTAAGGCGACAAACGTAAATATTAAGAAGAATGCCATGCCATTTTAGCTGACCACTCAAGAAGCAGAACTCATCCCAGATGTGATCGCGGGTACGTTCTTAGTTCACAACATTTATGCCAAAGTATTATTTGACTCTGGTGCAAACCAAAGTTTTATAAATACTTCATTCTGCCAAGCTCTTAATTTACCTTTAACCAATATTAGGCAGATTTTTACAGTTGAAACGGCAGACGGAAATTCAGTTAAAATAGATAAAGTTTTGCAGGAAGAAAACATAGAACTTTTAGGACATAAATTCTCTGCAAAACTATTGCCGATGAATTTAGCTGAATTTGATGTTGTATTAGGAATGGATTGGTTAATAGCCAACCATGCTAAAATCCTTTGTGATCAGAATTCCATAGAAATTCAATCACCCACCGGAGAAGTGATTAGGATTACAGGAGATAAACCACGTAAGCCCATGAAGTTCATATCAGTAATGAAAGTTGCTAATTATGAACGAAAACAAGGAATAGTATATATGATTTCAGTAATCATTAGTACTAAGGGTAAAGAACTTAAGGAAATTCCTGTAGTCTCAGAATATCCAGATATATTCCCAGAAGATTTACCGGGATTACCTCCGGATAGGGAAGTAGAATTTAGAATTCATCTAATTCCAGGAACTACACCAATAGCCAAGGCACCTTATCGGTTAGCACCCACAGAAATGTTAGAACTGAAAAAACAATTAGATGAATTACTAAGTAAAGGTTTCATACAACCTTGCTCATCCCCTTGGGGAGCGCCAGTGTTGTTTGTAAAGAAGAAGGATGGTTCAATGAGAATGTGTATCGATTATAGAGAACTGAATAAGGTTACAATTAAGAATCGATATCCATTACCTAGGATTGATGATCTGTTTGATCAACTGCAGGGGGCTAGATATTTTTCTAAAATAGATTTACGCTCCGGATATCATCAATTGAAGGTACAAGAAGAAGACATACCTAAAACTGCTTTCAGAACTAGGTATGGTCATTATGAGTTTACAGTCATGCCCTTTGGGTTAACGAATGCACCTGCTGCATTCATGGACATGATGAATAGAATCTGTAAACCATATTTGGATAAATTTGTAATTGTTTTCATAGACGATATACTTATTTATTCCAAAAGTCAGACAGAACACTGTGAACACCTTCATGCACTCTTAACTTTGTTAAGAAAAGAAAAGCTTTATGCCAAATTCTCAAAGTGTGAATTTTGGTTGCAAGAAGTGCAATTCTTAGGACATATGGTGAATCACGAAGGTATTCACGTAGATCCTGCTAAGATAGAGGCAATTACCAAATGGAAGGTTCCACAAACAGCAATGGAAATTAGAAGTTTTATAGGTTTAGCTGGGTATTATAGACGGTTTATTAAGGATTTTTCCAAGATAGCCGTACCATTAACTAAGTTAACCTGTAAAGATATTAAGTTTGAATGGGGACCAAAGCAAGAAGAAGCCTTTAGAATATTGAAGCAGAAATTAACAAATGCACCAATCTTAGCCTTACCAGAAGGAACTGAAGATTTTGAAGTATATTGTGATGCTTCAAAACTAGGATATGGATGTGTGCTCATGCAACGCAAAAAGGTGATTGCATATGCTTCAAGGCAATTGAAAAAGCACGAAAGAAAACTATACGACTCATGATTTAGAATTAGGAGCCGTAATTTTTGCCCTTAAGATTTGGAGACATTATCTTTACGGAAGTAAATTTACTGTCTACACAGACCACAAAAGTTTAAGATATATATTTGGGCAAAAAGAGTTAAACATGAGGCAAAGGAGATGGATGGAAATTCTAAGTGACTACGACTGTGATATTCAGTATCACGAAGGAAAGGCAAATGTAGTTGCAGATGCCTTAAGTCGTAAGTATTATGAGAAACAACGACGGGTTCGTGCTCTCAGATTAAATCTACAAATAGATTTAATGGAACAATTGAAGAATGTTCAAACTACAGCAATCAAGGATGATGCTGAAGGAATAAAAGGACGAATCAAGGAATTAGAACAAGGAGTAGATGGAATTTGGAGATTTCACAAAAGTAGAATTTGGGTACCTAAGCAGGGAGACTTAAGACCTAAGATTTTAGAAGAAGCTCATAAATCTAGGTATACTATGCACACAGGAAACAATAAGATGTACCAAGATTTAAGAAAGAACTTTTGGTGGATAGGAATGAAAAAGGATATAGCACGATATGTTTCTAAATGTCTCACTTGTTCACAAGTTAAGGCAGAACATCAGAAACCTTCAGGTCTACTACAACAATTAGAAATGCCTGTATGGAAATGGGAACTTATAACAATGGATTTTGTTACCAAGTTACCTAAAACAAGAAAAGGTAATGATGCGATTTGGGTAATTGTGGATCGATTAACCAAATCAGCTCACTTTCTACCAATGAAAGAAACCTTTAGTATGGAAAGGTTGGCAAAATTGTATGTAGATGAAGTTGTATCTTTACATGGAGTTCCACTCTCCATTGTTTCGGATAGGGATAGTCGTTTTACTTCTCATTTCTGGAAAATTTTCCAGCAAGCTATGGGAATTCGACTAAATCTAAGCACTGCATATCATCCCCAAACAGATGGACAAAGTGAAAGGACAATCCAAACTCTAGAAGACATGCTCCGAGCATGTGTAATAGATTTTGGTGGAAATTGGGATGATCATTTACCATTAATTGAATTCTCCTATAACAATAGCTATCATTCAAGTATTGAAACTGCTCCATTTGAGGCACTATATGGAAGAAAGTGCAGAACTCCAGTCTGTTGGGTAGAAATAGGAGAAAGTCAATTATCAGGTCCTGAAATAGTGCAAGAGACGACTGATAAGATTACTCAAATCAAGGAAAGGCTAAAGACGGCTCGAGATCGTCAGAAAAGTTATGGAGACAATAGATGCAAGCCATTAGAATTCCAAGTGGGAGACAAAGTACTATTGAAAGTTTCTCCTTGGAAAGGAGTAGTTAGATTCGGAAAGAAAGGAAAGCTAAGTCCAAGGTACGTAGGACCATTTTCAGTGATCCGACGTATAGGACCAGTCGCTTATCGTTTACGACTACCAGAAGAATTATCTGGAGTACATGATGTATTTCATGTATCCAATCTCAAGAAATGCTTATCAAATGAATCACTGGTAGTACCTCTTAGAGATATAGAGGTAAACGAAAAGCTGAAATTTGTTGAGAAACCTCTTCAAATTGAGGATAGAAAGATCAAGTTTCTCAAACACAAACGACTAGTTTTAGTCAAAGTCAGATGGGATTCAAAGAGAGGAGCTGAATACACTTGGGAGCTGGAATCCGAAATGAAACGAAAGTATCCTCACTTATTCCAGTAAATCTCGAGGACAAGATTTTTATTAAGGTGGGGAGAATGTAACAACTCTCATCAAAAGTTATATTTATTTAATTAATTTGGCCAATAGGAAACTCTAATTGAGAAACCCAAGTGATTCTGAACAAACCCTAAAATTCTCAGAGTTGTCAGAATCAGGATTAGGGCCCCTAAAACTCAGGGGGGGATAAACCCTATATAACGATTATCTAAAAATACTCGCTGTCAAAATTCGAAATTAAGAATCTGTCAAGTCAGCAAAGCTAGTCCCAACCGTGGCTACCCTATAACCTATTTTCAACCCTTACGCACCGTAACAATTTTAGTCTTACGGTCCGTAAGCACCCTTACGGACCGCAACATTGTGAGGCTTACGGTCCGTAAGCAAAGTGAAATTTTAACTATAAATAGCAGACATTGGCAATCGAATTTTGGTGTTCAAACGACGTAAAACTTCGCTGCATGTACTGAGATACGTTCTGTATACTACAATTAACACACACGGTGCACTAATCGACGCCGCAATCAGGGTAATAACTCGATCACTGATACGATTCAATGTCCGATCGATTAAACTATCCAATGGATGTTTAAGTGCTGCCCACATTAGGGTTTATGCTTTGTCATTCGTCGTTAAATCGATGGATGTTTAAGTATCGCACTTTGTCATTCGTTGTGAAGGTTTTAATCTCGTGAGTTATCGTAAATGTTGTATTAAGTTACTAACCAAATTGTGTGCCTGTTATTAAACTAGGTTATCAAGGCTAATCAGTAGAATAAGCTCTGTTAAATCTGCAATGTGAGTCATTCTCTTTTTATCAAATTACTTTACAAAAGCATGTTTATTTTCAAAGGTTATAATTACAGGGATTAAGTCTATGTAATCTGAAATTACTGCCAGTATGTGGGGGGATGTGCACATAGCTACTAATTATTTATCACTTGTGGGTGAACGGACCCAACAAGTGATATGTCCACAGTCATAAGTCCGGTCAAGTGACAACTGGATCAGTTAATTTAAAAGATAGAGACATTGTAATCGCTCTTAATACAGTAAATTATAACAAACAGGTCGTTTTATGTAAATAGAATGATTCACTCAGTATTTCCCGCTGACAAAACCTTTTTCAAACATGTTTTAGGTGATCTGTTATGATCCAGGAAAAGTGTCGTGAAGCACTATCAGCTTAAGGAAGTGGCTCAGTATAAAAATAAAGAAACATGTTTTGTAAAATAAAAGATTTCTTGGTGAAATCTCAAGATTGTAAATTATCGGGTTTTATCCCGAATTGTGAAATAAAATAATCGGGAAATATTTCAGTTTTAAAAAGATCCTGAAGAAACTTCCGCTGTTAATTAAATACCACGGGATTTCTGTCACGCGGCTCCTGAAACGGGTCAAACCGGGTCGGGGGCCGTGACAGCTAGATACGAGATACTTCAAACAAGGCCGGAGGAATACCCGAGGCAAGCATGCACGGAACTGTTAACTATGGTGAATCAAATCGACCGTTTCAACAACATTGTCACGAGACCACTAAGAGTCGCTTTAACAACTCGACTCCGTTCCGTCCACGAATGCACTATGGAATTCTATAGGACCTTCACATTCAACTCAAGGTGCGACCCATTCGACAATGATGGGGTAGCATTCCGATGCGGCGGAACTAGGTATTCGATCTCTATGGCACAATTTGGGTCGATTGTAGGGATGTATGCGGAAGAAGATGCAGGAAACGAGGAAAATACTGGAGGGATGCGAGAGATAGGTGAAAACGAACGCCAAGCCATTTGGGCTCAGATTGGTGAAGGGTACTACAATCCGAGCAGCACTAAGAGTACGAAGTTGAGGGATCCGCTCTACAGATACATTCATAGGCTTCTCGGCTACTCTCTTAGCCAAAGGCATGATAGCAGTGGCGTCGTTGGGTTAAGAGATCTTGTTGTCCTCCACTGTATCCATAACCGCAGGCCGCTCGATGTTCCGTTCCTCATGCTCCGAAACATGCATCATAACCGCCTTGCAAGTGCACCGACCCCTATCTTCTTTGGGGGATGGGTGTACCGTCTCTTCAGGCACTTCACCCGCATACCTAGGTCATTTGAGAGGAGCCCATGGTCGGGTAGGGTGGATATACACATATGCCGCTCAATGAACCTAATTTATGAGGCTGAAGACGGGACAGTAAGCTTTCAAAGGATGCAAGGTCATGCATGGAACCCGCAAGAAGCACTTGTCCTTCATGCTCCACAACATCATCAGTATCAATACCAACCCCAAGGTGATCCGGGCCAATCCTCCTCAGGAGGCGGTTTTCCTAATTTCCAAAGTTTGCATGATTTGTTGCAGGAAAACCTTATGTGCACCAGGAACACCTACAACATGGCGAACAACACGTACCACCGGGTTGGAGCTATCGAGAGAAACATATCCGATATCCAAGATGATATTGGATATATTCGGGACCACATTGCGGGCCATGGAGGGGATGATGATGATGATGATGATGATGATGATGATGAGGACATGGATTAGGCGGGAGGATCGGAGGAAGAAGCGGTTGTTTGGTAATTCCCCAGGTTAACCTTTTCTAATCTTGAAAAATTTGAGGCCTGCGTGCCAAGTGTTGAACAATTTACTTTCCCTAACTTCTTTTATTTTTCTTTTAACTTTGTTGACATGGATGTTGAACTTGGTAAAATTAGGATGTTAGCTATGTTTTGGTGGAGTGTTTATTGATTAAATAGGTACATACGAGGCTTAGAGTACTAAGCATTAGTACTACTAAAGCCGGGACATGAGAACCGAAGAAAGAAACCTGTTTTTCAACCTTGCAGATTGTCCACACGGGGCCGTGTTCAGCCGACACGCCCCCGTGCCCATTCCCCTGAACCTGCTGTTTGTTTTAATTCTGCAGACTTTGACAGACACGGGGACGTGCCCAGCAGACACGCCCCCGTGTCCACCTTCTGTAAGTTTTCGTTACTGGCACCTGAACACGGGGTCGTGCTCACCAGGCACGGGGACGTGTTCAGCGCCCAGTAACACAAAATTTTTGCTTTTTACACCTTTTTACACATTCAATCAACCTAAAAACTTATTTTTGGGACACATTGAGGACAATGTGTAATTTAAGTGTGGGGGGGGGGGGATGCTAAAACCTTGAATCTTGCAAGTCCTAAATACAAGCCTTACACAAAACTCTATTGGAACCGCTAATCACCCCAAATTTTTTTCAAAATTTTTCATTTTTTTTACTTGTCTAGGTTTAACTCGGGAAATTCAAGTTCTCAAAAAGGTTATATTTTTACGAATTTACAACCGATAGCGTCGTGATAAAAAGAACCAACATAAGAAAATTATGAAAAGGCATGACAAACTTAGTTAAAATTTGATTATATATACTTGATCACATAAAAACCCATTCCCACAAAAGTGAGTTTTGAGCCTTTATTGAGCATACAATTACATATCATTAGACTAAATGCTCATTTTTCGTTTCTTGTGTGAATAGCCGCTTGGTTCTTACGACTCTAGAACTTGCCATTACGATACATTCCCGGTCCTTACCAACTTAAACCCGAGTAAGTAAATGATGGAGGCATTAGGACTAACCCTTTTTATTTCTACACCATTATTTTTCTTTTTTTTTTACCACCTACCCAAAAATCCCCCTAGTTAGCCCCTTTGAGCCTAAACTTTTTCATTTCATAACCCAAACCAAACACCCTTTTACCCACCAAAACCTTTTTCATTTTTAACCCTTTGTTTTAGTAACAAGTTCGGCTTTTCGTATGACTTTTCAAAAAAATGTGTGTTGATGATGAAGCAAAAGAAAATAAACAAACAAGTTCATCAAAAATAACTTTGTTTGAATAATAGCTTCATCAAAATAAAAGTTACAAAAATAAAAAGTCTTACGAAAACCGACGCTTGTTACGCTTTTCGCCCTTTTTCTACTAACCACTAACCCAACCACCTACCTTTAACCCAAGCCTAACCCTTCACCCACAAAGTCCTCTTAATATTTACAAAGGTATATATATTAAAAAGGTGGAGGATTGATTGCTTGGCAAGCCTATGGTAGGAGTAAGTTCCATGCCGCTCTCGAGTGATCCACAAAAATACATCTTCGGCCGAGTGTTGAGTGATCCCCGTGAGGTATGTGAACTTGTATATAAATAGAATTTTAAAAAAGGCATGTTATGCCCTAATAAGTAATTTATCTTATGCAAAGTTTTAAATAAATCATGACGAATAGGATTGTAAATAAATAAAAATAAAACTAAATAAAGAATCTTGGAAATCCCGACACTCTATGACAAGCCCAAAAACGTTCTTCTCTACCCATTCCATTTGGGAGTGTAATAGCCACATATTAAAGAGTTTTGCTTGAGGACAAGCAAAGATTCAAGTGTGGGGGTATTTGATGTGTGCAAAATGCAACATATAAATTACATCAATTGTGGCATAAAGCTAACCCTTTTTTAGTACTAATGTTGGAAAAAGTGTGCTTTTGTCTTCCTTTTGTATTTTCAGGATTAAATGAGCTCAAATTAACAAAAGAAGCAAAAAGACATCAAAATCTAACATAAATACAAGAAAAGGAACAAGACGTGACATGCCCTACCCCACGACAGCGTCTTCCCAAGCAAAACAAGATAACATGAGACTGAACACGCCCCGTGCTCAGCCAGCACGGGGGCGTGCCCAGGTGTCAGCAGAAAAGACAAAGTGGTAGAAGCTTCTATTGCCCACCACGGGGCCGTGCTCAGCAGACACGGGGCCGTGGTCAACTATAAGATTCGCACAATCCAGGCAAATCTTCATAGTACAAAGATTCTTCTGCACACGGGGTCGTGCTCAGCGGACACGGGGGCGTGGTCAACTAATAAGACAAGCTGTATTAAATAAAGAAAGAGAAGGATGTGGACACGGGGCCGTGCCCACTGGACACGGGGCCGTGCCCGAGCTTCTGTTCAGCCTATAAATAGGAGTGCTTGGCTCAAGTTCAAACCATCCCTTGGCACACCACCTCTCTCACACTTCACCCACCACCCACCACCACCATAACACCATCATCCACCACCATCATCCATTGTCCATCATAGAGTGTGTGAGTCGTCTCGGGATCCAAGATTGATCGTAAGAGTTCTTGACAATCAAGGCCATGTTTGCCTAAGTCTCTTACATCACTTGGTGAAGATAAGTGTCTAGTGTAATACTTTTTATTTCTAATCTTTTCGCACTTTTTACTTGGTTTTGTATTAATGACTTTAATAACTAGTTTCTTATGTTGAAGGTGATTCTTCCTTATCGTTTGTCCGTGGTGTCTTGGCATTATTTTACTGTCTATATAAAATAAAAGATTTTCACCATTCATATCTCCACGGTCTATATTGAGGTATGTTGGCTACCTGGTCGGGGGTTAAGGGAACGGTTTGGTAAGAGTCTTGCCATTGTTCAGCGTTTAGAGGTCCTGCAATGGACCTAGGTCAAATTTAGTCGGACCTCCTTCAATACTTAACGATATTGGATGGCGGGGGTCCAAACTCTTTGATCCCCTCATAAGTTAACTACTATTAATACTATAACCCGGCTATTTAGGACTGTATCCCTGCTGACTCAGACTACTTAGTCGAGGGTAACGTCACCTCCAAAAGAGGGGCCTACCATAATTTGCATTAATAACTTAATTAATTATCTTTCAATAATCCGACCCTTTAGGATTGTATCCTTGCTGACTCAAACTACTGGGTTGAGGGTAACGTCACCTTCAAAAGAGGGGCCTACTACAATAACTAAGATAATCTCTTAAATAAGTGCAAAAGTGCGGAAATAATCAAAGGTTACACTATACACGAGTCGGAACCAAGTGATTCATCTTGTCTATCTGTTTTTTCTTTTTATTTTTATTTTCAGCAATTGTAGTTAGTTTTTATTTTTCTTAGTTTAAAACATTTTTCTAAACTTTTTGATTTGATTAGACATTGAGGATAAACCGGTACTAAAAGCTCTTTTGTCCTTGGACGACCTCGGTATCTTACCAACACTATACTACGCTCACGATGGGTGCACTTGCCCATATGTGTGTTTAGTGTTAGTAAATATCATGTTTTATAAATTTAAAAATTGACTAAAAAAATGTTAAAGGGGCTTAAAATATACACCTAATATATATAACACTTCACACGCATCAATTGTCCAGATGTTAAAACACCATGGATGTAATCACAATACAATGTTTTCTGGATTCCAGATAAAACACCATGACTTGAATCATAGTCAATTTATCCAGATGTTTAAAACACCACGCCATGAATCTGATTACAGTTCTTCTAAACGTAAAACACCACGCCTTGAATCTTATATAAAACAAAGAGGCTTCCGATTTAGATCTTGGTCATTAATTCCGATATTTAAGGAAAAAGGAGTGAATGTACGTGTTTTTGGTTGTGTAGGATACGGTTACCATATTTGAAACATTGGAAAAGACACTATTGCCCTTCAATTTTACATAAGGTCCTTCTAATTAAAACACAATTTATATTTTTATACCCTATTGATCTCAACCATTAGATCAAATATCCAATGGTTTAAAACACTTCTTACCCTTCTCACATTTTAAACACTTTTTACCATATCCCTACGCTATATATATATATATATATATATATATGTGTGTGTGTGTGTGTATTACAGCCTTATATTTTACTTATAGAAATTATAACTCGTTTTTACAAGCCTAGTTAAACTCACTATATAAAACTAAACTCATTTATTGAATAAGCCTCCATTTAGGCTTGCCCCTCAGGATCGAACTCATTTAATTTCATTTTGATTGAGCTTTTAGCAAGCTGATATTAGTAGCTAATAAGTGGCCCAATTTGTTTAAGCCTTTACGTTTAGCATATGACATAAGGTATTGAACTTCCACACTAAGTCAGTTTTAGCTTAATAGGTGCGTTTGTCAGGGGCGCAGGATGTGAGGGGAGGGGGGGGGGGTCGCCCGACCCTCCGAACTTTTCGGTTAGTAGTGTTACGTATGTGTTCTTCGTATAGAAATTTTTAGGGATATACGTGTTAGACCCCCCGGTTTTAAAAAAAATTATGTATATACGTGTTAGACCCCCTGGTTTTCTAAAAACAAATTATGTATATACGTGTTCGACCCCTCCGGTTTTCTAAAAAATAAATTATATAACCCAAATAAAATACTAAATTAGCCGAAATAAAAGAGTGTGTTATGTATGTTTATCATAAGCCCAAAATACCCAAATCAAAACTCATGGCCCATTTATGAAATTAAACCCAATATGAAACTAAACCCAATAATCACCTGGGTAGGGGATTTCACTTGTTGCTTGTTCAACTGTGCGCAGACAGAAGAAACAGAAGAAAAAACGCAGGGGGCTAGGGGAAAGCGACAGGCTGGCCTGCTGCTTGTTCGACTGTTCGACTTCAAGTTCGAGATTTCACTTGTTCAATCATCCTCAGGTATGTTAATTTTTATGTTTAGGTTTGATTTAGGGCTCCAATTTATATGAATTAGGTTGAAATTAGGTGTGAGTTTTAGCCTTAAACTTGTTGAATCTTTCTCTAGCTATTAGAATTTTTGAAAGTTAGGGTGATTTGTTCACATTTGTTATTAGATTATGCCATGGGGAAGAATAAATGCATAACCTCTTTTTTCAAAAGAAAGAATGAAAATGAAGAACAAGTAGAGGGAATTGTTGATGGAAACAATGAGAACAAACGTCAAAAAGATTCAACAAGTGAACCAGTTAGTGAAGTGAATAATGAGGCGAATCAAAACATTCCACCGGTTAATGAAGCGAAAAGAGGCGAATAATGAGGCGAATCAAAACATTCCTCAAAATCCGACTAACATCAATGAAGTGGATGTTAGTAGTATAGAAAGAGATCCCGCTAAGCGACTCCCAATGTGGAAATATCCAGTTAATATACGGGAACAAGTAAGACTAGCTTATATATCATTAGGAGCGTATCAAATAAAGCTAGATGAGTATAAGCCTAGGGGTCCAAAGAACAATCTTCGTAGATTTAAATATGCTTGGTTTGATATGTTCCCTAATTGGTTAGAGTATTCTCCAACGAAACACAAGGCTTATTGTTTCCTTTGTTATTTATGTAATGATAAACCGAATGAGAGCCACGGTCATAGTGCGTTTACTAGAGAAGGCTTTGACAATTGGAAAAAGGTTAATGATAGGGATAAATGCCCATTGTTGAAGCACATTCAATCTTCAAATCATAAAAAAGCTTTTCTATTGTATACGAACTTGTTGAATCAAGAAGCACACATTGACAATTTCATAGAAAGGAAAAGTGAAGGGAAAATTAGGAAGAACCGGTTAAGATTAAAAACCACAATTGATGTAGTTCGTTGGTTGACTTACCAAGCTTCTGCCTTACGAGGACATGATGAATCTTCGACATCTATGAATCAAGGTAACTTTCGTGAATTGCTAAAACTTTTAGCCCATTATAATGATGATGTTGCAAAGGTTCTTTTCCAAAATGCTCCATATAATTGCAAGTATACGTCTTCTGATATTCAACAAGAAATTCTTAGCATTATGGCTAATAAAGTTCGTAAGCATATACGAAGCGAAGTGGGGGATTCATGGTTTTGTGTCATGGTTGACGAGTCACGGGATGAGTCGAAAAAAGAGAAAATGGCGATAGTTTTAAGATTTGTTGATGCTGAAGGAGTGATACGGGAAAGGTTCTTGGATTTAGTTCATGTTACAGATACTTTATCAGCGACCTTAAAAGTAAATTTGTGGAATACACTATTGCATTACGGTTTTGATGTTAGTAAAATTCGTGGTCAAGGCTATAATGGTGCTAGCAATATGAGAGCAGAATGGAATGGATTGCAAGCACTTGTCCGGGAATATAGTCCTTATGCGTATTATGTTCACTGCTTTGCTCACAGGTTTATACTTGTTCTTTTTTAACATTCTTTATTCGGTTTAACTACAATACTCTTATGATTATTACATTTTTTTTTGTTTTTTACTCACAGGTTACAACTTGCCTTGGTTTATGTCTCAAGAGATGTGACTCCAGTACACCAATTCTTCTCAAACCTAGTTTTTATAATTAATGTGGTTTGTGCTTCTAGTAAGCGCCATGATGAGTTACAAATGGCGAAGGCGGATGAGATTAAAAAGTTACTAGAATTGAGTGAAATCAAATCGGGAAAAGGACAAAATCAGGTAGGGACATTAAGAAGGGCCGGTGATACACGTTGGGGTTCCCATTTCAAATCTGTTTGTAGTTTGGGTAACATGTTTGATGTCACCCGTGCTGTTCTCAAGGGAATAATTGAAGACACGGCTCATGCTACTAGTTCTCAACGTGGAGATGCTAATATAGCTTACGGTTACTTGCAATCATTTGAGTTTGTGCTTGTTCTTCACTTGATGAAAGAAGTAATGTCAAAAACTGATACGCTTTGTCAAGCATTACAAAAGAAATCCCAAGACATCCTTAATGCAATGGAGTTAGTTTCTGCAACAAAGGCTAGTCTAACTAATTTTAGAAACAGCGGATGGGATTCTTTATTTGAAAATGTTCGTTTTTTTGTGAAAGGCATGACATAGATATGCCTGATATGAGTGCTCCATATACTTCTACTCGGTATCAGCCTCGTAAAAAAGATCTTCATGTTACATTCGAACATTATTATCGGGTAGATTTGTTTACAGAGACATTGGACAAACAACTACATGAGCTGGATAGTAGATTCAATGAGCAAGCGATATAGTTGTTATCTCTTAGTGCGACTTTATGTTCAAAAAAGATTAATATTGATCAGATTGTTCTTCTTGTTGAGAAATATTATCCTAAAGATTTTACATAGCAAGAGAGGGAGCAGTTACGTGGTCAGTTGGATAATTTTCAAGTTGAAAGGATAAATAATCCAAAGCTAAGTGGGGTATCAACTCTTTCTGAACTTTGCAAAACTATTGTGGAATGTCAGAAAAATAACATGTACAAATTAGTTGAAAGAGTGTGTCGGCTAATCTTAACACTTCCAGTTTCGACTGCAACAACGGAAAGAGGATTTTCAGCAATGAAAATATTTAAGAATCGCCTTTGTTTTGGTAAAAAATCAAGCAAGTATAATGCAACCAAATCTTTTGTTGTGAGGTGTAATGCTTGAATCTACGAACAATTGTATGAACAATTTGCAAATTGAATAAAGAGGTGACACAAGGATTTATACGAGGAAAAAGCCCTTGATCAAGAGTTGATCTCCGGCATAAAAAACCTCGGGTGATGGAAACTACCGATCACCAACTAAGATTAATCGAAAGGTTGTTACAACTCGGGATGATAACAAGCTTGTTACAAGGATCACTAGTGTGCAAAAGTGTATAAAATCGCCAAGTAAACTATCGAGAGCTGTTCGAGAGTGTGTGTTTGCTAAAATTAGGCAAGTGTTCTAACTCAAGCTTGTTATCCCCTATTTAAAATTAGAAATAACTAAATTAACTAACTATCCGCTAATCATGCTAGCTTCCCACGATCTCCATAACGTTCACAAGGGCCAAGCACGGGCGGAATATTGAGGGAATATGCTCCACGAATATTGGCAAGACCAAGTCCATGCACATACTCCTGCAAAACAAGCTCACGCATAATGAAGACAATCGTTAGTATAAGGATAACAATAAGGATCCTGAATCCTGATCCTGCAACACCTACTGAGGATCCTTAATTCAAACAGAATTCATGATCCTGGAAGTACTTGAGGATCCGTGATCCTTAGGATTGGAAAATCCTCCCCTAACAATTGCCCCCAAAATATAAGGAGTAAAGTGTAAATTAGCGAGTTATATTTTTTTGATCTTATCTGCAACTAACTAATGGATATATAGCCGTTACGATCGAACTAGCCGTTGCAAATTATACGTCATTGAAGCGACATCCATGCAGAATCATTATTATATATAGGTTAGAGATAAGGACTAATGTGCATTTAAATTCGAGCAATACTCCCTTTAAATCCTCATTCGAAGATCAAGCAGGTACTTCTCTCTCCTTTCTCTTTTCACCTTCTTACTCTGCTCCTCTTTTCTTTACCATCATCCATGGCCAAGATGGTTCTAAGATCCTCACCGTCTAAGGATCACCAAAAAGATAGTCCCCTAAAGAGCCAAGGGATCATCAAAGATTCTCCGAAGGAACGATGCTGCTTTACTGATCCGGAGATAGACAGGATTCGTCATTGCTTTCTGGCAGACTCTGTATTTTAACCTTTTGACCCTACCGCCTTGAGTGACTTTGTTTCTGTAACTTGGATTGCTTTTCCGGCCACCCCATTTCTGATAGGATACTCCTATCCTTTCCCTGCTTTTACCCAGTCTTTCTTCTCCCTTACCGGCATATCCTATGTCCAGGCCATGCCAATGATGTGGAGGGTTTTATATACCCTTGAGAGAATCATTGAGCAGGAAGATATAGAGTTGGGAATGTCGGAATTGGCTGAACTATACAACCTTGTGAGCCACGGTTCACATCGCTTCTTATTCAAACATAAACCCGGTGAAGCACACCCAATCCTCAAGACAACCAAGAATGACACCAACTGGAAGAAGCGTTTCTTCTTTGTTAGGAGGGATTCTATCCCGGATGGGAAGGATCTCCCAAGGGAGTGGGCCACCCATGGTAGGATAGAGGATCCTTATAGAAGGATCATAGGATAACCCTGTTTCTGTTGAGGATCACAAACATCTTTTTGTTTCTTTTGTGCAGCTATCTCTGTTTCTCATATTATTTCATCACCTGCAACGAAGGAGAGGATCGCTGCTTTCTGGAATCTTGATCCTGCAATAAGATCATTTCAAGCAAATACCAAGGATTCTCAAGAAGTATCCTCCGGCTCAGTTACAATGTCAAGTAAGTATCCAAGTTTATATATGGTTAAATGTTTAAATAAAACAAGAATACTTATCTGTTGTTTTGGATTGATAGGCGCCACTTTAGTGTCAGTGATCTTAGCACTGTGGCTCCTCGGTCTGGAAAGAAGAAAACTGCTGCTAGCCCAAGCGCTGTAGTCCCTAAGCCTGTCATCTCCAAGGGCAAAGGAGGAAAGAAGAGGAAGTCCTCTGAAGCTGACAACCTTGAAGGTCTGCCCCTCCTCCATCACCAATTTGAGGAATACTTCAATGAGGTAAGGATCCCTGATCCTTAATCCTATCCTGCACGTATGAGGATAAGTGATCCTGAAATGAATCCTTTTCTCTTTGCAGAAATTCGCTGAGATCCAGATGCTTTTTTATGCCTATGTTGAAGAGGCTAAGGCGAAAGAGTTGGACTTCCAGAAAATCTTCTTGGCTAAGGATGAGACTATCTCTCGCCTTGAGAAAGATCTGAACTTGGCAAAGAAGCAGCTGGTAATGGCCCAGATCAATGCTGACCATGAGAAGAACGAAGTGATGGAGGATGCCAAACTCTCTGCTGCCATTGCCATGTACAAGACCAAGCTGCAGATGGCTCAAGAGGCTAAGGATCCTGACTTTGACATGATCAACTAGGATCAGGAGGGCTGGAAGGCTAGGCTGGCTGAGCTTGATGATGAAGAGGAGGCTACAGAGGTCTTGGCAATTGAGGCAAGTGGCAGTGGGAAGGATCAAGCTGGTGATGGTGATGCTGGTGGTGATGCAGCCAAGGTATGAGCTGCAGAAATGGGCGATGAAGGACATTTCTAGATGCGGCCGGAGCCCATTTTTTTAGGATTTGGTAGTGGTTTTTTGGTTATGATGTTTTTATTTCAAACAATGATGGTTTGTAATAACTAAACAATAGCTATTAGGGTTGAGGATCATGGATCCTTTGAACAATAGGTAGGATAATAGGTGGTGGAGGGATCCTCTGTATGGGGGATGAAACCACTTGTTATCCTGCCATCTTATATTTCCTGCACTTTCAAGACCTGTTAACAATGGACACCCTTTGCCAACCCAAGTGGACGGGCCACGTTTTGCTGGTAGAAACTTGGGTTGGCAATTTTGACAACCTTTCAAAGGTTTAACTTTTGGTGAATAAATAAAACTTTGATCTTTTGGCTATTTCTTGTGTTGTTACTCTGTATATATTTTATCCTTCGATAGTTGTGATATACTTTGTTTGAATTTATAAGTAAAGAATAAAGGTTTAATAAATCATGTCAAAAAGTTTTAGGATATGATCAAGGATCAAATATCCTATAATCGATAAATTCAAAAAAGTAGTATAGTTTAAGGATCATGTGTCCTGTTGTCAATGGATAATGGTCACTGATCTAAATAATGAATAAAATTAAAATGATCAAGGATCATACCTGAGAATCCAAGTTAGGATCCTAAATCTTTTAACATTCACAATCAGGATAACCAAAAGACAAACCTTAGTAAAAGGCAAGGATCAAGGATCCTTGGCTGTTTGACTTCAAAAACCTGAAATGGAACATAACTTGGGACTAAGCCAATATGAGAGAAGAGTTAGCAACTGGGGACAAGCCCAACAATTCTGGGGACAAGCCCAATATACCGGGGACAAGCCCAAAAAACTGGGGACAAGCCCAAAAACTGGGGACACGCCCAAAAACTGGGGACAAGCCCAAAGGATCTTGTGTAAACTGGAGTATGGCCCTCACTGGCGACTATCCAAACTTAGTGACATGAAGATGCCAAAACCTTAGCTAACGTGAAAACGTTAGAAACCTTAGGAACGGATGTATGGTAGGTCTACCATTATACGTAGGATCCCGGATACAGCTAGTACAATGAAATTGTCAGCCCCTAAAGCGAGTATTGGTCCCATTGCCATGAACTGTACCAGGATCATCGTGCGTTGCTGGCGATACTGGGGACAGGCCCAAAAAACTGGGGTCAAGCCTAAATAACTGGGGTCAAGCCCAAATAACTGGATACTTCTGTAGATACTCAATCCTTTGTCAAAGATATATGAACCTTCTGCAAAACTCAGAATTAAGTGAAAGAAGGATAAAGGATCCAGGATCCTTTTCCTTGTATATAGGATAACTAAAGAATGAAATAGTTTGACATTAGACCATTACCAAATTGAGAATCAACAATCCTCTAAGGATCCTTCAAGGATGTGGATCATGAATATTGCTAAGGATCATGAATCCTTATCACATGAAGTATTTCTTCAGGTGGACAACATTCCAAGCTCTTGGTAGCAAATCACCTTCCATTGTTAGGAATCGATATGCCCCATTTCCAGCCTCAGCTTCAATCAGGTAGGGGCCTTCCCACTTTGGTGCCAATTTTCCATCAGCTGGATTTGTGGTATTCTGAAATGCTTTCCTTAATACCATATCACCAACTTGGAACTTCCTGATCCTGACATTCTTATTGTAGGCTCCAGCCATCCTTTGTTGATAACTAGCCATCCTTATCCTTGCCAAATCCCTGAGTTCTTCTATAGTATCCAAGTCTTGAACCAAGTTTTCAGCATTTCCTTCAGGATCACGAATGCTTGTTCTTGTAGTAGGAACCACCATCTCTGTAGGGATCACTGATTCTGCCCCAAATACCAAAGAAAATGGAGTTTGGCCAGTGGCATTCTTGGGAGTTGTCCTATCAGCCCATAGTACATAAGGTAGTTCTTCTGCCCACTTTCCTTTCTTGGATCAAAGCTTCTTTTTCAAGTTGTTGATGATGATCTTGTTGGATGATTCTGCTTGACCATTAGCTTGTGGGTGGACTGGTGTTGATGTTATTATCTTAATCCCCAAGCTGTCACAAAATTTAGTAGTTCTACTCCCAATAAATTGGGATCCATTATCACAAACAATTTCAGAAGGATACCAAATCTAGTAACAATGTTTCTTTTAATAAAGGATATCTCTTCCTTTTCTCTGACTTGAGCAAAGGCTTCAGCCTCTATCCACTTAGAGAAGTAATCAGTCATGGCAAGCATGAATACCTTTCCTCCTGGTGCTTTGGGAAGTTTACCAACTATATCCATTCCCTATCTCATGAATGGCCAAGAAGAGGATATAGGATGCAAGAGCTCTGTTGGTTGGTGAAGGATGTTACTATGTCTCTGACAAGGATCACACTTTCTGGCATAATCCACAGCATCCTTCTTCATAGTAGGCCAATAGTATCATGTCCTCAGGATCTTTGAGAATAATGCCCTGCCCCCAGTGTTGTTTCCACAATCTCCTTCATGAAAATCCTTTAGGACTTCTTGGATTTCAGGATCCTCTATGCTTCTTAGATATGGACCTGCAAGAGATCGTTTATATAACATGTTATTCAATATTGTGAATTGAGATACCTTGATTTTGAAAGCCCTGGGGTTTTCTCCTGTAGGAATCTCTCCATGTTTTAGGTAGCTCATGATTGGAAGGATCCATGATCCTGAACGAGATTGTGTATCATCACTAGGGATGATTGCAGAATCCTCTCCTCTCTCCATAACTACATGATCCTCAATAGCAGGGGTTAGGATATGGATAATAGGGATCTTGGTATCCTCTGGAATCTTCAAGGATGATCCTAGATTGACCAATGCATCAGCTTCTGCATTTTCTTCCCTGGGTACTTGTGTCAAACTAAAAGAAACAAAAGAGAGTGTCAATTCCTTGACTATCTCTAGGTATTTGATTAGCTTTTCACCTTTAACAACATAGGATCCATTAAAGTGATTAGTAATTAACAATGAATCTACATGTACCTCAAGATACCTGATCTTCATATGCTTGGCAATTTGCAAACCAGCTATCAAGGCCTCATACTCAGCCTCATTATTAGTAGTTTGAAACTCACAAGCTATGGAGTGGGGTATTATGTCCCCCTGTGGCGATTTTAGTAGTATTCCAAGTCCTGTTCCTTTGACATTAGAAGCTCCATCAGTGAAGAGTATCCAAGGATCCTTAGTTTCTTCAAGCTGTTGAACTTCTAACTCAGCTTCCCTTTGCAAGTCACTACTGAAATCTGCCATAAAGTCAGCTAAGGCTTGGGATTTAATGGCAGTTCTAGGCTCATATCTTATATCATAAGCACCGAGCTTCACTGCCCACTTAGCCATCCTTCCTGACATTTTAGGTTTCCTGAGAACATTCTTAATTGGAAAGTTAGTCTTAACAATAATGGCATGAGTTTCAAAATAATGTCTTAATTTAGTAGATGCCATAATTAATGCAACGATAAGTTTTTCTAAGTGTGAATACCTGGATTCAGCATCAAGCAAACTCTTACTTACATAATAGACAGGATGTTGTGTACCTTCGTGATCCTTAACAAGGACCGCACTTACTGCTTTAGAGGATACCGCTAGGTACAAGGATAATACATCCCCTTTTTCTGGTTTCATCAAGGCAGGAGTTGAGGATAGGTAATCCTTAAGGGCTTTGAGAGCATTTTCATGCTTTTCAGTCCATTCAAATTTCTTGTTCTTTCTCAAAATGTCATAGAATTCCTTGCACTTTTCTGATGATTTTGATATGAACCTATTCAAGGCTGCGATCCTTCCTGTCAACCTTTGCATATCCTTGGCATTGGCAGGAGATTTGATATTCACAATAGCCTTAATTTGCTCTGGACTTGCTTCAATGCCTCTTTTTGTCGCCATATAGCCTAGGAATTTACCTGCTTTAACACCAAAGTGACACTTGGAAGGATTTAGTTTCATATTAAACTTATCAAGGATATTGAATGCTTCCTCCAAGTCTCTAAGGTGATCCTCAGCTTTCTTAGACTTAACCACCATGTCATCTATATAGACTTCCATAGTGTGTCCAATTTGTTCCTTGAACATCATATTGACTAGCCTTTGATAAGTAGCACCTGCATTTCTTAGTCCAAATGGCACAGCAATATAACAATATATACCAGTTGGGGTCATAAAAGCTGTATCCTCTTGATCAGATGGTTCCATCTGAATTTGTTGAAATCCAGATGAAGCATCCATAAAAGTCAACAACTCATGACCCGCGGTAGCATCCACCATGGAGTCAATGTGGGGTAATGGGAAAGGATCCTTGGGACATGCCTTGTTTAAATCAGTGAAATCGACACATACCCTCCACTTTCCATTTTTCTTTTGAACAACCACCACATTGGCTAACCACCTTGGATACTTGACCTCTCTTATCATACCTGCCCGGAGCAATTTATCTACTTCTTCCTGGATAATAGCGTTCCTTTCAGGTGAAAACTTCCTCCTTTATTGATGAATTGGCTTGAATGACATGTCAATGCCAAGTTTATGGGTAATTATATCTTTAGATATACCTGTCATGTCCTCATGCTTCTAGGAAAAGGTAGTTTTTCTCCTTTTAAGGAAGGATACTAGATCCTGTTCAATGTTGCTGAGGATCCCTGGTCCTATGAAGACTATAGATTCAGGATAATGAGGATCCATAAGGATTTCTTTCACATCCTGTTCTCTTGCCTCCAAGACATCTCTTGGAGGATGCTTTAATTGCTATTGCTCCCTTGGTCTTAAGGCTGGCTTCATTGATGATGTGTAGCAATTCTTAGCTTCTTGTTGATCACTCTCAATTTTCACCGCTCCCCATGGACTAGGAAGCTTTACACATTGATGATAGGTAGACGGGACTGCCTTCATGTCATGTATCCATGGCCTGCCAAGGATAACATTACAACAGGATAAGCAATCTATAACACAGAATTTTTGATAAGAATGAAGTCCTTCAATATAGATGGGGAGTTTGATGTCCCCCAATGTGTTCTTGGTTTCTCCACTGAATCCCACAAGAATTGAGGATCTTGGTACAATATCCGATTCAGGGATGTTCATCTTCTTGAGGAAATCAAGCTGAATGATGTTTACTGAGCTTCCTCTATCTATCAGGATCCTGCGAACAAAGTGGTTAGATATAAACAAAGTAATAACAAGACCATCATGATGAGGATCCTGAACATCAACATGATCATCCTCATCCAAAGTTATAATTTTATCCTTGGTAACAGTGGAGGTTCGAATGGGTCTATCTCCATTATCCATCTTGGTCTCCTTGGCATGTCTTTTGGCTGCTGAAAAGTAAGTACCACAAATGTCTGATCCACCGGATATGAAGTTTATAACTTGTG
This sequence comes from Helianthus tuberosus, assembly GCA_030545235.1. Lineage (NCBI taxonomy): Eukaryota > Viridiplantae > Streptophyta > Magnoliopsida > Asterales > Asteraceae > Helianthus > Helianthus tuberosus. Next base: position 162,677,682 of record CM060409.1, read on the forward strand.
CATCTGCTGGAGGAGTAGGAGCTCTTTCTGGGATCCTCTCAGGATCCTGGGTCCTTGACTTCTTTCTTCCCAAAAGCTCCTTCAAGTGCCCCTTGCTTAACAAATAACCAATCTCTTTTCTCAGTGCAATACACTCTTCAGTGAGATGCCCAAAATCCTCGTGATATGCACACCATTTGGATTTGTCTTTTGTAGCAGCTGGTTTATCACTTTTTCGAGGCCATCTTGCTTTTTCACCTAAATTCTACATTGCAAGGATCAGTTCATTGTTATCAATAGAAAAACAATATTCAGAAATGGGAGGATAATCCTCATCATCCTCTTCCTGTTCTACTGCATGCACGTTCTGGTTGTCAGACTTGTTGTAGGGCTTAAACTTGCTGTTCTTGAAGTAGGATCCTTGCTTTCCTGCTTCGAGGATCCTGCCAGTTTTTCCTGGATCCTTTTATCTCTAATCGGATGAATCTAAGGGCCCTGGTTCTCACTTCATCAAGATTCCTGCATGGGGTCATAACAAGATCATCATAGAATAATGAATGCCTAAGCAAACCCATTTTAAAGGCTTCCACAGCCGTAGCTATATCCAGATTAGGGATATCTAAGGATTCTTTTACTAAACTTAGTGATGTAATCTCTAAGTGATTCATTTTGACCTTGTGTTACCTGTTTTGGTCAAAAAATCAGATGAGGATATTGCAACCAAACTCTAGATTACGGGGTATGATGCTTAAAATGTGTAACAATGATGAGGATCACTTTAGTGAAAAATTGCACAAACAACACAAGGGTTTATACGGGGAAAAAGCCCTTGATCAAGAGTTGATCTCCGGCACAAAAAACCCCGGGTGATGGAAACTACCGATCACCAAGCTCAAATAAATGAATTAATGTTTACAACTTCGGATAGCAACGAGCTAGGTACAAGGATCACTACGGTGAAATGTGTAGAAAGTGTATGAAATTGCTAAGTGTTTGAACGAGAGCTTGTATGAGCGTTTGTACGAGTGTGTGTAACTGCAAAAAATGACTAAGTGTTTTCTACTAGCTCGTTACTCCCTTTTAAAATAGAAATAACCACCTAAACTAACTATCCGACTTTCGTGCCAAGCCTCCACGTTCTCCACAACGTCTATTTTTGGTCAAGCACGTGCATAATAGCTTAGGAATATTCTCCAGGAATGTCGCCAAGACTTGGTCAAGCTTATCATACCTGCGAGATAGTACAAAATATAGGTAAACAATCGTCAGTACGAGGATCCTTAAAGTGATCCATGATCCTGATCCTGAAGCTCTTCTGAGGATCACCACCTGTCACAGAAGTAAGGATCACTAGTTAGGATAACGAATAAGGATCACTAATTGTTAGAAAATCCTCCCCTAACATTACCCTATATAGATCACTAGTTAAACGTTCAAATTTTCTGCTACATGAGAATTGACTATTAAACAGATTAAGTAGATTAGAAAATGAAGTAATAGAGTAAGGGGGAAGACTTAGCAACCATTTAAGAGCTGATCCTATGAGTGTGGATCCAAAACCCTTGCATAGACATGCTTCCTTTAACCTCTCAGGAATTGGATTGATCTCCATCCTTTCTCTGTATTGAGCTACATGTTCCTCTGGATCCGTCGAACCATCATACAGCTTCATAGTTGGTATCTGGAACCTTTTGGGTATCTCAGCATTACAAATAGGTGGTGCAAAACGAGATATCCTATGGCTACCTTCTGCGATCTCAGGAATGGGCTTAACCACTCCTGGAACACTGGATATCATATCCTTTAGTTTCTGTAATTCCCTAGCCATAACTTGATTGATACCTGTGTCCTGCATAAGGCCATGGTTAGTGTTATAAGAATTATTAAAAGTGTTACCTCCCAGAGGATTCAGGTTTGGAATCCCAGATGTGAATCCATATTGACGAGATTCTGGTATGATGGAAGGACCAGCAGTAGCAATGGTCTGCATTGGAATGACGTCTCCTTGATGAACATCTGAACTTGGGGGTTGTACACTTCTTAAGAATCCTTGATCCTGAAAGATGTTGGATCCTTGAACCTGGAAGGAGGATCCTTGAACCTGAGAGGATCCTTGAACCTGTGAGGATCCTTGGACCTGTGAGGATCCTTGAACCTGAGAGGATCCTTGAACCGTGTGCGTCCCCATATATCCTCCTAAGCTGACGAAGGATCCCTGATGCTGGAAAAAGGATCCCGAAGGCTGAAAACAGGATCCTAAAGGCTGAAAGTGAGACCCAAAAGCCTGACTCATAGTTGTTGTTCCATAATGCCTTCCCAATGGTCCACTCTGGTACTCGATATCCGGAGCTGCAGATTGCTGGGCGGTTATAGCTGGAGTGTCGAAATCCGGTGACCTTGGTATCAGAGGAGAGTGATCCTCCCCCGATCTCTTCTGTTTCTTGATGTCACCAATTTCCCGGAGGATCCTTTCGTTGGTTTTGTCCTGCTCTTGTATGTGATCCCTCATCTGCAAAATCATAGAAAAAAGATCACTAGTAGTAGGGTTAGAAGAAACAGCAGAAGTTGGTGGTTTTGGGAAAATGGGGCTTTGTCTCTTTGCAGCATTTGCAGCATTCTTCTGGGATCCAAAAGGTGGTGGAGGCAAAGGTGGAACGCCCTGTGAAGAAGTGACTGCCGGCATAGAGCTTGAAGTGTTCTTTACTGAAGAAGCCATGTGGTTGGTTGTAATGAACCGAAATGATCACAAAAACAATAATTTCTTAGGAATGAAGCACCAATTGCCCCACGGTGGGCGCCAAACTGTTTTGGTCAAAAATCAAGCAAGTATAATGCAACCAAATCTTTTGTTGCGAGGTGTAATGCTTGAATCTACGAACAATTGTATGAACAATTTGCAAATTGAATAAAGAGGTGACACAAGGATTTATACGAGGAAAAAGCCCTTGGTCAAGAGTTGATCTCCAGCATAAAAAAACCTCGGGTGATGGAAACTACCGATCACCAACTAAGATTAATCGAAAGGTTGTTACAACTCGGGATGATAACAAGCTTGTTACAAGGATCACTAGTGTGCAAAAGTGCAAAAGTGTATAAAATCACCAAGTAAACTGTCGACATCTGTTCGAGAGTGTGTGTTTGCTAAAATTAGCCAAGTGTTCTAACTCAAGCTTGTTATCCCCTATTTAAAATTAGAAATAACTAAATTAACTAACTATCCGCTAATCATGCTAGCTTCCCACGATCTCCATAACGTTCACAAGGGTCAAGCACGTGCGGAATATTAAGGGAATATGCTCCACGAATATCGGCAAGACCAAGTCCATGCACATACTCCTGCAAAACAAGCTCACGCACACTGAAGACAATCGTTAGTATAAGGATAACAATAAGGATCCTGAATCCTCATCCTGCAACACATACTGAGGATCCTTAATTCAAACAGAATTCATGATCCTGGCAGTACTTGAGGATCCGTGATCCTTAGGATTGGAAAATCCTCCCCTAACAGCCTTCGCAATAAGATGTCCGATCAGTATCTAGCAAACAGTATGGTGATTTACATAGAAAAGGAGATTGCTGAGAACTTTGATTCGGAGTCCATAATTGAAGAATTAAAAAATCTTAAAGGAAGACGAGCAGAACTATAATTTTTCATCCAACTAAACCGGGTACCCACCTTCCTCTTCTTTTTAATGTTTTGGTATCTTTATTCAATTGTTTGTTAAATAATGTTTACGTTTTAATGTTTGAGAACGGCTTTTAATTTGATATTAATGTTTGACCCGACCCGAATCGAATCACCGACACCCTACCCGAATCAAATCACCGTTGCCCGACCGAACATATAAATTTTTTTTAGGTCTAATGCCTTCCGACCCCTCGAAATTTTTTTTCAAGCTTCGCCACTGGCGTTTGTTATACACATTATTGAATATACCCTTATTAAAATACAGGAATATTGTCATAAAATGTATATTAATCTTATTTGTTATTATAAAACTGATATGTTACGTAGAAAACAAGTTAAAACGGTATAACTAAGCTAAATTTGAGAAGGCTGGATGAATCTTTAAACGAAATTTATATATTGTTATTGTCAATCTTTATGGTTGATAATTAATAATATTAATATATTATATTTGACTAAAAGTTAAAACGGTGTAACTAAGCTAAAGTTGAGAAGACGGGATGAATCTTTAAACGAAGTTTATATATTGTTATTGTCAATCGAATTAATTGTCAAAATCGTCTCTAAGGTTTGCGTACGTTTGCCATTTTCGTCCAAAATGATTTTTTAGTACCATTTTGCCCCTCACGTTTGACAATTTTTTGTCATTTTCATCTAAATGACTTAGTTAAAAAACACCAAAATAAAAAAATAAAAAAAAAACCTACGCATTGATGTGGGTTTTATCTTCTTCAATTTTAGAACCCCGAACCCTAATACCACCATAATTGTCTGCAAATGTGGTAACCCAACCAGGATTCAAACCTCCATGACTGCTGCAAACCTGGAAGATGATTCTAAAAATCCCAATTATTAAATTTAATAGATAACTTAATTATAGGATAAATTATTTTAAATGCACTAAATTTATATGTATAACAAGTCAAATACTTCACACCAATGGTCCAGCAATCAAATAATCAAACAATTCAAACAGAAAATATATATCCAATATAACATTGCCCTCTTTTACGTTATATGAATTTTAAATATGATTATAAGTGATTGTTGGACTTTTCGTTTACGAAAAGAGAATATATTACTTTTTTGGAAGGCAAGAGCAATGTTATACAACCGAACCCGCAACCCCTTGCTGGAACATACTGCATACAGAAGGAAGTAAAATGAAAACTGAAACCGAGACTGGGCCAAATATTGGCTGCAGACACCATACTACCCCATTAACCTTATTCGATTATATCAAACCTTCGCCAATGTTCCCAGTCCAAGTCCCCCATTGGACTTCACCGAACAGAGCATCGATCTGCACCCTTAATTCGTTTCAGGGTACAAAAGGGTAAATTTTCAAACATACCCTATTTATAAATGTAAAATTTCAAACATAGCCCTCGTTAAACGGTGTTTTTTTAACTAAGTTATTCATTTGGATGAAAGTGGTAAAAAATGTCAAACGTGGAGGGCAAAATGGTACAAAAAGATCATTTTGGACGAAAATGGCAAGCGTGCCCAAACCTCAGGGACGATTTTGGCAATTAACTCTTGTCAATTTTTTATGGTTGATAATTAATAATATTAATATATTATATTTGATTAAAATTTATATAATTCCAAGTATACAAAACGAAAATTCGTGGTCTTGATATTTATATGATTCCAAGTATACAAAACGAAAATTCTTGGTCTGGAGATTACTGATGGAAGTATTGGGCTCGGAAACAATTTAAAACAGTTGAATTAAAGGGAGGGCTGTTTTCACGTGAAGGCCCACAAGAACTAAAGAGGTTCACGTAACAATTAAATACTTGAATGTTTATGAATTCTGACAATTGGGTTCATATATTTTTATGATATTGTTTGGTTCTGTGAATCGTTAGGCGTGGTATGGTGCATTACTTAATTGTTAATTGCCGAAATACTGAAATAGTTAACTTAGTTAGGGAAATTATGTTTTGTAAGAATTCACATAGCTCCTGCCCAAAGTTGTTAGGTCACTTAATATATGTTATGTCTATGTAACTAACCAAATACTTACATCAAACATCGGTTAACAAATGGTAATCCAACTTAGTTTAATGATAAGTTTGTTTAAACATTTATTTGAGTGGTAATGATACGCATGTGATGTGTATTCATTTTAGTATGATTGATTCTTGTGTTGATTGGAAAGGCGGTTTATAGTATGCCATCTGATTGTGTCTAGTAAATAGTTTGGTTATGGATGAGACGATTGGTGGATAAATTACACGGATCATGCTTTAGGTTAATCATAGATATAGATAAGCTATGTCTATGTAGTCTATTAAACACTGTTATCACCAATTAAGTCTTGTAAAAAAGTAACCAAACTTGTTAAAAATTCATAACATTCATTCACTTCATATCAATGACTTATATTAATTTTGTGTAGTTTTACACATACATTTTACATTTTATAGTTGTTTGGTTATTAACTAAACTAATGTTTATTTTATTTTGTTTTTTTGGTTTGTACAAATAAAAATATTGAAATGAGTTGGGCTGGACGCTGAATGGGCTTATAACAGTAGACTGGGCTTATCAGCTGATATATAAAGAAGTCATTCAACAAATCGTCTTTCAGCTTATGGCATTGGAGGCTGGACTAGGCTAAGGACCAATTGGGCTTGCTTGTAACCGTGGACTTGTAATGGGCTACTCATATGGGCTTCATAAGTCTTGATAAGGGCTGGTCTGCACGACTGCATATATAAACAGAAGATTGTTCCGGAAGTTTTCGTTGAGTTCATATCTCTCTTACTTCACTTTCTCTCTCTTCCGTTTTTGCGATTAGGGTTTGTTATCACAGTTTCGTCTTGAATCTCTGAAGGTTAGAATCTGTTAGTCGTAGTGGATTTTTAAGTCAATAATCCGTAGGAGTAGTTGAGAGATCATTGTGAGTTCTGTTTCAGTTGATTTGTATCAGATCGTAGTTTTTGGGTTTCAATAATCTCTAGGTTTGGGTATTTGTGTTATCTTGAAGATCTGAGTTCAGATCCATGTTTTGTAACATGGTATCAGAGCTATATTAGCTCATGGGTTGAAATCGTTGGTTCTAGGGTTTCGATCTTCTATCCGTTGTGCCTCTGTACAGATCTTTTTTCAGATCTGTTGTTTCTTGAGACTTTTGCTGTGGAATCTTGGTAGTTTATCTTCTGCCGATTCCGGATCAGGAAGATTTGTATGTGCATCGAAGTTCGTGCTGGTAATATCTCTTTCGTGGGGGTTTTTGAAGGTCGGACGAGTTGAAGGATCTCGTTAGTCTTTGTAACCCTAGAAGGTTACAAAGTAAACTAACAGATTGTTGGCACATTTCTTTTGTCTTTTGATCTTATCTTGTAACCCTAGAAGGTTATGAGATAGATCCTGCTAGGAGTTATTCGCCCCCTGCTGTGAGTCTGTTCTTTTTTAGTACCTTTACTTTCTTTTCTGTTGTGTTTCAATTGCATCAAGTCGTGTCTAGGCATTACTGTTGCCGGGCTAGTTGGACCGGTTTGATTTGGGACATAAAGAGGGCTCACTCTGTTGCATTTGTGTTTTTGTTTGTTTGGCGTTTCTGTGCTCTTTGTTGCTATCTGTTGTGATAAGTGTTATTTTGAAATCTTGTTGCTTACAGTTTTGTGTGTAGTTTCTTCTGATTGTTAGTTAGTATATAATGGATGAACCAGGAGGTAATCCGTTCGCTACTCTGATTAGTAAATTGGATGTTAGTAATCCATTATATTTGCATGCTAGTGATACTGTGAATTTAACTATAACTAGTATAAAGTTAAAGGGAACTGAAAATTACAGGGTATGGGCTAATTCAATAATGTTGGCACTTAGGGTTAAAAACAAGTATGGCTTCATTGACGGAACTTGTGTTAAATCTGATAATGATGAAGTGCTTGCACCCCAGTGGGATAGATGTAATTCAGTAGTTTTAACTTGGATGTTAGATTCTATTTCGGAGGAGTTATATTAGGGTCATGTTTATTCTAGTTTAGCATCTGAGGTTTGGAAAGAGTTAAAATAAACGTATGATAAAGTAGATGGGTCTGTTGTGTTTACACTTTACCAGAAAATTAACTGTTTTAATCAAGGTGGTATGAGTGTGTCTGAATATTATCATAAACTGAATATAACGTGGAAACAATTAGATGAAATTTTGCAACTACCTTCTTGTTCCTGTCAAGCATCCACATCTCTTAATAACTTTAATCAAATGATTAAACTGATGCAATTTTTAATGGGCTTGGACAATGTTTATCAAAGTGTAAGATCTAACTTGTTGACAAAAGAAACATTGCCTACTGTTAAAGAGGCATTTGCCATAGTTTCTAGGGAGGAATCCCATAGAAATTATGGAAATGATAAGAGTGGTCAAACAATTGGTTTTGCTTCCAAAATAAATCAAGGTGATTTTATTAAAAAAAAGGAATAAGGGTACAAACCAGTCTTTAAAATGTACCAACTGTAATAAGGTTGGTCATTATGTGGACAAATGTTTTGAAATAATTGGATATCCCTCTTGAATGAAACCAAGAGGGGCACATGGAAAGAGGGCTTGTAACTAATAATAGTTGTGCATCTGAAACTACTGTACCTACTTCTTTAACTGCTGAACAAGTTTCTAGGCTGTTAAGTTTGTTATCAGACAAAAGTAATGAAGTTGGTGCTGCTCAGAGTCACAATGTCTCAGGTAGTTCTAATAGTTTCTTTTGTGCTAATTTGTTTTACAAACCCATTTTTTGTTTTGCAAATTTGTTTGGTAATGGAAAGGATTCTGGTTGGATAATAGATTCAGGTGCAAACCAACACATGGTTAAAGATGGTGATTTGTTAACTGAGTCTATAGATGTTTCAACCTTAAATATAAGAGTTAAACATCCAAATGGAACCGATGCTTTAGTAACTAAAATTGGTAATTTAAAACTTACAAATGGTGTTGTTTTGCACGACGTGTTTGTTGTTCCTACTTATTGTATTAACTTGATATCTGTTCACAAGTTGGCTAAAGATAATAAATTGTCTGTTAGTTTTGATGAACATTCTTGTTGTTACATTCAGGACCTACTAACAAAGAAAACCCTGGTGACTCTGGTAGACAGTTTGATGGTCTATAATTGTGTGGAAATTCATGTACTTCTATCAAGGTGTGTAGTAGTAATAATAGTGTTCATAATTTGTGGCATGCTAGATTAGGACATCCTTCTGATCAAGCTATTAAACCTTTTTATGGTAAGTTGAACATTAAATCAATTGAAAATAATGTTCCATGTGAAATATGTCATAGAGCTAAGCAACATAGAGAACGATTTCCAATAAGTGATCATAAAACTACTTGTTTAGGTGAATTAATTCATCTTGATGTTTGGGGACCATATAGGGTGGTTAGTGTCATGGCCCTCGACCCCACCCTGGGAGCGGGTGCTGCGAGCCAGTCAGATGGTATCGGTGTTTATTAATTACGCAGCGGAAAAATTTTCATCAGGATCGTAGTTAGGAAATAATTTCAGAGTTTGTAAAACACCGAACTTTTAATATTAAATAAATGGGCTCAAACCCATATTCAATTCAATTGTTTTTATAGGGATAAACCCAAATAAATAAAACATAATTTTCTTCTTTTATTATAGCCACTTTATTTAAGCCTTCAATGCTCCATAGCGGGCTTCTACTATCCTTACATCAAGTTACCTTACACGTGTTTTGAAAACATTTTATCAGTAATAAATACTGGCGAGTTCATTCCGTTTTTATAAAAATATATTGTTATACTTTGCAGCATCAAGGTTTTTATATTTATTTATATTTACCCAACTCAATCAGTATTTGTCACATGGTGGCAGTTCCGATGTGACAATGGTCATATCCCTCATTGGCTTACTTTCGTCCAATAGTGAATTTATCAAGTAATAGATATATAATATATCTTTCTATTATATTGGTCACTAGGCGATTCCTGTGACGGTGGTCAAATCACTCTTGATCATTCTTTCAACTAGTGACTCGGGTCATATTACTGTTGATCATTCTCTCAACTAGTAATGGTGGTCATATCACTGTTGATCATTCTTTTAACTAGTGACTCGGGTCATATTACTATTGATCATTCTCTCAACTAGTAGTTGTGGTCATATCACTGTCGATCATTCTCTCAACTAGTGACTCTGGACTTAGTAGTGTCCCGTGACATTACTTTGTCAAATATATTTTCTATGGCACAAAATCACTTAGCCCAGAAAAATGAAGTATATCATTTTCTGTCAAACTACTATAACTTATCAAATATAATATATTAAATAAAAAAAATTGTAATATTATTATTTAATATATTAACGTGACTAAGACTAAAAATATAATCTTAGTATAGTAGAATATATTATATTTGATTATTTTATTATGGTATACATTTATAGAAGGATAAATTACAGTTTTCGTCCTTTATGTTTGTATCAAATTGCAGTAGATGACCTTTAACTTTAATAATTACAGTCATAATCCTTTATTTGGAAAACTCATTACACACTAGGTCCTTTAGCACTAACCATGTTTAAGTTAAATGTGACATGTGCATTGCACATGAGGGTATTATAGTCTTTTTCTATTCTAATTCAATAAAAAAAAGATAAAAACTATTAAAAGACTTTCACCCCATCCTCTTTTCACTTCTCCCTCACTCCTCTCTTTCTTTAATCCCTGCATTTGGTGAAAAACAAGACCCCTCACTCCTATCTTTCTCTCTCTAACACCCACCACCGCCACCATCAACCACCCAACACCACTCTCCCCCCCCCCCCTCTCTCTACACCTGATACCCCTCCTCCCCTCAGTTTTGTTCGACCTCCACCGCTTATCCACCATCGCCGCGCAAGCCGCAGTCACCACCGACGCACATCCACCACCGCCGCACACCCACCACCGGCGTCCTTCTCTCTGTATCTTGGGTACAGGTATGCTCTCCGATGCAAACTAAGTTTCGAACTGAGTTCTTTTCTGGCTCATTTGCAAACTGAGTTTCAATTTGATTTCTCTTTTATTGTTTTGCAATATGCTATTTTGTAAACTAAACTTCAATTTGGTTTGGTGTTTTGCAAACTAAGTTTATCTTCAGATGGTTTGTGGATGGAGGTTAATAATTGGGGAATTTGTAAAGAAAGATTGTTGATTTATGAAATTGAGGGTTTAGGGTAAAGTGGAAAAATGTAATAAATGAGATGTGTGTGAGGTTTAAGGTGTTGGTTTGAAAGAGGGGAATCAACAACGTTTTTTTACTTTCTACAAATTTTTTTTTTGCAATATGCTATCATCTAACGTTCCAGATCTTCACAGATAGGAATATGCGAAAGGGAGGAGTCGTGATGGGTGGTTGATGGTGGTGGTGGGTGTTAGAGAGAAAGAGAGTGGGTGAGAGAGAGACAGGAGGGAGAAGGAGAACTGCAGAGAGGGATGGGTGAGAGTGTTTTAAAAGTTTTTAATTTTTTTATTTTATTGAATTAGAATATGAAAAGACAATAATACCCTCATGTGCAATGCACATGTCACATTTAACTTAAAATTTTAACCTGGTTAGTGTTAAAGGACCTAATGTGTAATGAGTTTTCCAAATAAAGGATTGTGACTGTAATTATTGAAGTTAAAGGCTATCCACTGTAATTCGATACAAACATAAATGACGAAAACTGTAATTTATCCTTTATAGAATAAACATTATTTTATAATGTAAATAGTAATTTAGTTTATTAAATATATTTTCTTTAATATATATTTTAATAATGATTAATAAAGCTCTATTTTAGGGTATACACCATTTAGATTTATTTCAAACATATATTAAATTTATTAATGATTTAATGTTAAAATAATATTAGTTATAGGCTATGGCTACTGGGGCACAATTCCCCCTGTGATTTTGGTCATGCTACTATTGGCTAACTTTTTGGCCAATAGTAACGAGGGTCAAGTAATGTATAAAACCTCCCATACCGGCAATTATTACAGAATATAAAACTTTAATCACTGTAAGTATAACTGATAAACATTTAGGATTTTGTAAAACATTTTTAAATATAATTGTATCACAAAAAGGTGATAAAACTGTGAGAAAAGAGAATGGACTCACTTTGTAACTTTAGGGTTCAACTAGAAAGCCTCCTGGTAGAATCTTGGGTATAACTTCTGAGCTATTTTAAAAATATATAATGCACTCGTGTTAAGTATAGTACCCCTAATTCAACCTTATCCCTATGTCACGAGACAGAACCCCAACGAACTTAGTCGGGCAGAGCCTTGACATGCGTTATAGGGCTCCAGATCAATCGGAAAGGGTAGCGGTGATCGGGAGTTAAAACACTTAAAACGGGGCAGAGCTTTATTACAATTACTAAAGAAAAAAATCATATATATATATATGAATATAAATAGAGGGGGACGAAAGAAAGCTAAAGAGTAGACAACTTTCAGTAGTGGATGTATCTATTTATACTACCTCCTAAGAATTTTGGAGGCTACACATAGCCGTAAGTTGCATGCATTCAGACACGTCCATCATTTCAATTTGTAGAATTATTATTTTATTCCTTTCTAATTTTCTCGATGACACGTACACACAAATCTCAAATCTTCAAATGTTAAATTTATTATTATTTTATTCTTATAATTAATTCACCTGCTTAACTTATTTGGCGCGTATAACTTCTAAAATACGACGTTTTATAAAATAATGAATATGTCATTAGAACGAGAATATTTGTATCTACATTTTGAACCAAGTTTCATTAAAAACGGAGTATGTTCAAATATATTGTATTTTTATAATTTAATTATTAGACGGTTCCTAGGCCTGTTTAGGTACTTCATATTTCTAACATTCAACTTACCCGTAATCTACCTGTCTAATAATATAAGTTTTTATATACTTTTATTTTAATAGAAAGGTCACCCATATACAGGCCAATAACATTACAACCAACTATATATAAAATAGTTTTTAAAACTATTTGGGTCGAATAATTATATTAAAAATAAACTAGTTACTAGTGGTTAATAAATTTAAACAATCTATAATTCTTATATGATAAAAAAAAATTGATATGTTACATCCTCCCCACCTTGTTTTAAATCTCGTCCTCGAGATTTGGGCTACGATGTCTCCTTTAGGGTTATGTCACGTCTTAGTCAATAAAAACAATATTAAGGTAAATGATACAGAATCAAAACATCAAATTTTGTGAATATGAGTTGTACAATAAATAGGACTCAATGGTTCAACTAAATTAGTTCAAGAAATCGATGTCAAATGAATGAGACGAAATAATATAATTTCCAAGGTAACTAGGTTCAAACCAAAAGAGGTATATGATCAATAGGTGTCTAAATTGAATTTTTACAGGTTGTGAAAGACTTTTAGAATCAACAAGCTCAAAATGAAATAGAAGCACGAAAATAATTTGTCAATTGTCGAATTATGATATGAGAAAAATCAATGTGTTGACATTTATTGAATTGCAAGGATACACCGAAATACAATAGAGTTTAGTGTATCATTGTTTTAATACATAATTGTATCAAGACTACTTTTGAATGATGAATCAAAGGAAAGACATACGTGGTTTTGAATGATTTGTATGATTATGATTAGCCCAAGCTACAAGTTTATATCGATGCCGCAAGGTGTCGCAATGATTGAAATAGTTCAATAATTGAGGTGACCGAACAATTTCACCGTGTTCGTAATCAACTGAAAGCTTTAATGAAGTAAATTTGGATATTTATTTCGAATAGGATTTTCAATATGATGAAAAGACCAAATGAATATCATAGAATTTTCGATCAATGATGAAAGAATCTTTAGAGGTACACCGGAATATAATACGAATTTGTGTACTCTTATCTTAACACATAATTGTATTAAGACTGTTTAAGATAATGAACCAATAGAAAATAAATCCGTATATCAGGTGTGAAAACGAGATTAGCTCAAACGTCAAGTTAATGAAAACGCCACCACAAGGTGTCGTAACCAAAAACAGGATTAAATGAAGATGAAGACCAGACAAGTGTATTATGGTTCTGAATAGATGAAGTACTTGACATGATGCATTTATTTAAAAACTTTTATTTATGCTAGGGTTAAATAATAACTTAAATTATATGTTACATATCAGCGATTACGTCTGGAATCATTTCTGCTTCTTGCATAGTAAGTACGAATGCTCGCGTGTTCTTCTTAGCTCCGTCTGTTGTTTTTGCCTGGTTATCGGGTGCTTTAGTCAGTTTCGGGCAATATGGTTTGATATGTCCCGTTTCTCCGCAATTGTAACTGTTTTGGTCAAAAATTACCGAAGCAATTTAGTGATCAAATTAGTTAAGTGAGGTAGTGTGCTAAAATTATGTGTGAAAAATATGTTAACCAAGTTGGTTGTAAAAACAGTTTCAGGATACGGCTCAGGATATAGAGCTGTATCTGTAATCAAACAATGAGCAAAAAGGTTAAAGTTGACACGTGATGTACGAGGAAAGCCCTTGATCAATCTAGATCGCCGTCACAAAAATTCGGGGGCTGATAATCGCAGCTGCCTTGTTCTTCTATTGCTTTAAATATCAGGATACAGTGCAGGATGTGGTGCGGATCAACTAGGTGTTACAAAAGTAATTCGAATACAAGTGTTGTGTGTAGTGTTTGCAGAGAGCTAGAGAGAAAGTGTTTGAAAGTGTGAAACTTGCGTGCCTTAATTTGATCCGCCCCCATCTATTTATAGGAAAAGAAGTGTAACAAACTATCCTAAATAACCGGGGTCCGACGAATATTCCTCACTCGAACGTTGTAGACCTGGTCTTTCGGGTTCAACGTCTCTCCCATAACAAATACGCCCGAGTCTTGAGGAGATGAAGTCCATCTGACCGTTAGTAAACCCCAGCCTTTAACCTGCACGTGGTTAATTCAATCAACCTCAGGATATCGCCCAGGATGTTAGCAATATCCCCGTCCAGTATCCTGGTCATTAATAAACAATTAAAAGCAGGATATTGGTCAAGATATGTACGCTCAGAAAATGACCCATAACAATTGTCCCCAAATATATCTGTTGGTATACCAATCCAACAGATATATTTTAAAAGTTTTATCTCATAAATTAAGGCAATCAAATCGAGACGACGGTCAAAATCGCATCATAACCTCCAACGCGCTTTTAACTTGATGGAGATCTACAATGCCCCTATATCTTCTCTCTTCTTGTTTGAAAAGCAGATATCTTCAACAGAGTCTCTAGGTAATTCCCTACTTCTCGTTCATCTTTTATCAATCTTTTTTTTTCTTTATCTGCAATGGCCACCAGAACCCATTCCCAAACCGGTGAATCATCCGAGACTTTCACTCAGCAGAATCTTCTCAAAAATCCTGAGAAAGAAGTCTGTGCCTTTGATAATGCAGACATTGCGGCTTTAAGAGCTTCCGGTGCTTTTCCTAATAACACAGTCTTTAGACCGTTCGATCGGTCAATTCGATCGGATGTTTCTTCCCCTGATTGGGTTTGCTTTCCAGCATACCCTTTTTCGTTGGGTCTTCGATACCCTTTTCCCGAATTCATAATGCAATTCTTCCGGACCACCGGCATCTCTTTTGCTCAAACCATGCCCATGGTTTGGAGGGTATTAATCGTACTTAACCAAATCAAAAACCTTCACTGTCCCAACCTGTGTATCGAGGATCTGCCAATCTCTTATCGCCTCCGATCTCACGGCTCTAGCCGGTTTTTGCTTTTTTCGACTTCCAACAAACCCCTTATTCTTAAAGCTACTAAAAACGAAGTCGGATGGCAACGCAAGTTCTTTTTCGTCAAACGAGACTCCATCGCTGAGGGTGCCAGCCTTCCGGTGGAGTGGTTAACCACCGGTAGGGTTACGAATGTTCTCATGTACCTTTAGATTTTTATCTTTCGCTAATATCCTTCTTTTTGATTCCTATGCAGTAAATTTCAAGGAAGTAGCTCCCCTACTGCGGAATCAGAGGAAAGAATCAAGACTGTTTACCGATTACCTGCAATAGACAGGAGTTTCACCACACACATCCCGAGTTCCAGTCAATACTCGTCATCTGAAATGTCTGGTAAGGATTACTTTTAAGTTAGTTAGTATAGCATAATAGAATGAAGAGTAATAATAATGTAAAATTTTTCCTTTTATGCAGCACCGGCCAAGATCCCTGAAGTCTTTGATCTCGACGAGTTGGACAGCTATTCTGACCAGGTTCAGATCAAGAATGAACCTAGTCCCAAGGCCACAGCCTCATCCAAACCCAGTGGTTCCAAAGCCATTATCATTACCAAACCTTCGCCAGCTACCAAGCCCCGAAGTTCAAGCTCCCGTAAAAGGAAAGAACCCGATTCCCCCGTTATTTCTGACACATTTCCCTATGAGAATTATGGGTTCATCGAAGCAAGTAGGTTTATGACCTCCTTTCTTAACCAGGTTAGTATTCTCAAACCATATCCTGCAGCTTATGCCATTCACACGGATTTATCAATACCTTTCTTCTTATTTTCGCAGGGTCTTGAACGTCTGGTTCATTTGTATCAGGAATCCTGCGGGCTCAACAAGACGCTGGAATCTAAATTAAAGAAAGCTGAAGTCACGATCTCCGACCAAGGCGTGATTGCATCCGCTAAATCTCGTCATTACGAGGAGAAGTTCAAGGCTATGACTCAAGAACATCAGACTGCTCTCAACAAAGCTACTCTCCAAGCCCAGACCGATCTTGACGCTGCCCATGCACAACATGAACGGGATATGGTCAGCTACCGGGAAAGCCTTAAGAGTTCCGTCGTCACTTCTCTCCTTCAGGCCAGGTTGAAAATGGCCCAAGAAGCCAAAGCACTAGGCTTTGAATGCCCTTCTTGGGACGTCGGTGCCTGGGAAACAAAGCTAAAGAACCTCAGCGACACTTCTACCAAACCAGCTACCGAAGGATCCTCCAAAGCAGTTGAAAGTGCCATCGATGCTGAGAGGAATGCTGAGGCGGATCTTGAGACAGATGCTGCTAAAATTACCACGAACGAAGAAGGCACTGCCCCCTAAAACTTATTTCCTTTTGTTTGAACAATCTTATGTCTTATGAACAATTTTTATTTCCGCATCAAAACAATTTGATAGCCGAAGGTGGATGGGTCCTGGGTTTCAGGATGAAGCCTTTGGTTATCAGCTAGTACCGTTTATTTCCAATAATTTCATCTTTAATTTTTCTCGCTATTACTTTCTGTCTTTCTTATTACAGACCTTAGTTTTGCAAAAATATACTCAGTGACATATTATGAAAATTTTTATTAAATAGAATTTCTATCAACTTTAGGGAAAATTTCTAAAGCATAAAAGATAGTCCATTTTTTAAAACCTGTTTTGACGATACTTGCTTGATCAAAGTTTCAAACTAGTACCAGTTTCAAATATCTTAATCAAATATCCTGAAAAGTATTTTGAAAATATATTCCGAGAATTTATCCTAATCAGGATGTTTAACCTTTTACCAAACACAGTACTGTCAAAAACTTAAACAACGTTTACAAAGGAAAGATCATACCAGGAATAGGGTATAACCCTATTCTCAAACTTCAATCCCCTTGCAACTCTTCCAATGAAGATGTCCCCTGTCTGAGACACTCAGTGTATTAGGTCCGAGCCTTATCCTTTGAACTTTACACCATTGTCTTAGTAGGAATGTCCCATGTATACAATGTCTTCAAATACTTAGAAATCTTCTGGATATCAGTTCCCATTGTATAGACAATTTTTCATGTTACAGGGGTAAAACCCAAGAATGTAATGGAGATAAATCCCTTGTATTCTGGGGGAAATCCCAAATTTTCATGCGCTACAGGCGGGAGTGTATAAACTCCAAGACTTAGAAAGGTGAAAACCTTTAAACCTTAGAGAGTATGAAAATACCCTTTCGTGAGAGAGGGTGATCAATCCTCATATACCTTTAGGATTCAGGATATAGCCAATAGTAACGAAATTGTCAGCCACTTTTACATGGACTGGTCCCGCCACCTTGAACTATTCCCGAATAACTTGCGCTCCAGGCGGGGTGTTTAAACCCAATTCGGAGGAAAGGTGAATACCTTTAAACCTGTGAAGGGATCAAGATCCCTTATACGTGAGAGAGGGGGCCAATCCTCTAATCTTCTGAAGTATCCTGAGTGTGTATCCCAGAGCTATATCCCGAAGCATATACTGCAAAACATCTTTAAACTAAGGTGGGTGTTAGCTTAGCTAACACCCCTCCGATGCTTAAGTCAGTATTGGGTTTCAAAGAGTAAATTAAACCAGACATATTTAACAGAGATAGAATTCATACCATCCTGAGTTAGAAATTAAATTCTAAACTCACATGAAATAAAGCTTAAGGTGTATAGCATTCCAAGATCTCGGCAGCATATCCCCCTCCATATTCTTGAGTCGGTATGCACCTTTTCCTGATTCTGATTCAACCTCATATGGTCCTTCACATTTTGGAGCCAATTTTCCATCAGCAAGATTAGTATTATTCTGAAAAGCCTTTCTTAACACCCAATCACCAACTTTGAACCTTCTGGTCCTTATATTCTTGTTATATGCTCTGGATATCCTTTGTTGATATGCTGCCATTCTTAGTCGTGCTGCATTTCTTGTCTCATCAATAGTATCCAGCTCCTGGCATAGGACTTCAGGATTCTTGAGGTTGGATCTTGCTGTGGGTATCACCATTTCTGTCGGGATCACTGCTTCTGCTCCAAATACTAAGGAAAACGGGGTTTGACCAGTTGCATTTTTTACCGTCGTTCTATCAGCCCACAAAACAAAGGGTAATTCTTCTGCCCATCTTCCTTTCTTGGCCCCTAATCTTTTCTTCAAGTTGTTGACAATTATCTTGTTTGAGGATTCAGCTTGTCCATTTGCTTGAGGATGTACCGGAGTAGACGTAATCATTTTGATTCCCCAACTCTTGCAAAAGTTAGTAGTCCTCTTACTTATAAACTGAGAACCATTGTCACAGATTATCTCGGCTTGTACTCCGAATCTAGTCAGGATATTTCTCTTTATGAAGGACACCACTTCTTGATCCCTGACTTGGACAAATGCCTCGGCTTCAACCCATTTGGAGAAATAATCTGTCATCGCCAACATAAAAACCTTCCCTCCTGGAGCCTTTGGAAGCTTTCCCACTATATCCATACCCCACTTCATAAATGGCCAAGGGGAAACAATAGGATATAATGGTTCAACAGGCTGATGCAGTATGTTACTATGTCTTTGACATGCATCACATTTTCGAACATATTCTGTGGCATCTTTCCTCATTGTCGGCCAATAATATCCTGTCCTTAATACTTTTGAGAATAATCACCTGCCCCCAGTATGGTTACCACAATCCCCTTCATGTATATCCTGAAGTACTTCTTTGGTTTCAGGATCCTCCAAGCACCTCAGATATGGTCCTGCAAGAGATTTCTTATACAAAACATCATTTATAATAGTGAATCGTGATACTTTCTGTTGGTGCATGTTATGTGACAACAGCGTTGGATTGGTCTTTGGATATTAAACGTGTTTGGGCCGCGAAGACTTATGAAGACTGAATAGAATTCGAGTTTGTTGAAGCCCAATCTAGTCCAAGTTTGTATCAAGTTAAAGTCTATCTAGTTTAGCCCGAATTGTAAACAGAATTCGTATGGGCTGAGCCCAGTTCGAATTGTATGGTTGTGTGTATATAAACAATCTTTAGCTAGAGTTTTAGGGTTAGACTTTTGGAGACTTTTAGGCAATTGAGAGAGAGTTCGAATACACAGAACATTGGCTGTGAGTTCGTGGAGATCTTTAGTGATTGTAAACGTTTTCGTTGGATAATCATAGAAGATCAGTTGGTAAATCGTCTGGTGTTCTTGTTTCTGTTTATTTGGTTTATCAAGGGGATTCCGCACCCTTGGTAGATTGTCAGTTTTGTTACGATCCATACGGGATAGGGACCTACAATTGGTATCAGAGCGTTTGCTCTTGTGTACGGTTCAAAACTGATATTACAGATTCAAGGATTGTGTTCGTGTTTGAAGATTTTCGGATTCTGTGTGAAGAACATCGAAGAACAGTAAAAAATTGTGAGTGTTTGATTCGTTTTGGTTATTGATCTGATTTGTTTGCTTGTTTTTAGGAGTTTCAGTTGGAAAGGTGCTGATTTTTCGGGATTTTGATTGGAAAATAGCTGGTCTCGACTCGAAACTGTAGTCTCGACTTGTGCTGATTTTACTCGCAAGAGTGATCTCGACTCGCAACCGTGGTCTCGAGTTGTGCTGATTTGACTCGAAACGGAAGTCTCGACTCGCAACAGTAGTCTCGACTCGAAACTGTAGTCTCGACTTGTGCTGATTTTACTCGCAACAGTGGTCTCGACTCGCAACCGTGGTCTCGAGTTGTGCTGATTTGACTCGAAACGGAAGTCTCGACTCGCAACAGTAGTCTCGACTCGAAACAGTGGTCTCGACTGGACTGAGTGGTTGCAAGTTTTAAAGTGGTGGAATTTTTCTAGGCAATCGTAGGAAAAATTTCACTGTTTCGTGTTTAGAGAATTATCCGTAACTCACCTGGACAAACCGTTTGCACCGTTGGACTCCTTGGATTTTTAGGAAAAAAAAATGAATTTGAAAGCACCTAAAAAATGATTAATTTGAAAGCACCTAAGACTCTGGAAAATCCCGAATACGGTTTTCGACATTATATATCATTGGATTTGTCATTTCGAGACGATTCTAAAGGTGTAATTTGGTAACCACTGTTTTCGGAGATCTTTTGTACGGTTTTAACAGTCTGTTACGTTAAAATGTCAAACATGATGAATTTGAAAGCACCTAAGATGATGAAGGTGGAGAATTATCTTACATGGAAGGACAACTTCAAATCCTTCATTGAATCTCAGGATGCACGCATGTGGATCTGTATAGAAGATGGGTACATAAACCCTACACATGATTATGAGGGCAGACCACGTAGAACAGACTATGTTAACATGAAAGAGGATGACAAAAAGATGTATGATGCTGAAAAGAGAGCATTGGCTGCAATTAAAATGTCCTTACCTGATAGCATCAAGCATACCTTCACAAAGTACACTAATTCAAAGGATATGTGGGATGCATTACAAAAGCGATATCAGGGAAATGAGAGTGCCACTCAGGCATTCATGGCAGAGATAGTCTCGGTTGATGAGGCTGGAACTACTGTGAGTGATGCTGAATCTGAAGTGAAAAATGCTGAAGCTCAAGTGGAGAATGATGAAGCAAAAGTGGAGAATGATGAAGCAGAGAAAGAGAGTGAAGCTGAACAGGTTGTTGCTGATGAAACCTCAGAAGTTCATGAGAAAGAGGTACAATCTAATTCAGTATGTTTGAGATGTCGTAAATTACAGGGTGAAGTTGACAGGTTGTCAACTCAAAACAAAAGTCTGGTGAGCGAAATATCTAACGTAAAAGAATCAAATTTCTTTGCAAAAAGAAATGAGTCATCATATTTGAAAAAGGTAAAAGGCTATGAAGCTGAAATTGAAGTTTTAACCTGTAAACTAAACGAAAAACTTCAAGTCATAGACTTAGCTCATGACATGATGGCTGAGAAAACAAAAGAGATTTCTGAAAAATGCAAAGAGTTGTCAGATGCACAACTCAAAATTGTTGAACTTGAAAAGAAATTGAGTCAATTCAGAGATTCGTCTTTTGTTATGAAACACATGATGGGTGGGTTAAAGAAGAGTAATGACAAGACCAGTGTGGGCTTCCAGGGCTTTAATGAAGTTCCACCTCCTCTTAGTCATAACTATTCATTCCTGCCTAGTGAAGATGAGCTAGCAGACTTTATGGCATCTACACCAAGTAGTTTCGCATCCACATCAAGTCAAGGTGATGGATCTGAGAGTGATGATGCTAAGAAGAACAATAACAGGGAACCTTTGAAAAGGAAAAATTCACCGCCTAAGAATAAAAATCAAGCTTTTGTTAAAAAGATTAATTTTGTTCAAGGTAGTGATATGAAAAATGAAACAACTGTTATTGAAAATGAATCGAATGTAGAGTTTGCAAAAAATAAGAGCATAGAAAAATCTGAAATTAAGCAAACTAAACAAGGTTCATCCAAGGGATCATCACCATCTGATAAGGGATCTACCTCAGAGACTCCAGCTAAGAAGTCTTCGAAAAGGAGATCGTGCTTCAAATGTCACACCAAGGGACATGTAGCAAGCTGCTGTCCTAACAAAAAGAGTGAAGCACAACTTAGTGAAAAACAGAGAGGGAAATTACCAGTGAAGGAAGGTGATAGTGAGGAGAAAGGCTCAAATTCTCCAAAGAAATCTGCTCCTAAGCAACCAGAGAAGGTTGCTGTTGGTGTAGATAAGGCTGAAAAAGGAACTCCACAAGTTCCACGTTTTCAAAGAAATCAACAAAGATTTCAGCCTAGATCTCCACCAGGCAGATACGAAAGACCTAGAAGCAGTTCATCTAGAATGAACAATTTCAATAGAAATACAAATAATTTCAGAAGTCAAGGTCAATATCAAAATCGATACCAAAATAATGGTTGTCGAAATTTTTATAACAATGGCTTTAGAAATTATAACAATCAAGCTTCTTGGAATCAAAATTCAAGATATCAAAATCAAAATTTTCAAAGGTCAAATAGTCCAAATACAAATAGGTACCCTCAGGACCAGAGACCTTATGGAAATCATGCCCCATTTCCATCAACAGGTCTGAGATCCAAGACTCCAGTTAGGAGTAATGGATATTGGATGGATGTTCCAATAGTTGGTGAATTTGGACGACCCAAGACCATTAAGGCTTGGGTCCCCCAATCTAACTAATTTCTTAGTTGGTGTGTGCAGGAGCTGCTAAGGAGGATTATCAACTTATGTTGATAATGGCTGCTCTAGGCATATGAAGGGGGATGTGAGATTATTGATATATTTATATTAATTGATTTAAATTGAAGTTCAAAGTGCTGAGTCGACACACTAGATAACCTGGAAGATCTTTATACTAAAGCTTTTGACAGGGCTCTCTTTGAACACTTAGTCGAACTCAACGGGATGAGGAATCCTGAATAACTGGTTTTTCATAAGAATTTTGTAAATAGTTTACTGTTTTCTTAAAAATCAAAAATACAAAAACATTAAAAAATTGAAAAACATAAAAAATAGAAAATTAAAAATGAGTTATCACTGTGTGAAAAAGAAGAAATGATAGTACATCAGCAAGTTAGACTGTCACACTGAAAATGAAATTAAAATGCTTAAGTGTGATAGCAGCTTCATTATATGATGTACCAGTAGGCAAAAGCATGAAATAATCAACTTACCAAAGTGATATAAACATAAAAGCACTGACTATGAGTGGGGAACACATCAGTGGTGTATGGTTTAATGACCTTAAATCTTGCGTTGATAGATTGCCAAAATCTGAAGTTTTGGGTCTTTATACTGTTATTTCATCTGGGGATATCAGGGGTGTCCTTCTGCTGCATCCAGATATATGCTGACCTAGACACACCCAGGATATCTTAAAAGAGCTAAAAATGCCAAAACCCTAAAAATGAAGAAGCTCTCATAGAGAGTCATTCAAAAAGTGCAAAATGCATAATTCGTACCAAAAATGGTATCTGTCTTAGCCCTCGATAAGATATTTTGGTCTCTCTGCTGTACGGAAGTACTGACCTGTTCACCAAGTATCTATCGTTGAAAAATAAAACGGATGAATTCAGTATACTCACCTACTACGATGAATCTTTGTGCATACCTTGATCGCGGGGGTATATCCTGAAGTGGGACACACTACATATTTCAGATATAAAATTACCTTAACGTATCATACGATAATGGTACTTGAAATGTTCATGCATTTGTTTAAGTGGACAAACATACTGGTAATCGTCTTGAACTGCTTTTCATGGAAAATTAAATAAGGAATTAACTAATGGTGTGAAACAGTTTGATTATGCTGATATGATTTTCTTACAAGTGATTCTCACAAAAATAGAGTGTTTATTGCTTTTCGTATTTATTTGCTTTCAGAAAAATACAAAAATACAAAAATAGTGTCTTTTTCTGTTTAAAATTGTTAATGTACGGAAAACTGTTATTCGTGGAGGAGTTGTTACTGATAGGGGGAGACGGTGTTAGTAAGTGGGTTCAAAATTTTGAAATGATGCAGGTTATAAGGTGTTTGATTAAAAATTGTTGCGTGTTGGTGCTTAATTTGAAAATGCTTAATCTGTTATACAGTTTAACTATCTCTTGAATAATAATAATTCCTTAACTATGTTGAAAAATTCTTATGGTTTCTCGAGATGTTTGTTTTATAGTATACAGATTGAAGCAGTTTGTTGATGAGAAGTTGCTTTGAAGAGATGAGGAGTTTGTTGCTGCTTGGTAGAGTCCTCCTTCTACAATGCAGAATGGATGCTGTGAAAAGACTTATTTGGAATGCTGAATCAAAACTTGGAAGATTTGGTGATTGGATACATCAGCTTAGGGGGAGTCTGTTGCTGACAAAATTCATGTTGAAGCTGACGCTATCCAAAGACCAAAACACTGTGAGATTCTGAAGACTAAAGTTTCCTTTGCAAGCTAATGTCAAGGGGGAGTTTGTTGGTGCATGTTATGTGACAACAGCGTTGGATTGGTCTTTGGATATTAAATGTGTTTGGGCCGCAAAGACTTATGAAGACTGAATAGAATTCGAGTTTGTTGAAGCCCAATCTAGTCCAAGTTTGTATCAAGTTAAAGTCTATCTAGTTTAGCCCGAATTGTAAATAGAATTCGTATGGGCTGAGCCAAGTTCGAATTGTATGGTTGTGTGTATATAAACAACCTTTACCTAGAGTTTTAGGGTTAGACTTTTGGAGACTTTTAGGCAATTGAGATAGAGTTCGAATACACAGAACATTGGCTGTGAGTTCGTGGAGATCTTTAGTGATTGTAAACGTTTTCGTTGGATAATCATAGAAGATCAGTTGGTAAATCGTCTGGTGTTCTTGTTTCTGTTTATTTGGTTTATCAAGGTTATTCCGCTTACGATCCATACGGGATAGGGACCTACACTTTCATCCTAAAGGCTTTATGATTATCATTCTTTGGGATGTATCCTTCCTTTAGATATCTCATGATTGGAGCTGTCCAGGACTTAGGATCCTCCTCAAGATAGCCATCATCAGGATCCTGAATACTTATTACTTCCTTATCCTGAGGATTCGTCACAGGATATAGGATATGTAATATTGGTATCCAGGTTCCTTCCGGTATTCTGACCGATGATCCGAGATTTGCCAAGGCATCAGCTTCAGCATTGTCTTTTCTTGGTACCTGTTCAAGTGTAAAAATATCGAAATATCCTGCTAATTTTTTGAGAATTTCGAGATACCCGATTAACTTCTCTCCTTTAACTGCATAGCTTCCATTAAAATGATTAGTGATTAACAAGGAGTCAACATACACTTGCAAATTCTTGATATTCATATTCTTAGCCAACTCTAATCCTGCAATTAAAGCCTCATATTCTGCCTCATTATTAGTAGCAGGAAATTCACACCTAATAGCCTGGGATAATATGTCCCTCTGTGGCGATTTTAGTAGTATACCTAAACCTACACCTCTTACATTAGACGCACCATCAGTATATAACGTCCAGGATCCTGAGGATTCTCCTAGTTGTTGGACTTCTAGGTCTACCTCATCCTGAATGTCACTACTGAAATCAGCCACAAAGTCAGCTAAAGCCTGAGACTTTATAGCATTTCTAGGTTTATATACTAAGTCATAAGCACTCAATTTTACTGACCACTTGGCCATCCTACCTGACATCTCTGGTTTCCTAAGCACGTTTTTAACAGGATAATTGGTTTTAACATGGATCCTATGTGTCTCAAAGTAATGTCTAAGCTTCGTTGATGCCATAACTAATGCTAATATCAATTTTTCTAAATGAGAATATCTAGTTTCAGCATCTAACAAACTTTTACTAACATAATAAACAGGATATTGCTGACCTTCATGATCCTTTACAAGGACGACACTTACAGCATTCCCCGATACTGCGAGGTATAGGGATAGTGGTTCACCATTCTCCAGCTTCATCAGTAGAGGTGCAGTTGAAAGATATTGCTTCAAATCCTGCATGGCTGCTTCATGCTTCCCACCCCATTCGAATTTCTTGTGCTTCTTCAGGATATCATAAAACTCTTTGCATTTTTCTAAGGATCTTGAAATAAATCTGTTTAATGCTGCTACTCGCCCTGTTAATCGTTGAACATCCTTCATATTTGAGGGTGATTTAATATCCAAGATGGCTTTAATCTGCTCCGGGCTCGCCTCTATTCCCCTTTTGGTCACCATATACCCTAGAAATTTTCCTGCCCCCATTCCGAAATGGCACTTAGCAGGATTTAGCTTCATATTGTATTGATCCAGGATAACAAATGCTCCCTTGATATCCTGGAGGTGATCCTCAGCCTTTCTAGATTTTACCACCATATCGTCAATGTATACCTCCATGGTGTCCCCCAGCTTATCTTTGAACATCATATTCACCAATCTCTGGTATGTTGCACCTGCGTTTTTCAAACCGAAAGGCATAGCAGTATAGCAATAAATACCTGTTGGTGTCATGAAGGCAGTATCCTCCTGGTCCGAAGGTTCCATTTGAATCTGCTGAAATCCTGAGGATGCGTCCATGAACGTTAACATCTCATGCCCAGCAGTAGCATCCACCATTGCATCGATATGAGGAAGAGGGAATGGGTCTTTAGGACAGGCCTTATTCAAGTCTGTGTAATCTACACAGACCCTCCATTTCCCATTTTTCTTCTGTACTTGTTAGGGGAGGATTTTCTAACAATTAGTGATCCTTATTCGTTATCCTAATTAATGATCCTTACTTCTGTGACAGGTGGTGATCCTCAGAAGAGCTTCAGGATCAGGATCATGGATCACTTTAAGGATCCTCATACTGACGATTGTTTATTTGATTTTTGTATTACTTCGCAGGAGTAATAAACGTGACTTGGTCTTGGCAACGGTAACAAGGAATATTCCACGAGTATTTCGCACACGATTGACCAGAAATGGACGTTGTGGAGAACGTGGGAGCTTGGCACGAAAGTCGGATAGTTAGTTAGTTTAGTTAACTTCTGTTTTAAAAGGAGTAACCAGGTAGAATTAGAACACTTAGTCATTTTCAGCTACATACACTCTCATATACTCGCACACTTGAAGCTCTCGACGAACATTCATTCATTTTCACACACTTTTACACATTTCACGATAGTGATCCTTGTACCTAGCTCGTTACTATCCGAAGTTGTAAACGTTTATTGATTTATTTGAGCTTGGTGATCGGTAGTTTCCATCACCCGGCGTTTTTTGTGCCGGAGATCAACTCTTGATCAAGGGCTTTTTCCCCGTATAAATCCTTGTGTCATTTGTGCAATTTACATTAAAGTGATCCTTGTCATAGTTTTATATTTCAAGCATCATACCCCGTAACAGAGAGTTTGGTTGCAATATCCTCATCAGATTGTTTGACCAAAACAGTTTGGCGCCCACCGTGGGGCAATTGGTGCTTCATCCTTAGAAAAAATTCGTATTTCTGTGCTCATTGCAGTTCACTACAATCAAGCAAATGGCTTCCTCAGCGAAGAATGCTTCAAATTTGATGCCCTCATTCACTTCTTCACAAGGCGTTCCCCCTTTGCCTCCACCACCTTCTGGATCCCAGAAGAATGCTGAGAATGCTGCGAAGAAACCGACTCCCATTTTCTCAAAACCTCCAACTTCTTCTGCTTCTTACACTCCCACTACTAGTGACATGTTTACTTTGATTTTGCAGATGAAGGATCAGATACGGCAACAGGACAAGACCAATGAGAGGATTCTCAAAGAAATCGGAGATTTCAAGAAACAAAAGACAACGGCAGAGGATCATTCCCCACTAGTGCTGAAATCCTTGAATTTTGATACTCCGGTGATTACTTCTCAGCCATCAGTGGTTCCAGACGTTCAATATGTGGGTGGACCGAAAGGAGTGCACTACGGAACAACAACAGTGACCCAGGCATCAGGTTCATATTTCCAGCCAGCGGGATCCTATCCTCAGCATATGGGATACCTCACGAATTCAGGAGGACATTCAGGAATGCAGCAGATTCAAGGATCCTCCTATGTTCCAGGATCATCCCAGATTCAAGGATCCTCCTATGTTCCAGGATCATCCCAGATTCAAGGATCCTTCTTTGTTCCAGGATCATCCCAGGTTCAAGG
Source organism: Helianthus tuberosus (assembly GCA_030545235.1). NCBI lineage: Eukaryota > Viridiplantae > Streptophyta > Magnoliopsida > Asterales > Asteraceae > Helianthus > Helianthus tuberosus. Next base: position 162,705,677 of record CM060409.1, read on the forward strand.
ATCCTCCTATGTTCCAGGATCATCCCAGATTCAAGGATCCTCCAATGTTCCAGGATCATCCCAGATTCAAGGATCCTCCTTTGTTCCAGGATCATCCCAGGTTCAAGGATCCTCCTTTGTTCCAAGATCATCCCAGGTTCAAGGATCCTCCTTTGCTCCAGGACCGTCCCAATTTCAGGGATCCTTCCAGATGCCAGGATCCTTGAGGAGTTTGCAAACAGGAAGTTCAGATGTCCATCAGGGAGATTTTATTCCAATGCAGACCAATGCTTCTACTGGTCCCTCGATCATTCCAGAGCCCCAACAATATGGATTGACATCCATTCTTCCTAACTCAAATCCAATGGGAGGTAACACCTTTAATAATTCTTATACTACTAACCATGGTCTTATGCAGGATCCAGGTATCAATCATGCCATGGCCAGAGAATTGCAAAAGCTAAAGGATATGATATCAAGTGTTCCGGGAGTGGTCAAACCTATCCCAGAGATTGCAGATGGGAGCCACAAGATATCTCGCTTTGCACCACCAATCTGTGATGCTGAGATACCTAAGAGGTTCCATGTGCCAACAATGAAGCTGTATGATGGTTCGACGGATCCTGAAGAACACATAGCACAATACAGGGAGAGGATGGAGATCAATCCAATCCCAGAAAGGTTAAAGGAAGCATGCCTGTGCAAGGGATTCGGATCCACTCTTACTGGATCAGCTCTCAAATGGCTGCTAAGTCTTCCCCCTACTCTATTACCTCATTCGCTAATCTAGTTAACTTGTTTAATAATCAGTTTTCTTGTAGTAGAAAATTCGAACGATTAACTAGTGATTTATACAGGATAACCCAGGGTCATAATGAATCATTAAGGGATTACATTACCAAATTCAGTAAAGAATCCTTAGACATTCCAAACTTAGATATAGCTACGGCTGTTGAGGCCTTTAAAATGGGATTGCTTAGGGATTCGTCATTCTATGATGATCTTGTTATGACACCATGCAGGAACTTAGATGAGGTAAGAACCCGAGCACTTAGGTTCATTCGGCTAGAGGATGACAAGAGGATCCAGGAGAGGTTAGCAGGATCCTCAAAGCAGGAAAAGCAAGGATCCTCATTCAGGAACAACAAGTTCAGATCCTACAACAGATCTGATAACCAGAACGTGCATTCTATTGATCAAGAGGAGGATGATGAGGATTATCCTCCAATTTCTGAATATTGTTTTTCTGTTGATAACAATGAACTAATCCTTGCGATGCAGAATCTAGGTGATAAAGCTAGATGGCCCAGAAAAAATGATAGGCCAGCTGCAACTAAGGATAAATCAAAGTGGTGTGCATACCATGAAGATTTTGGGCATCTCACAGAAGAATGCATTGCACTAAGAAAGGAAATTGGGTACTTGTTGAGCAAGGGGCATCTGAAAGAGTTGTTGGGAAGAAAAAACTCAAGGACTCAGGATCCTGAAAGGATCCCTGAGAAGGCTCCAGCCCCTCCAGCAGATGCACAAGTGATAAACTTTATTTCTGGAGGATCAGACATTTGTGGCACATCCTTCTCAGCAGCTAAAAGGCATGCAAAGGAAACTAAAATGGATAATGGAGAAAGACCAGTTCGAACATCAAGTGTCTCCGAAGGAAAAGTCATAACCTTTGATGAGGATGATCGTGTTGATATCCAGGATCCTCATCACGATGGTTTAGTTATTACTCTTTTCATTTCTAACCATTTTGTCCGCAGGATCCTTATAGACGGAGGAAGCTCAGTGAACATTATCCAGCTTGATGTTCTAAAGAAGATGGGAATTCCTGAAACAGATATCATACCAAGATCCTCCGTGCTTGTAGGATTTAGTGGCGAAACTAAGAACACCCTGGGGGACATTAAACTCCCCATATACATCGAAGGCCTACACTCTTATCAAAAATTCTGTGTTATTGACTGTTTATCTTGTTGTAATGTTATCCTTGGCAGGCCCTGGATACACGATATGAAGGCAGTCCCATCTACTTACCATCAATGCGTGAAGCTCCCTAGTCCTTGGGGAATAGTCAAGATTAACAGCGATCAGCAGGAGGCTAAGAATTGCTACACTTCATCGATGAAACCAGCCTCGAAGTCAAGGGAGCAATAGCAATCAAGGTATCCTCCAAGGGATGTCTTGGAGGCAAGAGAGCAGGATGTGGTAGAAATCCTCATGGATCCTGATGATCCTGAATCCAAAATCTATATCGGATCCGGGATCCTTGGCGAAATGAAAGAAGACCTTGTATCCTTCCTCAAAAGGAGAAAGACTACCTTTGCATGGAAACACGAAGACATGACTGGTATATCCAAAGATGTAATCACTCACAAACTCGGCATTGACAGGTCCTTCAAACCAATCCATCAAAGGAGAAGAAAGTTTGCACCGGAAAGGAATGCCATTATCCAGGAAGAGGTAGAGAAATTGCTCCGGGCAGGTATGATTAGAGAGGTCAAGTATCCAAGATGGTTGGCCAATGTGGTTGTTGTTCAAAAGAAAAACGGAAAGTGGAGGGTATGTGTCGATTTTACCGATTTAAATAAGGCATGTCCCAAGGATCCTTTCCCATTACCCCACATTGACTCCATGGTGGATGCAACTGCGGGTCATGAACTGTTAACTTTTATGGATGCCTCATCTGGATTTCAACAAATCCAAATGGAACCATCCGACCAAGAGGATACAACCTTCATGACTCCAACTGGTATATACTGCTATATTGCTATGCCGTTCGGATTAAGAAATGCAGGTGCAACATATCAAAGGCTGGTGAATATGATGTTCAAGGATCAGATCGGACAAACTATGGAGGTTTACATAGATGATATGGTGGTAAAATCCTTAAAAGCTGAGGATCACCTAAGAGACTTGGAGGAAGCATTCAATATCCTTGATAAATATAATATGAAGCTTAATCCTTCAAAATGTCACTTTGGTGTTAAAGCAGGTAAATTCTTAGGATATATGGTGACAAAGAGAGGCATTGAAGCTAGTCCGGAATAGATCAAAGCTATAGTGAACATCAAATCTCCGGCCAATGCTAAGGATGTTCAAAGGCTAACAGGCAGGATTGCAGCTTTGAACAGATTCATATCCAAATCCTCAGAGAAGTGCAAAGAATTCTATGATATTCTAAGGAAGAACAAGAAATTTGAGTGGACTGAGAAGCATGAGAATGCCTTAAGAGCTCTCAAAGATTATCTATCCTCAGCCCCAGCCTTGATGAAACCAGAAAAAGGCGATGTGCTATCCTTATATCTTGCAGTATCCTCAAAAGCAGTAAGTGCGGTCCTTGTGAAGGATCATGAAGGTACCCAACATCCTGTCTATTATGTAAGTAAAAGTTTACTTGATGCCGAATCCAGGTATTCACACCTTGAAAAACTTATTCTTGAATTAATTATGGCATCTACTAAGTTGAGACACTATTTTGAAACTCATGTTATTGTTGTTAAAACTAACTTTCCAATTAAGAATGTCCTCAGGAAGCCAGAGATGTCAGGAAGGATGGCTAAGTGGGCAGTGAAGCTTAGTGCCTATGATATAAGATATGAGCCTAGGACAGCCATCAAATCCCAAGCATTAGCCGACTTTGTGGCTGATTTCAGTAGTGATTTACAAGAAGAAGCTGAGTTAGAAGTCCAGCAGCTAGAGGAGACCAAGGATCCTTGGATACTCTATACTGATGGATCCTCAAATGTCAAAGGCACAGGGCTTGCAATACTACTAAAATCGCCACAGGGGGACATAATACCCCACTCTATAGCTTGTGAGTTCCAAACCACTAACAATGAGGCCGAATATGAAGCCTTAATTGCTGGTTTGCAAATTGCCAAGCATATGGGGATCAGGTATCTTGAGGTACACGTAGATTCATTACTAATTACAAACCACTTTAATGGATCCTACGCTGTTAAAGGTGAAAAGCTAACCAAATATTTAGAGATAGTCAAAAGTTTGGCACTCTCTTTTGTTTCCTTTAGTTTGACACAGGTACCAAGGGAAGAAAATACAGAAGCTGATGCATTGGCTAACTTAGGATCATCCTTGAAGATCCCAGAGGATATCAAGATCCCTATTATCCATATCCTGTCCCCGGCTATCGAGGATCATGTGGTTATAGAGATAGGAAATGATTCTGCAATTATCCCTAGTGAGGATACTCAATCCCATTCAGGATCAGGATCATGGATCTCACCAATTATGAGATACTAACAACATGGAGAGATTCCTACAGGAGAAAACCCTAGGGCTTTCAAAATTAAGGTATCTCAATTCACAATTTTAAATAATATGTTGTATAGACGATCTCTTGCAGGACCATACTTGAGATGCATTGAGGATCCTGAAATCCAAGAAGTTTTAAAAGACTTCCATGAAGGAGATTGTGGAAACCACACTGGGGGCAGGGCATTATTCTCAAGGATCCTGAGGACATGATACTACTGGCCAACCATGAAGAGAGATGCTGTGGAGTATGCTAAGAGATGTGATCCTTGTCAGAGGCACAACAATATCCTTCATTAACCAGCTGAATTATTGCATCCTATATCCTCCTGTTGGCCATTTATGAGATGGGGTATGGATATAGTTGGTAAGCTCCCTAAGGCACCTGGTGGAAAAGTATTCATGCTAGCTATGACTGATTACTTCTCCAAGTGGATAGAGGCTGAAGCTTTTGCCCAAGTCAGAGAAAAGGAAGTTATATCCTTCATTAAAAGAAATATTATAACTAGATTTGGAATTCCTTCTGAGATTATATGTGATAATGGTTCCCAATTTATTGGGGGCAGAACCACTAACTTTTGTGACAGCTGGGGGATTAAGATGATAACATCAACACCAGTCCACCCACAAGCTAATGGTCAAGCAGAATCATCCAACAAGATCATCATCAACAATTTGAAGAAGAAACTTGGATCCAAGAAAGGGAAATGGGCAGAAGAACTACCCTATGTGCTTTGGGCTGATAGGACAACCCCTAAGAATGCTACTGGTCAAACACCATTCTCCTTGGTATTTGGGGCAGAATCAGTGATCCCAACAGAAATGGTGATTCCAACTGCTAGAACAAGTACCCGTGATCCTGAGGAAAATGATGAAAACTTGGCTCAAGACCTGGATACTATTGAAGAAATCAGGGATATGGCTAGGATAAGGATGGCCAGTTATCAACAGAGAATGGCTGGTGCTTACAAAAAAAATGTCAGGATCAGGAGGTTTCAAGTCAGAGATATGGTATTAAGGAAAGCATTTCAGAATACCACCAATCCTGCTGATGGAAAATTAGCTCCAAAATGGGAAGGTCTTTATTTGATTGAAGCTGAAGCAGGAAAGGGGGCATATAGATTGTTAACCATGGAAGGTGATTTGCTACCAAGAGCTTGGAATGCTGTCCACCTGAAGAAATATTTCATGTGAGCATGATTGATGCGTGCGAAGTGTTACTTATTTTAGGTGTATATTTTAAGCCCTTTTTAACACTTATTTTAGCCAAGTTTTAAATTTATAAAACACGATATTTCACTAACGCTAAACACACATATGGGCAAGTGCACCCATCGTTGAGTGTAGTATAGCGTTGGTAAGATACCGAGGTCGTCCAAGGACACAAGAGCTTTTAGTACCGGTTTATCCTCAACGTCTAACCAAAATAAAAGTTTAGAAAAATGTTTTAAACTAAGAAAATTAAAAACTAACTAAAATGCTGAAAATAAAATAAAAGAAAAAACAGATAGACAAGATGAATCACTTGGTTCCGACTCGTATCTAGTATAACCTTTGATTATTTCCGCACTTTTGCACATAATTAAGAGATTATCTTAGTTATTGTAGTAGGCCCCTCTTTTGAAGGTGACGTTACCCTCACCCCAGTAGTTTGAGTCAGCAGGGATACAATCCTAAAAGGGTGGATTATTGGAAGATAATGAATTAAGTTATTAATGCAGTATTGTGGTAGGCCCCGCTTTTGGCGGTGACGTTACCCTCGGCTAAGTAGTCTGAGTCAGCAGGGATACAGTCCTAAATAGCCGGGTTATAGTATTAATAGTGGTTAACTTATGAGGGGATCAAAGAGTTTGGACCCCCGCCATCCAATACCGTGAAGTATTGAAGGAGGTCCTACTAAATTTGACCCAGGTCCATTGCAGGACCTCTAAACGCTGAACAATGGCAAGACCTTTACCAAACCGTTCCCTTAACCCCCGACCAGGTAGCCAACATATCTCCATATAGACCGTGGAGATATGAATGGTGAAAATCCTTTATTTTATATAGACAGTAAAATAATGCCAAGACACCACGGACAAACGCTAAGGAAAGATCACCTTCAACATAAGTAACTAGTTATTAAAGTCATTAATACAAAACCAAATAAAAAGTGCAAAAGATTAGAAATAAAAAGTATTATACTAGACACTTTGTCTTCACCAAGTGATGTAAGAGACTTAGGCAAACATGGCCTTGATTGTCAAGAACTCTTACGATCAATCTTGGATCCTGAGACGACTCACACACTCTACGATGGACAATGGATGATGGTGGTGGATGATGGTGTTGTGATGGTGGTGGGTGGTGGATGAAGTGTGAGAGAAGTGGTGTGCCAAGGGATGAGATGAAATGAATCCAAGCCCTCCTATTTATAGGCTGAACAGAGAGCTGGACACGGCCCCGTGTCCGCTGGGCACGGCCCCGTGTCTGTCTGACAAACTCTCTCCTCATTAATTGTAATTCGCAATTACAATAAATGCGCCTGCTGTACTTTCGACACGCCCCCGTGTCCGCTGAGCACGGCCCGTGGTGGGCAATAGAAGCTTCTATAGGTTTGTCTTTTCTGCTGCTTCTTGGGCACGGCCCCGTGCTGGCTGAGCACGGGGCGCGTTCAGTCTTCTGATTTCTCTATTTTGCTTTGGAAGATGCCGTTGAGGGGTCGGGCAGTCTACTAATATTCCTTTTCTTGTATTTATGTTGGATTTAGCTGTCTTTTTGCTTCTTTTGCGTTTTTGAGCTCATTTAATCCTGAAAATACAAAAGGAAGACAAAAACACTCTTTTTCCAATATTAGTACTTAAAAAGGGTTAGTTTTATGCCTCGTTTGATGTAATTTATATGTTGCATTTTACATACATCAATGATCCTCATGGCGCAGATGATCCTCACGATAGGGGTATCCTTAAAGGATCCTTAAAGTATCAGTGATCCTTACTTAGGTAATATCCTAAACTTTAACTATTTTATTTCTTTATTTCCTCATATAAGGATAAGGATCATGTATCCTTTATCCATCTCTCACGTGAGTTTGAGTTTTGAAAGTTCAGGTATCCTTAGCATAACATTGGTTATCCGCAGAAGCAATTCGTTCCTTGGGTTTAACCCCAGTTATTTGGGCTTGACCCCAGTTCCGCCTGTAGCGCATGATGATCCTGGTATTGTTCAAGGCAGTGGGACCAGTACTCGTTTTAGGGGCTGATAATTCCATTTTACTGGCTATGCCTAGGATCCTACGTATAATGGTAGACGTACCATATATCCGTTCCTAAGGTTTCTAACGTTTTCACGTTAGCTAAGGTTTCTAACGGTTTCACGTTAGCTAAGGTTTTGGCATTTTCATGTCACTAAGTTTGGATAGTCGCTAGTTAGGGCCATACTCCAGTTTACATACGATCCTTGGGCTTGTCCCCAGTTATCCTTGGGCTTGTCCCCAGTTATCCTTGGGCTTGTCCCCAGTTGCTAACTCTTTTCTTATATTGGCTTAGTCCCAAGTTATGCCCTATTTCAGGTTCTTGAAGATAGGCAACTAGGGATCCTTGATCCTTACTTCACTCTAAGGTTTATCTTATAGTTATCCTTATTATGGTTAGGATCCTAACTTGGATCCTCAGGTATGATCCTTAACTCTTTTGATTTTATTCATTATTCATTTAAATAACCCTTATACTTGACAACTGAACTTGGAATTCTTAAACTATATCACTTTTTAGAACTTATCAGTTATGGGATATGTGGTCCGTGATCATATCTTAAACTTTTTGGATATCTTTTTTAATTTTTCAAGGATTGATAAGTATAAACGAAATGAACATTACAACAGTTGGAAAGTAAGATATTAAAAAGGATAACAACACAAGATAAGCGACAAAAGGTTAAGATTTTATTTATTAACAAAGGATTAACCCTTAAAAGGTTGTCAAAATTACCTACCCGAGCATCTACCAGTAAAACGTGGCCCGTTCGCTGGGGTAGGTAAAGGGTGTCCATGATAATAAGTTCAAAGATAGTGCAGGAATATAAAGGCGGCAGGATCACAATGGCTTCATCCCCCAAACAAAGGATCCCTCCACCAGTTGCAATCCTGCCTATTGTCCAAAGGATCATACATGATCCTTAATCCTAGAAACTATTATTCAAATACAACCCATTAAATTGTTCAACATCACAACCACAAAAAACTACCATCAAACTAAAAAATTGGGCTCCGGCTGCGTCTAGGAATGTCCATCATCGCCCAATTGTGCAGCCTACACCTTTGCTGCATCCTCTTCTCCTCCAGCTGTGGTATCCTTCATCAGATCCTTCCCACTGCCACTTGCCTCAATAGCCAAGACCTCAGTAGCCTCTTCCTCATCATCCTCAAGATCGGCCAACCTTGCTTTCCATCCTTCAACATCCCAGCTGCCTTTGTCAAAGTTAGGATCTTGAGCTTCCTGGGCCATCTTCAGTTATGTCTGATACATTGCGATGGCAGCAGAAACCTTTGCACCTTCTATGAGGTCATGCTTTTCATAGTCCAGGTCGATCAGAAGTTTAGCCGTCTTAGTCTTCTCATCTTGAAGTTCCTTCCGAAGATCAGCAAGTGCAAGGTCCTTGAGCACGGCAACCTGTTGGAGGTCAGCAATCTTCTTGTCCTGCTCCTCGACATTCCCCACATAATCCTCAATCTCAGCGAATTTCTGCAAAGGAGATTTAAGATAAGGTCAGGACCGAGTGATCCTCAAATCAGCAGGATATGCCAGCAGGATACACAGGCAGATACGGTGATCCTTACATCATTGAAGTACTCCAGGAATTGGTGACGGATCAGAGGCAGACCCTGCAAATTCTCACCCTCGGAGGTCTTTCTCTTTTTGCCACCCTTTCCTTTAGTAGGTGCCTTGGGAATGGAGATGCTGGGACTGGTAGTGGACCTCTTCTTCCTGGATCGAACAAGATCAAGGTCAGCCGTGTTGAATTGGGATACAGGCTTGGCAGATTTTCCAGCACCTACACGTTCATAGCAAGATAAGTATCCTTATCCTATTTCAATTCACTTATTTATTTTAATATTCAAACTATGTAAAAGGCAGGATACTTACTTGACATGGTAATGGAACCTGAGGATACTTCCTGTGAGTCTTGGGTGTCTATCTTAAATGTCCTTGTTTCAGGATCAAGCTTCCAAAAAGCAGCAAGCCTATCCTTGGTTGCAGGTGATGTGATGATGTGTGAGACGGAAATAGCTGCATAACACAAGACAAAAGGGGTCAATAATCCTTATACCAAAACAAGACTACCTGATGATCCTTCTCAGGATCCTCTGGCCTACCATGGGTGGACCAAGTCTTTGGTAGATCCTCTCCGTTTGGAAGGGTATCCCTCCTGACAAAGAAGAAGCGACGTTTCCAATTTGTGTCATTCTTGGTGACTTTAAGAAGGGGGTGTTCTCCGCCGGGTTTACGTTTAAACAAATAGCGATGGGAACCAAAGGTAGTAAGAACATATAATTGTGTCAGCTCTGACATGCCTAAATCAATGCCTTCCTGTTCGATGATCCTCTCCAGGGTGTACAAAACCCTCCAAATCATCGGCATGGCTTGGATGTAAGAGATGCCGGTAAGGGAGAAGAAGGATTGTGTAAGTTCTGGGAAAGGATAGGTGTATCCTATGGCGAATGGAGTAACTGGAAAGGCAACCCACGTTTCTAAAACATAGTCGCTCAGGATAGTGGGATCGAAGGGTTTGAAAAAGGCATTCGCCGGAAAACAGTGACGGATTTTATCTATTTGTGCGTCGTTAAAGCAACATCTCTCATTCACCGAGTCTTTGATGATCTTTTGACTCTTCAAAGGGCTATCCTTCTTGTGATCCTTGCCCGGTGAACTTCGGAGCATCATTCTCAAAGTGATGGTGGTAAAGAAAGAAAAACAGAGTAAGAGAGGGAGAAATAGGAGAAAAGAGATACCTGATTGATCTTCGACTGAGAATATAAAGGGAGTTTCTTTCGGATTTAAATGCATTTGATCCTATCTCTATCTCCTATTTATAATCATGATCGTGCAGGGTTGTCACTTCTGTGACGTCATGGTTGCAACGGATAGTTCGATATCAACGGCTATATATCCGTTAGTTAGTTGCGGATAAGATCAAGAAAATATAACTCGCTTATTTTACAAATTACTCCTTATATTTTGGGGGCAATTGTTAGGGGAGGATTTTCTAACAATTAGTGATCCTTATTCGTTATCCTAATTAATGATCCTTACTTCTGTGACAGGTGGTGATCCTCAGAAGAGCTTCAAGATCAGGATCATGGATCACTTTAAGGATCCTCATACTGACGATTGTTTATTTGATTTTTGTATTACTTCGCAGGAGTAATAAACGTGACTTGGTCTTGGCAACGGTAACAAGGAATATTCCACGAGTATTTCGCACACGATTGACCAGAAATGGACGTTGTGGAGAACGTGGGAGCTTGGCACGAAAGTCGGATAGTTAGTTAGTGTAGTTAACTTATGTTTTAAAAGGAGTAACGAGCTAGAATTAGTACACTTAGTCATTTTCAGCTACACACACTCTCATATACTCGCACACTTGAAGCTCTCGACGAACATTCATTCATTTTCACACACTTTTACACATTTCACGATAGTGATCCTTGTACCTAGCTCGTTACTATCCGAAGCTGTAAACGTTTATTGATTTATTTGAGCTTGGTGATCGGTAGTTTCCATCACCCGGGGTTTTTTGTGCCGGAGATCAACTCTTGATCAAGGGCTTTTTCCCCGTATAAATCCTTGTGTCATTTGTGCAATTTACATTAAAGTGATCCTTGTCATAGTTCTATATTTCAAGCATCATACCCCGTAACAGAGAGTTTGGTTGCAATATCCTCATCAGATTTTTTAACCAAAACAGTACTACGACCACATTTGCCAGCCATCTCGGAAACTTGACTTCCCTGATCATTTTGGACTTTAATAATCTTTCAACTTCCTCTTGGATGATTATATTTCGTTCAGGAGCAAACTTCCTTCTTTTTGCTGGATAGGCTTGAACGACCTGTCAATTCCAAGCTTGTGAGTAATAACATCTTTGGATATGCCTGTCATATCCTCATGCTTCCATGCAAATGTCGACATCCTGCACATCAAAAAGTTAGTTAATTGTTCTTCAATATCCTGAGGGATATTGGTTCCCATGAGCACCGAGATATCAGGATTATCCTGATTCAAGATAACTTTCTTCACATCCTGCTCTGAAGCTTCCAAGGTATCCCGGGCCCGCATCTTTAATTGCTATGCAGGATTAGGCTTGGTTGATGATTTCATCGAGGATGAGTAGCATTCGTTCGCCTCCTGCTGATCACTATCGACTTTGACGACCCCCCAAGGGGTAGGAATTTTGATGCATTGGTGATAAGTCGAAGGCACAGTCTTCATGTCATGGATCCATGGCCTGCCTAGTATGATGTTGTAGCAGGATAGTGAGTCCATCACACAGAAGCGTTGTATCGAGTTGACCCCTTCGACATATACTGATAACTTTATTTCCCCTACGGTATTTCTTGCTTCTCCACTGAAACCAACGAGCACAGTGGACTTTGAAGTAATGTCCATCGGAGATACATTCATCCTCTTCAATGTTTCCAGCTGAATTATGTTGACGGAGCTACCATTATCCACTAATATCATGCGTACAAAATGATTAGCAACATATAATGTTATTACGAGAGCATCATGGTGAGGATCCTGAACAGTATCCCTGTCATCACTATCGAAAGTGATCACTTTGTCGGTTGTAAGGGTAGTCATCCTGGCCGGTTTGCCTCCCCTTTCAGTCTTTGCTTCCTTTGCATGTCTCTTGGCCGCAGAATACGAAGTCCCACAAATGTCGGATCCCCCCGAAATAAAGTTGATTATTTTGGCATCTGCTGGGGGTGATGCTTCTCTTTTAGGATCCTTCTCAGGATCCTGCCCTTTATTCTTTTTTCTTCCCAGCAAATCCTTCAGGCATCCCTTGCTTAACAGGTAACTTATTTCTTTCCTTAGAGCGATGCAATCCTCGGTCACATGTCCGAAATCTTCATGGAAGGCACACCACTTGGATTTATCCTTCCAATCAGCTTTCTGCTGGTTCTTTCGAGGCCACCTAGCTTTGTCTCCTAAACCCTGCATAGCATACATTAACTCAGGTATATTAATGGAAAAGCATGAATCAGATAATTCAGGATATTCTTCAGGATCCTCGTCTTCAATAGCATTCACTTTCTTGTTATCACTTCTACCATATGGCTTGGAGCGATATAGTTTATATGAGGATTCTGATTTCCTGTTGGTCGATTCGTAGGTTGAAGTAGAATTCATCCTCTCTTGCATCTTTTTGTCATCTTCCAAACCGATATATCTCATAGCCCTGTTACGAGCTTCATCGAGATTCCTGCAGGGATTCATTACAAGATCCTGATAAAATTGAGAATCCTTTTGTAACCCCATCTTAAAAACTTTCACAGCTGTTGCAACATCAAGATGTGGGATATCCAAGGACTCTCGACTGAACTTGTTCACATAATCCCTCAAGGATTCCTGGGATCCTTGAGTTATCCTGTAAAGGTCACTGGTTAGTTTCTCAAAACTCCGACTACAAGAAAATTGACTGTTAAATAAATTAACCAAATGAGCAAACGAAGTAATTGAGTGAGGAGGAACATTCAACATCCATTTTAAGGCTGATCCTGTCAAGGTAGAACCGAAACCCTTGCATAAGCATGCTTCCTTGAGATCTGGAGGGATAGGATTGATTTCCATCCTATCCCTATACTGGGCAATATGCTCTTCAGGATCCGTAGTCCCGTCATACAGTTTCATGTTGGGAGTCTGAAATCTTTTTGGGATTTCAGCATCACAGATAGGATATGCAAAGCGGGATATCCTATGGCTGTCTTGGGATACTTCTGGAATTGGCTGGACCACTCCAGGTACACTGGATATCATGTCCTTCAATTTCTGAAGCTCCCTAGTAAATGCTGATGTTACACCTGTATCCTGCAAAGATCCACTATTGTTAGCAGCATGAGTATTATTATTATTTGACACGTTACCCGTCTGAGGATTCTGCACATATCCTGAGCTCCTCATGGTTGACATCCTGATCGAGGAGGGTATTTCAGGAGTATGATTCTGAGGAAGGCTGGGCACAATATTCCCCCTATTATCCTCAGTGTAGACAGCCGAACTGAAGTTCAAAGTTCTGGGTTGTAATGGAGTGACGATATCCTCAGCAGATCTGCTCGAGCCAGACTTCAGGAGTTGTATTTCCCTCAACAGCATTTGGTTTGTTTCCTGTTGTTGCCTCATTTGTTCCTGCACACTTCCAAATAAGGTTAGAATTTCATCATTAGAAGCTAAAATGGGAGCAGATCCCTGAATACTCCGAAGAGGGATAATATCCTTAGGTTGTGAAGAAGATTGCATCCTTGGAGGAGGTGGTGGAAGCACCGAACCAGTAGTAGCAAAAGTTGTAGCAGACACAGTGGAGGAGCTCATGTTTGATCTTGAGGCCATTGTAAACAATGTGGCAAAAAGTTTTGAAAACAGAAAACCGATTAACGATTTCACAAAGATTTTTATTAAAGAGAGCACCACTTGCCCCACGGTGGGCGCCAAATTGTTTTGGTCAAAAATTACCGAAGCAATTTAGTGATCAAATTAGTTAAGTGAGGCAGTGTGCTAAAATTATGTGTGAAAAATATGTTAACCAAGTTGGTTGTAAAAACAGTTTCAGGATACGGCTCAGGATATAGAGCTGTATCTGTAATCAAACAATGAGCAAAAAGGTTAAAGTTGACACGTGATGTACGAGGAAAGCCCTTAATCAATCTAGATCGCCGGCACAAAACCTCGGGAGCTGACAATCGCAGCTGCCTTGTTCTTCTATTGCTTTAAATATCAGGATACAGTGCAGGATGTGGTGTGGATCAACTAGGTGTTACAAAGTAATTCGAATACAAGTGTTGTGTGTAGTGTTTGCAGAGAGCTAGAGAGAAAGTGTTTGAAAGTGTGAAAGTTGCGTGCCTTAATTTGATCCGCCCCCATCTATTTATAGTAAAAGAAGTGTAACAAACTATCCTAAATAACCGGGATCCGGCGAATATTCCTCACTCGAACGTTGTAGACCTGGTCTTTCGGGTTCAACGTCTCTCCCATAACAAATACGCCCGAGTCTTGAGGAGATGAAGTCCATCTGACTGTTAGTAAACCCCAGCCTTTAACCTGCACGTGGTTAATTCAATCAACCTCAGGATATCGCCCAGGATGTTAGCAATATCCCCGTCCAGTATCCTGGTCACAAATAAACAATTAAAAGCAGGATATTGGTCAAGATATGTACGCTCAGAAAATGACCCATAACAGTACCAAATATTAGTCTCCCTTCTACACTCTTCCTCTATATGCCCGGTCATCTTGCAGAAGTCACAATAGGGTGTTCTCCTAAAACGGCATCTTCCTGAATGCTTTTTGTTACAGCTTCCGCAGGTAGGTTGCTCCAGTGACGGTTCAGTTCCTTTCTTCTTGAATTCTTGGGAAATTTTATGGGCTAACTCTTTCTTCTTGTTTTCTTCTCTTGTGCGGATTAGTCTATCTGTCAGGGTGTTAGCTAGTTCAACTGCTTCTTCAATAGTCTGTGGTCTAGCGGCCTTGACTATGTCTCGGATTTCACTCACTAATCCCCAAATATAACGAGAAATTAGTACGGGTTCTGGCGAAGCCAGAGCTGGTACCATTCTTGCGTATTCGAAGAATATTGTCGTATATTCACGACAATTTACATCTATCATTTTATGATTTAGGAACTCGTTAGTCATTCGTTCCTTTTCATAAGGGGGACAAAATTTCCTTTCTGTCATTTCCTTGAATTTTTCCCAGCTCATGGCATAAGCCATGTCACTTCCTTTTGCCTGAAGAATTGTATTCCACCATTCTAAGGCTTCTTCCTTAAAGAGGTTGGAAGCATACATTACCTTATCTTCTTCGGCACACTTGCTGATTTTAAGAACAACTTCCGTCTTTTCCAACCATCGCAGAGCAGCCGTGGCTCCTTCACTTCCCGCGAACTCAGTTGGTTTACAAGCTAGAAATTCTTTGTAGGTACACCCGAGAGTCATCGCCTTCATTTTCTTGGGAAATGGGGTTTTGATAATATCATCATTGTCTCCATGGACACTATGGCTAAAACTGTAGTCGCGCGTATGCTTGCTACTCACAACTTTGGTGGGTTCTACGGGGTTTTTAACAGCTTTAATAATTAAAGGTAAAGCATTAGCTATTCCTTGGGCTATTAGATTTTCTATAGCATTTTTATCCAAAGGATTTTCATTATTAGCATGAACTTCTGGATTATGTGATACTTCATTCGACATCTGAATGGCAAACATTTTCAATTATTAATATCACAGAATAATTAAAACAAAACAATACTTCCAGGAATCATATGTGCATATCTACATATATATATATATATATTCATATATTTAAATCTACAAAAATAACACATATGTTACTTTGTATTAATTTCCTAACTTTATTGTTTCAGATTAGGTAGGGCTGCAAACGAACCAAACGAACCAAACGTTCGGCGAACAGTTCGTGAACTATTCGGCGGGAAGTTCGTTTGTGTTCATTTGTTTATTAAACAAATGAACACAAACAAGAAATTCCGTTCGTTTAGTTAAATGAACAAACATGAACAAAGGACGTGTTCGTTCATTTATGTTCGTGAACGTTCGGTAACGTGTTCGTTTGTGTTCGATAGTTCATTAGTGTTTTTAGCTTTTATATTTTATTTAAATACTTCAAAATTCCGACAAAAAAAAATATTTAATAAGTGTCAATGTATTATATATTTTGTTTATGAACGTTTGTTTGTGTTCGTTTGTTACAATTTGTGTTCATGGACGTTAGTTTGTGCTCAGTTGTGTTCGTCATCGTTCGTTTTCATTTTGTTGCTTAAAATTAACAAACAAACACAAACGAACACGAACAAGTTCATTTCCTTAACAAACAAACACGAACATAAAATCTTGTTCGTAAGCGTTCGTGAACAGTTTGTGAACACATATATTTCTTAACAAACGAACACGAACAAGGACTTGTTCGTGTTTGTTCGGTTCGTTTGCAGCCCTAAGATTAGGTATTAAAAGAACACCTAAATAGCTTAAACAAGTGTCTCTGATACCACCTTCTGTCACGGCCCCCGACCCCACACTGTGAGCGGGTGCTGCGTGCCAGTCAGATGGTATCGGTGTTTATTAATTACGCAGCGGAAAAAATTTCATCAGGATCGTAGTTAGGAAATAATTTCAGAGTTTGTAAAACACCGAACTTTTAATATTAAATAAATGGGCTCAAACCCATATTCAATTCAATTGTTTTTATAGGGATAAACCCAAATAAATAAAACATAATTTTCTTCTTTTATTATAGCCACTTTATTTAAGCCTTCAGTGCTCCATAGCGGGCTTCTACTATCCTTACATCAAGTTACCTAAAACGTGTTTTGAAAACATTTTATCAGTAATAAATACTGGCGAGTTCATTCCATTTTTATAAAAATATATTGTTATACTTTACAGCATCAAGGTTTTTATATTTATTTATATTTACCCAACTCAATCAGTATTTGTCACATGGTGGCAGTTCCGATGTGACAGTGGTCATATCCCTCATTGGCTTACTTTCGTCGAATAGTGAATTTATCAAGTAATAGATATATAATATATCTTACTATTATATTGGTCACTAGGCGATTCCTGTGACGGTGGTCAAATCACTGTTGATCATTCTTCAACTAGTGACTCGGGTCATATTACTGTTGATCATTCTCTCAACTAGTAATGGTGGTCATATCACTGTTGATCATTCTTTCAACTAGTGACTCAGGTCATATTACTGTTGATCATTCTCTCAACTAGTGACTCTGGACTTAGTAGTGTCCCGTGACATTACTTTGTCAAATATATTTTCTATGGCACAAAATCACTTAGCCCAGAAAAATGAAGTATATCATTTTCTGTCAAACTACTATAACTTATCAAATATAATATATTAAATAAAAAAATTGTAATATTATTATTTAATATATTAACCTGACTGTTATAGGTCATTTTCTGAGCGTACATATCTTGACTAATATCCTGCTTTTAATTGTTTATTTGTGACCAAGATACTGGACTGGGATATTGCGAACATCCTGGGCGATATCCTGAGGTTAATTGAATTAACCACATGCAGGTTAGAGGCTGTGGGTTACTAACGGTCAGATGGACTTCTTCTCCTCAAGACTCGGGCGTATCTGTTATGTGAGAGACGTTGAACCCGAAAGACCAGGTCTACAACGTTCGAGTAGAGAATATTCGCCGGATCCCGGTTTGTTAGGATAGTTTGTTACACTTCTTTTACTATAAATAGATGGGGGCGGATCAGATTAAGGCCCGCAACTCATACACACACATTCGAACACTTTTGCTCTCTAGCTCACTGCAAACATTACACACAAACACTTGTATTCAAATTACTTTGTAACACCTAGTTGATCCGCACCACATCCTGCACTGTATCCTGATATTTGAAGTAATAGAAGAACAAGGTAGCTGCGATTGTCAGCTCCCGAGGTTTTGTGCCGGCGATCTAAATTGATCAAGGGCTTTCCTTGTACATCATGTGTCACCCTTTACATTTTTGCTCATCATTTGATCAAAGATATAGATCTATATCCTGAGCCGTATCCTGAAACTGTTTTTGCAAATAACTTGAATAACATATTTTCGACACACTTTTCTAGCACACTACCTCACTTAACTAATTTGATCACTTAATTTCTTCGGTAATTTTTGACCAAAACAATTTGGCGCCCACCGTGGGGCAAGTGGTGCTATTTTTGATAAAAACTTTAGTAAAATCATTATTTGGTTTTCTTTTGTCAAAACTTTTTTCTAACTTGTTTTCAATGGCCTCAAGATCAAACATGAGCTCCTCCACTATGTCCGCTACGACTTCTGCTACTATCGGTTCGGTGCTTCCACCACCTCCTCCAAGGATGCCAATTTCTTCACAACCTCAGGATATTATCCCTACTTGGAGTGTTCAGGGATCTACTCCCGTTTTAGCCTCTAATGATGAAATTCTAACTTTATTTGGAAGTGTGCAGGAACTAATGAGGCAGCAACAGGAAACTAACCAAATGCTGTTAAGAGAAATACAACTCTTAAAAGCTAGCTCGAGTAGACCTGCTGAAGAAACTGTCACTCCTATACAGCCCAGGGCTTTGAACTTCAGTTCTGCAGTTTACACTGAGGATAACCGGGGGAACATCGTCCCAAACCATTCTCAGAATCATGCCCCTGAGATACCCTCCTCGGTCAGGATGTCAACTGTGAGGAGCTCAGGATATGTTGAAGGATATGGACAAAATCCTCAGACCGGTAACGTGTCAAATAATAATATTCTTGCTACTAACAACAATGGATCTTTGCAGGATGCAGGTATGACGTGAACATTTACTAGGGAGCTTCAGAAATTGAAGGACATGATATCTAGTGTACCTGGAGTGGTCCAGCCAATTCCGGAAGTATCTCAAGACAGCCACAGGATATCCCGCTTTGCATATCCTATCTGTGATGCTGAAATCCCAAAAAGATTTCAGACCCCCCCCAACATGAAACTGTACGATGAGACTACAGATCCTGAAGAGCATATTGCCCAGTATAGGGAAAGGATGGAAATCAATCCTATCCATCCATATCTCAAGGAAGCATGCTTATGCAAGGGATTCGGCTCTACCTTGACAGGATGAGCCTTAAAATGGCTGTTAAATGTTGCTCCTCACTCAATTACTTCATTTGCTCATTTGGTTAATTTATTTAACAGTCAATTTTCTTGCAGTCGGAGTTTTGAGAAACTAACCAGTGATCTTTACAGGATAACTCAAGGACCTCAGGAATCCTTGAGGGATTATGTGAACAAGTTTAGTCGAGAATCCTTGGATATCCCACATCTTGATGTTGCAACAGCTGTGCAGGCTTTTAAGATGGGGTTACAAAAGGATTCTTAGTTTTATCAGGATCTTGTAATGAATCCCTGCAGGAATCTCGACGAAGCTCGGAAGATGACAAAAAGATGCAAGAGAGGATGAATTCTACCTCAACCTACGAATCAACCAACAGGAAATCAGAATCCTCGTATAAACCATATCGCTCCAAGCCATATGGTAGAAATGATAACAAGAAAATGAATGTTGTTGAAGACGAGGATCCTGAAGAATATCCTGACTTATCTGAATACTTCTTCTCTGTTAATATACTTGAGTTAATGCATGCAATGCAGGGTTTAGGAGACAAAGCTAGGTGGCCTCGAAAGAACCAGCAGAAAGCTGATTGCAAGGATAAATCCAAATGGTGTGCCTTCCATGAAGACTTCGGACATATGACCGAGGATTGCATTGCTTTAAGGAAAGAAATAAGTTACCTGTTAAGCAAAGGGTATCTGAAGGATTTGCTGGGAAGAAAGAAGAATAAATGGCAGGATCCTGAGAAGGATCCTGAACGAGCAGCATCACCCCTAGCAGATGCCAAAATAATTAACTTTATTTCAGGAGGATCCGACATTTGTGGGACTTCGTATTCGGCGGCCAAGAGACATGCAAAGGAAGCTAAGACTGAAAGGGGAAACAAACCAGTCAGGATGACTACCCTCACAACTGATAAAGTGATCACTTTCGATAGTGATGACAGGGATACTGTTCAGGATCCTCACCATGATGCTTTGGTAATAACGTTATATGTGGATAACCATTTTGTACCCAGGATATTGGTGGACAACGGTAGTTCTGTCAATATAATTCAACTGGAAACATTGAAAAGGATGAATGTATCTCTGATGGACATTACTTCGAAGTCCACTGTGCTCGTTGGTTTCAGTGGAGAAGCTAGAAATACCGTAGGAGAGATAAAGTTACCAGTATATGTTGAAGGGGTCAACTCGATACAACGCTTCTGTGTGATGGACTCCTTATCCTGCTATAACATCATACTAGGCAGGCCATGGATCCATGACATGAAGGCTGTGCCTTCGACTTATCACCAATGCATCAAGATTCCAACCCCTTGGGGGGTCGTCAAAGTTGATAGTGATCAGCAGGAGGTGAAGGAATGCTACTCATCCTCAATGAAATCCTCAACCAAGCCTAATCCAGCATAGCAATTAAAGATGCGGGCCCGAGATACCTTGGAGGCTTCAGAGCAGGATGTGAAGAAAGTTATCCTGGATCAGGATAATCCTGATATCTCGGTGCTCGTAGGAACCAATATCCCTCAGGATATTGAAGAACAATTAACTAACTTTTTGAAGTGCAGGATGTCAACGTTTGCATGGAAGCATGAGGATATGACAGGTATATCCAAAGACATTATTACTCACAAGCTTGGAATTGACAGGTCGTTCAAGCCTATACAGCAAAATAGAAGGAAGTTTGCTCCTAAACGAAATGTAATTATCCAGGAGGAAGTTGAAAGATTGTTGAAGTCCAAAATGATCAGGGAGGTCAAGTTTCCAAGATGGCTAGCAAATGTAGTCATAGTACAGAAGAAAAATGGGAAATGGAGAGTCTGTGTAGATTACACGGACTTGAATAAGGCTTGTCCTAAAGACCCGTTTCCTCTTCCTCATATTGATGCAATGGTGGATGCTACTGCCGGGCATGAGATGTTAACATTCATGGACGCATCCTCAGGATTTCAGCAGATTCAAATGGAGCCTTCGGATCAGGAGGATACGGCCTTCATGACACCGACATGTATTTATTGCTATACTGCTATGCCTTTCGGTTTGAAAAATGCAGGTGCAACATACCAGAGATTGGTGAACATGATGTTCAAACATAAGCTGGGGACACCATGGAGGTATATATTGACGATATGGTGGTGAAATCTAAAAAGGCTGAGGATCACCTCCAGGATATCAATGGAGCATTTGATATCCTGGATCAGTATAACATGAAACTAAATCCTTCTAAGTGCCATTTCGGAGTGGGGGCAGGAAAGTTTCTAAGATATATGGTGACGAAAAGGGGCATAGAGGCAAGCCCGGAGCAGATTAGAGCTATCCTGGATATAAAATCACCTTCGAATATGAAGGATGTTCAACGGTTAACAGGCCGAGTAGTAGCATTGAACAGATTTATTTCAAGATCCTCGGAAAAATGCAAGGAATTCTATGATATCCTCAAGAAGAATGAGAAGTTTGAATGGGAAGCGAAGCATGAAGCAGCCTTGCAGGATTTGAAGCGATATCTCTCACCTGCACCTCTATTGATGAAGCCTGAAAATGGTGAACCACTATCCCTATACCTCGTTGTATCGGGGAATGATGTAAGTGTCGTTCTTATAAAGGACCATGAAGGTCAGCAATATCCTGTCTATTATGCTAGTAAAAGTTTGTTAGATGCAGAAACTAGATATTCTCATTTAGAAAAGTTGATATTAGCCCTAGTTATGGCATCAACAAAACTTAGACATTATTTTGAGACGCATAGGATTCATGTTAGAACCAATTATCCTGTTAAAAATGTGCTTAGGAAACCCGAGATGTCGGGTTGGATGGCTAAATGGTCAGTAAAATTAAGTGCTTATGATTTAGTATATGAGCCTAGGAATGCCATAAAGTCTCAGGCTTTAGCTGACTTTGTGGCTGATTTCAGTAGTGATATTCAAAACGAAGTAGATTTAGAAGTACAACAGCTAGGAGAAAATTTAGAATGTTGGACATTGTATACTGATGGTGCATCTAACGTAAGAGGTGTAGGTTTAGGTATACTACTAAAATCGCCACAGGGGGACATATTACCCCAGGCTATTAGGTGTGAATTTCCTGCCACTAATAATGAGGCAAAATATGAGGCTTTAATTGCAGGATTAGAGTTGGCCAAAAATATGAATATCAAGAATTTGCAAGTATATGTTGACTCCTTATTAATCACTAATCATTTTAATGGAACCTATGCAGTTAAAGGAGAGAAGTTAATCGAGTATCTCGAAATTCTCAAAAAATTAGCTGGATATTTCGATATTTTTACACTTGAACAGGTACCAAGAGAGGATAATGCTGAAGCTGATGCCTTGGCAAATCTAGGATCATCAGTCAGGATACCGGAAGGAACCCGAATACCAATATTACATATCCTATATCCTGCGACGGATCCTCAGGATAAGGAAGTATTAAGTGTTCAGGATCCTGATGATGAATATCCTGACGAGGATCTTAAGTCTTGGATGGCTCCAATCATAACATATCTCAAGGAAGGACACATCCCAAAGGATGAGAATCCTAAGGCCTTTAGAATGAAGGTATCACGATTTACTATTATAAATAATGTCTTGTATAAGAAATCTCTTGCAGGACCATATCTGAGGTGCTATGAGAATCCCGAAACCAAGGAAGTGCTTCAGGATATACACGAAGGGGATTGTGGTAACCATACTGGGGGCAGGTCGTTATTCTCAAAGGTAGTAAGAACAGGATAGTATTGGCCGACGATGAGGAAAGATGCCGCAGAATATGCCCAAAGATGTGATGCATGTCGAAGACATAGTAACATATTACATCAGCCTGCTGAACCGCTGTATCCTATTGTTTCCCCTTGGCCGTTTATGAAGTGGGGTATGGATATAGTGGGAAAGCTTCCAAAGGCTCTAGGAGGAAAGGTTTTCATGTTGGCAATGACGGATTATTTCTCCAAGTGGGTTGAAGCAGAAGCATTTGTTCAAGTTAGAGATCAGGAAGTGGTATGCTTCATAAAAAGGAATATCCTGACTAGGTTCGGAGTACCAGCTGAAATAATTTGTGACAACGGATTTCAATTTATAAGTAAAAGGACTACTGACTTCTGCAAGAGTTGGGGAATCAAAATGATTACATCTACCCCGGTACATCCTCAAGCAAATGGATAAGCTGAATCCTCAAACAAGATAATTGTTAACAACTTGAAGAAGAGATTAGGGTCCAAGAAAGGAAATTGGGCAGAAGAACTACCCTTTGTTTTGTGGGCTGATAGAACGACGGTAAAAAATGTAACTGGTCAAACCCCATTTTCCATAGTATTCGGAGCAGAAGCAGTGATCCCGACAGAAATGGTGATACCCACAGCAAGATCCTACCTCAGGAATCCTGAGCAGAATCCTGAAGTCCTATGCCAGGAGCTGGATACTATTAATGAGACAAGAGATGCAGCACGACTAAGAATGGCGACATATCAACAAAGGATATCCAGAGCATACAACAAGAATATAAGGACTAGAAGGTTCAAAGTTGGAGATTGGGTGTTAAGAAAAGCTTTTCAGAATACTACTAATCCTGTCGATGGAAAGCTAGCTCCGAACTGGGAAGGACCATATGAGGTTGAATCAGAATCAGGAAAAGGTGCATACCGACTCAAGAATATGGAGGGGGATATGCTACCGAGATCTTGGAATGCTATACACCTTAAAATTTATTTCAACAGAGTTTAGAATTTAATTTCTAACTCGATATGGTATGAATTCTATCTCTTTTAAATATGTTTGATTTGATTTGTTCTTTGAAACCCAATACTGACTTAAGCATCGGAGGGGTGTTAGCCAAGCTAACACCCACCTTAGTTTAAGGATGTTTTGCAGTATATGCTTCGGGATATAGCACCAGGATACTCATTCATGATACTTCAGAAGATTAGAGGATTGCCCCCCTCTCTCACGTATAAGGGATCATGATTCCTTCACAGGTTTAAAGGTATTCACCTTTCTTCCGAATTGGGTTTAAACACCCCGCCTGGAGCGCAAGTTATTCGGGAATAGTTCAAGGTGGCGGGACCAGTCCATGTAAAAGTGGCTGACAATTTCGTTGCTATTGGCTATATCCTGAATCCTAAAGGTATATGAGGATTGATCACCCTCTCTCACGAAAGGGTATTTTCATACTCTCTAAGGTTTGAAGGTTTTCACCTTTCTAAGTCTTGGAGTTTATACACTCCCGCCTGTAGCGCACGAAAATTTGGGATTTCCCCCAGGATACGAGTGATTTATCTCTAGTACATTTTTGGGTTTTACCCCTATAACACAAAAAAACTGTCTATACAATTGAAACTGATTTCCATGAAATTTCTAAGTATTTGAGGACATTATGCACAGGGGACATTCCATCTTAAAGCAATTGTATGATACATAAAGGATCAAAGTTAAGCTAAGAGTCTTGAACTGGGGACATCTTAGTAGGAGAAGTCGCAAAAGGGATTGGAGATTAATACTAGGGTTAGACTCAGTTCCTGGTATGATCTTTCCTTTATAAACTTTACATAAGTTCTATAACCCAGGTTAATGTTTAAGTATCCTGAAAAGGAAATATCTTCAGGATATATCTATAAAATGTGTTTTTGGGATGCGTTTCAGGATATTTGATTAAAGTATTTGGAAGTAATACTAGTTTGAAATTGAAACCTTGATCAAACAAGTATTGTCAAAATGAGTTTGAGAAAGTGGACTATCTTTTATTCTTTAAAAGTGTTCTCTAAAGATGATTGAATTTTTGGGAGTTATATTTAACAAAAAAATTTCATAGTATATCACTGAGTATATTGATCAGGATATTTTCAAAAGATAGTTGTACAAAATTTTGCAAAGCTAAGATCTGTACTAAGAAAGACAGAGAACAATAGCAAGAAAAATAAAAGATGAAATTATTTGAAATAAGCAGTACTAATTGATAACCGAAGGTTTCATCCTGAAACCCAGGACCCATCCACCTTCGGCTATTAAATTGTTTTGATGCAGAAATAAAAATTGTTCATGAGACATATAATTGTTCAAACAATTTAAGGGGAATAAGCTTTACGGGGTGAGACATTCTTCGTTCACGATGATTTCAGCAACATCCATCTTGGGATCCGCCTCAACATCCCTCTCCGCATCGGTTGCTTTTTCAACTGCTTTGGAAGATCCTTCGGAAGCTGGTTTGGTAGAAGTGCCGCTGAGGTTCTTTAGCTTCGTTTCCCAGGCACCAACGTCCCAAGAAGGGAATTCAAAACCTAGTGTTTTGGCTTCATGGGCCATCTTCAGCCTGGCTTGGAGAAGAGAGGTGACGACGGAACTCTTAAGGCTTTCCCGGTAGCTGACCATATCCTGTTCATGTTGTGCATGGGCAGCGTCGAGATCAGCTTGGGCTTGAAGAGTAGCTTTGTTGAGAGCAGTCTGATGTTCTCGAGTCAAAGCTTTGAACTTCTCCTCGTAATGACGAGATTTAGCGGCTGCAATCATGCCTTGATTGGAGATCGTGACTTCCGCCTTCTTTAACTTGGATTCAAGCGTCTTGTTGAGCCCGCATGATTCTTGATATAGATGAACCAAACGCTCAAGACACGGCAAAAAATAGGAGGACAAGTATTGATTTTGATAAATACATGTGAATGGTATAAGCTGTAGGATATGGTTCAAGAATACTAGCCTGGTTGAGAAAGGAAGTCATAAACCCGCTTGCTTCGATGAACCCGTAATTCTCATAAGGAAATGTGTCAGAAATGACAGGGGAATCGGGCTCTTTCCTTTTTCGGGAACTTGAACTCAGGGGCTTGGTAGCTGGCGAAGGTTTGGGAATGATGTTGGCTTTGGAACTGCTGGGTTTGGATGAGGCTGTGGCCTTGGGACTAGGTTCCTTCTTGATCTGAACCTGATCAGAATAACTGTCCAACTCATCGAGGTCAAAGACTTCCGGGATCTTGGCCGGTGCTACATAAAGGGAAAAGTTTTACATCATTATTACTCTTTATGTTATTATATTGTGTTGACTAATTATTTCAAAAGTATTCCTTACCAGACATTTCAGATGAGGAGTATTGACTGGAACTCGGGATATGTGTGGTAAAACTCCTGTCGCTCGCAGGTAATTGGTAAACCGTCTTGATTCTTTTCTCTGATTCCGCAGTAGGGGGAGCTACTTCCTTGAAATTTACTGCAAAGGTGTTATGGGTGAAATTCTGAGCCCATATCCTGACTTTGTATCTTGATTTTTTATTAGTTGTATATGATCAGGATACCGGATCAGGATACCGATCAGGATACCGTATCATGATACCAGGTCAGGATATTGATAATATCCTGAGGCAGTATCCTGACTATTACTAACGATTGGCTTGTAAAATGTAGGTTGCAAGGTACCAACGTTAAAAGACTTGATCTACCTGAAGATTCGCTCAAGGTGGTTGAAAAATGGACGTTGATGGTGGAAGGATGGGTCTTGTAACGGTCAAAAAGGCATATTCCGCGAGAATATCGGATGTTGGTCAATGTTGTTGACATTGTAACGGTTATATGAGCTGAAGACCCGGTTTTGTAGTCAATAAGCACGTGGAAAACGAGTAGAAGCAGCCCCCAACGTTCAGAATGGAATATTCCAAAGTATCCCGGAATAATAGGATAGTTTGTTAGTTTTTGTTACTATAAATGGGAGCGATCGGATCATAGGCAAACACAACTTTTTCCACTCACTTTCACTCGCACACTTTACTCTCTAGCTTCTAGCAATCACTAAACACACAACACTTGTATTCGAATTACATTGTAACACATAGTCGATCCGCATCATATCCTGCACTGTATCCTGTTATTCAAGCAATAAGAAGAACAAGGCAGCCGACGATTGTCAGCTCCCGAGGTTTTATGCCGGAGATCTAGATTGATCAAGGGCTTTCCTCGTACATCACGTGTCAACCTTTACATTTTCGCTCATTGTTTGATTGTAGATACAGCTCTATATCCTGAGCCGTATCCTGAAACTGTTTTCACAACTAATTTGGTTAACACATTTTTCACACATATTTCTAGCACACTACCTCACTCAACTAATTTGATCACTTAATTGCTTCGGTAATTTTTGACCAAAACAATTTGGCGCCATCCGTGGGACAAGTGGTGCTCTCTTTACTAAATTTTTTTGTGAAATCGTTAATCGGTTTTTTGTTTTCAAAACTTTTTGCCACATCATTTACAATGGCCTCTAGATCAAACATGAGCTCTTCCACTGTGTCGGCTACAACTTCCGCAACTATTGGCTCGGTGCTTCTACCACCTCCTCCAAGGATTCCAGCTTCTTCATTTACTCAAGATGTTATCCCTACTCGGAGTGTTCAGGAATCTGCTCCCATTTTAGCTTCTAATGATGAAATTCTAACCATGTTTGGAAGTGTGTAGGAACAAATGAGGCAGCAACAGGAAACAAACCAAATGCTGTTGAAGGAAATGCAACTCCTGAAGTCTGGCTCGAGCAGATCTGCTGAGGATATCGTCACTCCCTTACAACCCAGAACTTTGAACTTCAGTTCGGCTATGTATACTGAAGATAATAGGGGGAATATTATGCCTAACCATTCCCAGAATCATACTCCTGAAATATCCTCCTTGATCAGGATGTCAACTTTGAGGAGCTCAGGATATGCTTCAGGATATGGCCAGAATCCTCAGACTGGTAACATATCAAATAATAATATTCATGCTACTAATAATGGTGGATCTTTGTAGGATGCAGGTATGACGTCAACATTTACTAGGGAGCTTCAGAAATTAAAGGACATGATATCCAGTGTACATGGAGTGGTCCAGCCAATTCCGGAAGTGTCCCAAGACAACCACAGGATATGTCGTTTCGCACATCCTATCTGTGACGCTGAGATCCCGAAGAGATTTCAAACCCCTAACATGAAGCTGTGTGATGGGACGACGGATCCTGAGGAGCATATTGCCCAATATAGGGAGACTCTACAGCCCAGGATGCTAAACTTTAGTTCAGCAACATTTACCGAGGATAATCAAGGCAACATGATACCAAGTCAGTCCCGGAGCGACATGCTGGAGATACCATCGTCTGCCAGGATATCGACCGTGAGGGATCCGGGATATGATCCAGGATATGGTCTGGGATATGGCCCAGGATATGGCAAAAGTCAACAGGCTGGTAACGTGTTTGCCAATATCAGTACCCCTGCTACTAATATTTATGATTCTTTGCAGGATATAGGTGTAACACCAGCATTGACCAGGGAACTTCAAAAGTTGAAGGATATGATATCAAGCATTCCTGGAGTAGTGCAGCCTATACCGGAAGTATCTCAGGATAGTCACAGGGTATCCTGATTTGCTCATCCAATTTGTGATGCTGAAATTCCAAAAAGATTCCAGACTCCCAGCATGAAGTTGTATGATGGGATGACAGATCCTGAGGGGCATATTGCCCAGAATAGGGATAGTATGGAAATAAATCCAATCCTACCAGAACTTAAGGAAGCATGCTTATACAAAGGCTTCGGTTCAACTTTAACAGGATCGGCCTTAAAATGGCTTTTAAATGTTCCACCTTATTCAATTACATCATTTTCTCATTTAGTTAATTTGTTTATCAGTCAATTTTCTTGTAGCAGGAGCTTTGAGATACTAACAAGTGATCTTTACAGGATAACACAAGGATCACAAAAATCCCTAGGGGATTATGCTAACACATTTAGTAGAGAATCCCTGGATATCCCGAACCTTGATATTGCTACGGCAGTACAAGCGTTCAAAATGGGGTTACGGAAGGATTGTCAATTTTATCAGGATCTTGTAATGAATCCTTGCAGGAATTCAGATGAAGCTCGGAATAGGGCTTTGAGATACATAAGGCTTGAAGATGATAAGAAAATGCATGAGAGGATGAACACATCTTCAACATATGAATTGACGAATAGGAAGTCGGAATCTTCCTACAAACAGTATTGTTCAAAGCCATATGCTAAGAACGATAATAAGAAAGTGAATGTTGTTGAAGACGAGGATCCTGAAGAATATCCTGAAATCCCAGAGTATTGTTTTTCTGTAAATGTTCCTGAGTTAATGTATGCTATGCAGGGACTAGGGGACAAAGCTAGGTGGCCGAAAAAGAATCCAAGGAATACAGGTTGGAAGGATAAATCTAAATGATGTGCCTTCCATGAAGACTTTGGGCATATGACAGATGATTCCATTGCCCTGAAGAAAGAAGTAAGCTATCTGCTGAGCAAAGGATATCTGAAGGATATCCTGGGAAGAAAGAAGAATAAGGGTCAGGATACTGGGAAGGATCCTGAACGAGCAGCATCACCTCCTGCAGATACCAAGATAATTAACTTTATTTCAGGAGGATCCGATATCTGTGGGACCTCTTATTCTGCAGCAAAAAATACATGCAAAAGAGGCTAAGGCAGAAAGGGGAGCTAAGCCAACCAGGATGTCAACCCTCACAACTGATAAAGTGATCACGTTCGGCAGTGATGACAGGGATACTGTCCAGGATCCTCACCATGATGCTTTGGTAATAACTTTATATGTTGCTAATGATTTTGTGCGCAGGATACTGGTGAATAATGGCAGCTCCGCCAACATAATTCAGCTGGAAACACTGAGGAGGATAAATGTATCCCCGATGGATATTACATCGAAATCCACTGTGCTTGTTGGGTTCAGTAGAGAAGCCAGGAGTACCGTGGGAGAAATAAAGTTGCATGTGTATGTTGAAGGGGTCAACTCAATGCAACGCTTCTGTGTCATGGACTCCTTATCCTGCTACAATATTATATTGGGTAGGCCATGGATCCATGACATGAAGGCTGTGCCATCGACTTATCATCAGTGCATCAAGATCCCTACCCCTTGGGGGGTTGTCAAAGTTGATAGTGATCAGCAGGAGGGGAAGGAGTGTTACTCATCCTCGATGAAATCCTCAACCAAGCCCAATGCAACATAGCAATTAAAGATACGAGCCCAGGATATCGTGGAGTGTTCAGAGCAGGATGTTAAGAAAATTATCCTGGACCAGGATAATCCAGATATCTTGGTGGAACCAATATCCCTCAGAATATTGAGGAACAACTTACTAACTTTTTGAAATGCAGGATATCCACGAAAACACGAAGACATGACAGGATTTCAGCAGATCCAAATGGAACCTTCTGACCAGGAGGATACTGCCTTCATGACACCAACAGGTATTTATTGTTATACAGCTATGCCTTTTGGTTTGAAAAATGCAGGTGCAACATGCCAAAGATTGGTAAACATGATGTTCAAAGACAAACTGGGGGACACTATGGAGGAAAGTTTCTAGGATATATGGTGACCAAAAGAGGGATAGAGGCGAGCCCAGAGCAGATTAAAGCCATCTTGGATATCAAATCACCTTCGAATATGAAGGATGTTCAACGCTTAACAGGGCGAGTGGCAGCATTGAACAGATTTATTTCAAGATCCTCAGAGAAATGCAAGGAGTTTTATGATATCCTGAAGAAGAACAAGAAATTCGAATGGGGTGAGAAGCATGAAGTAGCCTTGCAGGATTTGAAGAAATATCTTTCAAATGCACCTCTACTGATGAAGCCTGAGAATGGTGAACCACTATCCCTATACCTCGCGGTATCAGGGAATGCTGTAAGTGCCGTCCTTGTAAAGGACCATGAAGTTAAAGGTACCAAGGGAGGATAATGCTGAAGCAGATGCCTTAGCAAATCTGGAATCATCGATCAGGATACCAGAAGGGACCCAAATACCGATATTACATATCTTATATCCTGCAACGGATCCTCAGGATAAAGAAGTAGTGGGTATTCAGGATCCTGGAGCAGAATATCCTGAACCGGATCCTATATCCTGGACGGCTCCAATCATAAGATATCTCAAGGAAGGACACATCCCCGGAGATCAAAATCCTAAGGCATTTAGGATGAAGGTATCACGATTCACTATTATAAATAATATTTTATATAAGAAATCTCTCGCAGGACCGTATTTGAGGTGCTTGGAGGATCCTGAAGCCAAAGAAGTACTTCAGGATATACATGAAGGGGATTGTGGTAATCATACTGGGGGCAGATCTTTATTCTTGAAAGTATTGAGAACAGGATACTATTGGCCGACAATGAAGAAAGATGCTGCAGAATATGCTCGAAGATGTGACGCATGTCAAAGACATAGTAACATACTGCATCAACCGGCTGAACCATTATATCCTATTGTTTCCCCTTGGCCATTTATGAAGTGGGGTATGGATATAGTGGGAAAGCTACCAAAAGCTCCGGGAGGAAAAGTCTTTATGCTAGCAATGACGGATTATTTCTCTAAATGGGTTGAAGCAGAAGCATTCGTTCAAGTAAGAGACCAAGAAGTAGTATCCTTCATCAAGAGAAATATCCTGACCAGATTCGGAGTACCAGCCGAGATAATTTGCGACAATGGTTCTCAGTTCATAAGTAAGAGGACTACAGACTTTTGCAAGAGTTGGGGAATCAAAATGATTACGTCTACTCCGGTACATCCTCAAGCAAATGGGCAAGCAGAATCCTCAAACAAGATAATAGTCAACAACCTGAAAAAGAGACTAGGAGCTAAAAACGGAAGATGGGCAGAAGAACTACCTTTTGTTTTGTGGGCTGATAGAACAAAAATAAAGAGTGCAACTGGCCAAACCCCTTTCTCCTTAGTATTTGGAGCAGAGGCAGTAATCCCAACAGAGATGATAATACCTACAGCAAGATCTAACCTCCGGGATCCTGAGCAGAATCCTGAAGCTCTGTGCCAAGAGTTAGACACTGTGGGTGAAACAAGAGATGCAGCGAAGCTAAGGATGGCAACATTTCAACAGAGGATACCCAGAGCATATAACAAGAATCTAAGGACTAGAATGTTTCAAGTTAGAAATTAGGTACTAAGGAAGGCTTTTCAGAATACTATTAATCCTGCTAATGGAAAGTTAGCTCCTAAGTGGGAAGAACCTTATGAGATTGAATCGGAATCCGGAAAAGGAGCATACCAGCTTAAGAATATGGAGGGGGATATACTACCAAGATCCTGGAATGCTATACATCTCAAAGCCTATTTCAAGTGAGTTTAGAATTTAATTTCTAACTCGGGATGGTATGAATTCTATCTCTTTTAAATATAATTCTATTTTATTTGAACCCAATACTGACTTAAGCATCGGAGAGGTGCTAGCCAGGCTAACACCCACTTTAGTTTAAGGTTGTTTTGCAGTATATGCCTCGGGATATAGCTCCAGGATATGCACTCAGGATACTTCGAAAGATTAGAGGATTGGCCCCCTCTCTCACGTTTAAGGGATCCTGATCCCTTCACAGGTTTAAAGGTATTCACCTTTCTCACGAATTGGGTTTAAACACCCCGCCTGGAGCGCAAGTTATCCAGGGATAGTTCAAGGTGGCGGGACCAGTTCATGTAAAAGTGGCTGACAATTTCGTTACTGTTGGCTATACCCTGGATCCTTAAGGTATATGAGGATTGATCACCCTCTCTCGCGAAAGGGTATTTTCATACTCTCTAAGGTTTAAAGGTTTTCACCTTTCTAAGTCTTGGGGTTTATACACTCCCGCCTGTAGCGCACGAAAACAAGAGTGTTTTCACACTCTTCTAAGGTTTAAAGGTTTTCACCTTTCTAAGTTTTGGGGTTTCCACACCCTCGCCTGTAGCGCACGAAACGTGGGTAAAATCCCCAGTAAAACTCAAAGACTTAAAGGTTTTCACCTTTTCAAGTCTTGAGGTTCTTATACTCCGGCTTAAATGCCTGGAAAATGGGTTTAGTCCCAATAAAATACAACGTTTTTGGATAATCCCAAAGTATATTTTCAAAAAACATAATCATTTACGAGTCTACATAAATTTTTGAAAAAAGATTGCTAACTTTAAACAACTGGTTGAAGAATTGCTAAAGGATCATATCCCGGTACAACATACTGGTCCTGCACAGACAGGGGACATCCGTGATGGAACGTGACGTATGCTGATACTATATCCTACTGGGGACATTTATGCTGGAGCGAGAAGGAAACCTATGCCAACATTATATCCCACTGGGGACATTGCGAATGATTCAAAGGTTTAAGAATGAGGATTATTGCCTAGGTGTTTCTGGTATGGATTCTTACTTTTCTTAAGTTTGAAGGCCTTATCTGAGTAAGTTAAGTTTTTATGAAAATTTGTATTTAACTAAGTTTTTGTTAAACATTTTGAACAAAGGGGACAAAGCAATTAAGTATCATACCAGTATCCTGACCAGGATATTCAGAACAAATTTTTCAAAATAACATATAACACGGAGATAAGGTCGAGAAGGTTAGTTTATTGTTATTGGTCCAAAAAATTGTATTCTTGGTTTCATCTCAAAAAGAGACCCATTCACCGAGAACACAATTAAGTTTTTAAAGCATATTTACATAAACAGTTGAAGGCTTCGTCCTGAAAACACAGGATCCCTCCACCTTCAACTGTCAAACTATTCTACTTGCAGGAAATTAAAATTGTTCTAAGTGCAGGACGACCAGATAATTTAGACCCTACAAAATATAAGTATCACTAAAGACAAACTAACCAGGATACAGGTTCAGTATATGTGTACGGGATACAGGATCTGGATACTTACCTTATTAGGGAAGGAGATTATGGGCTCGATGGATTCCATGAAGCCAAGGTCACCATAAGAGAAACCTTCGGCAGCAGCAGCAGAGGGCTTAGAGCTGATGGCAACATATGGCTCCTTTTTCACCAAGGCAGGCTTAGAAAAGCTGTCAAGCTCCTCTGGATCAAAAGTAGCAGGGTCCTTGATGGAATCTGCGTAAAAGGGAGTAATTCTAATTTCATTACATGATAGTATTCTGAAGTAACCAAACCTATGCAGGAATATTTAAAACATATATCCTTACCAGACCTGTTGGAATGACTAAAAAATATATCCGTTGGAATCAGGATATCCAACAGTTATATTTTTGGGGACAATTGTTATGGGTGAAATTCTAAGCCCATATCCTGACTTTGTATCTTGATTTTTTATTAGTTGTATATGATCAGGATACCGGATCAGGATACCGATCAGGATACCGTATCAGGATACCAGGTCAGGATATTGATAATATCCTGAGGCAGTATCCTGACTATTACTAACGATTGGCTTGTAAAACGTTGGTTGCAAGGTACCAACGTTAAAAGACTTGATCTACCTGAAGATTCGCTCAAGGTGGTTGAAAAATGGACGTTGATGGTGGAAGGATGGGTCTTGTAACGGTCAAAAAGGCATATTCCGCGAGAATATCGGATGTTGGTCAATGTTGTTGACATTGTAACGGTTATATGAGCTGAAGACCCGGTTTTGTAGTCAATAAGCACGTGGAAAACGAGTAGAAGCAGCCCCCAACGTTCAGAATGGAATATTCCAAAGTATCCCGGAATAATAGGATAGTTTGTTAGTTTTTGTTACTATAAATGGGAGCGATCGGATCATAGGCAAACACAACTTTTTCCACTCACTTTCATTCGCACACTTTACTCTCTAGCTTCTAGCAATCACTAAACACACAACACTTGTATTCGAATTACATTGTAACACATAGTCGATCCGCATCATATCCTGCACTGTATCCTGTTATTCAAGCAATAAGAAGAACAAGGCAGCCGACGATTGTCAGCTCCCGAGGTTTTATGCCGGAGATCTAGATTGATCAAGGGTTTTCCTCGTACATCACGTGTCAACCTTTACATTTTCACTCATTGTTTGATTGTAGATACAGCTCTATATCCTGAGCCGTATCCTGAAACTGTTTTCACAACTAATTTGGTTAACACATTTTTCACACATATTTCTAGCACACTACCTCACTCAACTAATTTGATCACTTAATTGCTTCGGTAATTTTTGACCAAAACAAAAGGAATAAAAAAGAAGGATATTAGCAAAAGATAAAAGTCTAAAGCTACATGTGAACATTCATAATCCTACCGGTGGTTAACCACTCCCCCGGAAGGTTAGTACCCTCATCAATGGAGTCTCGTTTGACAAAGAAAAACTTGTGTGGCCATCCGTCTTCGTTTTTGGTGGCTTTAAGAATAAGTGGTTTGTTGGAGGTCGAAAAAAGCAAAAACCGGCTAGAGCCGTGGGATCGGAAGCGATAAGCAATTGGCAGATCTTCGATACAAAGGTCGGGACAGTGAAGGTTATTAATTTGGTTAAGCACGATTAATACCCTCCAGACCATGGGCATGGTTTGAGCAAAAGAGATACCGGTGGTCCGGAAGAATTGCATCATGAATTCGGGAAAAGGGTATCGAAGACCTAGCGAAAAAGGGTATGCTGGAAAGCAAACCCAATCAGCAGAAGAAACATCCGATCGGATTGACCGATCGAACGGTCTAAAGACCGTGTTATCAGGAAAAGCACCGGAAGCTCTCAAAGCCGCAATGTCTGCGTTGTCAAAAGCACAGACCTCCTTTTCGGGATTTTTGAGAAGATTCTGCTGAGTGAAGGTCTCAGACGATTCACCGGTTTGGGAATGAGTTCTGGCAGCCATTACGAATAAGGGAAGAAAGATTGACAGAAAGTGAATGAGAAATAGGGAATTACCTGAAGACTCTGTTGGAGATATCTGCTTTTCAAACAAGAAGAGAGAAGATATAGGGGCATTGTAGATCTCCATCGAGTTAAAAGCGCGTTGGAGGTTATGATGTGATCTTGACCGTCGTCTCGATTTAATTGCCTTGAATTACGAGATAGAATTTCTAAAATATATCCGTTGGATTGGTATACCAACAGATATATTTGGGGACAATTTTATAGGTCATTTTCTAAGCGTACATATCTTGACTAATATCCTGCTTTTAATTGTTTATTTGTGACCAGGATACTGGACTGAGATATTGCTAACATCCTGGGCGATATCCTAAGGTTAATTGAATTAACCACGTGCAGGATAAAGGCTGTGGGTTACTAACGGTCAGATGGACTTCTTCACCTCAAGACTCGGGCGTATCTGTTATGTGAGAGACGTTGAACCCGAAAGACCAGGTCTACAACGTTCGAGTAGAGAATATTCGCCTGATCCCGGTTTATTAGGATAGTTTGTTACACTTCTTTTACTATAAATAGATGGGGGCAGATCAGATTAAGGCACGCAACTCATACACACACATTCGAACACTTTTGCTCTCTAGCTCATTGCAAACATTACACACAAACACTTGTATTCAAATTACTTTGTAACACCTAGTTGATCCGCACCACAT
The DNA here is from genome assembly GCA_030545235.1 of Helianthus tuberosus. Lineage (NCBI taxonomy): Eukaryota > Viridiplantae > Streptophyta > Magnoliopsida > Asterales > Asteraceae > Helianthus > Helianthus tuberosus. The sequence goes on from CM060409.1 coordinate 162,742,095, forward strand.
CCTGCACTGTATCCTGATATTTGAAGTAATAGAAGAACAAGGCAGCTACGATTGTCAGCTCCCGAGGTTTTGAGCCGGCGATCTAAATTGATCAAGGGCTTTCCTCGTACATCCTGTGTCACCCTTTACATTTTTGCTCATCGTTTGAATCAAAGATAGAGCACTTAATTGCTTCGGTAATTTTTGACCAAAACAGTGATTAAGACTAAAAATATAATCTTAGTATAGTAGAATATATTATATTTGATTATTTTATTATGGTATACATTTATAGAATAAACATTATTTTATAATGTAAATAGTAATTTAGGGTTATTAAATATATTTTCTTTAATATATATTGTTTTGGTCAAAAATTACCTAAGTAATTAAGTGATCAAATTAGTTTAGTGAGGTAGTGTGCTGGAAATGAGTGTCGAAAATACGCTGGTTAAGTTGTTTATGAAAACAGTTTTCAGGATACGGCTCAGGATATTGAGCTGTATCTACGATCAAACAATGAGCAAACGATGAGCAAAAAGTAAAGTAAACGACACGAGATGTACGAGGAAAGCCCTTGATCAATTTAGATCGCCGGCATAAAACCTCGGGAGCTGACAATCGCAGCTGCCTTGTTCTTCTTATTGCTTTAAACTTCAGGATACAGTGAAGGATATAGACCAGATCGCTAAGTGTTACAATGCCTTTGTATGAAAGTGAGAATTAGCTCAAGAGCAAGTGTTAGAGTGTAGCGAGAGTGATTGTGATGTCCTATTTGATCTGGTATACCCACCTATTTATAGTAATGAATTACAAACAATAATCCCTACAAATATGGGGTACTCCGAATATTCCATTATGAACGTTATTGACCGAGAAATACGGCTTCAACGTCTTCATTTGAACGACTTGGACCTAGTCTTTCGCGGAATGAGTCTTATGAACGTTGCCAGCTTCCAACCCACGTACCTGCACATAATCCATTAGTAATCCTGAGGATACCATTCAGGATATTACCAATATCCTGAACCAGCATCCCGGATGTAAACAGATACTACATAACCAAGATATAAACCAAGATATTTTCCAGGATATATGGGTTCAGAATTTCACCCATAACAATTGTCCCCAAAAATGTTACCGTTTGATATCCTGCACTAACGGTTACATTTTCACGGTGGCCGAGGTGATTAAGAGATAAGACCATTGATGTGACAACTTTTAACCACCCGGCCTATATTTACTCATCATGCCCTATATCTTCTCATCCTCATCTTCTTTTTTAACCACAATCGACAAGAAAAAGGTAATATTCTCTCCCTCATCTTCATATTCATCTTTTATCTTTCTCCGGCGAGAATTCAGGCGACCAAATGCCTAGGCAAACGAGGTCCAGTTCAGGCGACTCGGCTCCCACATTCATCCAACAGAATCTTCTCCAAGAACCGGAGAATGAAACATGCACCTTTGACAGTGCTCATATGTCGGCCTTGAAATCCTCCGGTATCTTTCCGGAAGGAACTATTTTCCGACCTTTTGATAGAGAAATCCGGTCAGATATCGTTTCCAACGAGTGGATTTGTTTCAATGCTTTCCCCTTTACCTTAGGGTTACGATTCCCCGTTCCGGACTTCATCACCGAGTTTTTTAATATCACCAAAATTTCTTTCAGCCAAACCATGCCAATGCTCTGGCGTGTTTTGTCTGTTCTTGACCAAATCAAGAGAAACCACATACCTGACCTTTCTGTCCATGATCTTCCTTTAGCCTACAAGCTTAGATGCCATGGCTCATCTAGATTCCTATTTTATTCTACTTCCGGTGATCCATTGATACTTCGTGCCACCAGGAACGAGGATGGTTGGCAATCCAAGTTTTTCTTCGTAAAAAGGGATTCAATCCCTGGTGGAACGGATTATCCGATGAGATGGTTAAGAAAGGGTAGGACTTAGGGTTTAAGAATGATCCTGTCTCTTATCCTGTCTCATATCCTCAGCTAATGAATTTTATTTCTTCTGTTTTTGTATGCAGCTGATTTCAGAAAGATCTCACCTCCCCTTGCTGATTCTCAAAAAAGGATAGACGCCATCAGACTGCTTTCAGAAACAGAGAGAAGTTTTAATCCGTCTCCACCAACTCCAAGCCCTCTTTCAAGCGCAAACATGTCTGGTAAGAATCCTGCAAGATATCCTGCACACATATGTTTTTTATTTGCTATTCTTAGGAGAGATTTAGAAATTTACTCCCTGTGTGCAGATTCTAGCAAAGTCCCAGTCTACCTAGACCTTGATGAACTTGACAGCTATCCAACTCCAGCCACAGTCAAGAAGGAGACTCCTGCTGCTACTAGCTCCAAGCCACTCCCAGCTCCCAAGGCCAATCCAAGAACCCGTGCTTCCACAGCGAAAAAGAGGAAGGGTCTTGAAGTCAGTGCTCCAGGTTCAGAAGGTTTCTCCTATGATGAACTCAGCTTCTCTGATTCCTTAGAGCCAATGACATCCTTCCTTAACAAGGTAATATCCTGACGCATATCCTTCATGTATATCCTGCACATACATCCTGCACGTATATCCTAGCAGGATATCCTGGTAGGATATCTTGGTCAACATATATTCTAACTTTATACCTGTAATTGATGTGCAGGGCCTCCAGCATCTGCTCCACTTGTATACTGACGCTTGTGGTACTGTGGCACTACATGAAGCCAGGATCAAACAGCTCGAAAGCACCGTTGCTGACCAAGGTGCCATAGCTGAAGCGAAGACCCGGCACTACGAAAGCCTGCTGAAGAAGGTCACCCAAGACGCTGAGGTCAAACTTGCCACCGTTCAAATGGATCATGATCAAGCCTTGGTCAACTTCCGGGAGGGAATCAAGGCTTCTGCTATCGTCTCCCTGTTACAAGCATGCATCAAGATGGCCTACGAGGATAAGGAGACGGGCCTTGTTTGTCCATCTTGGCCAGTTGAATCCTGGGTGGCCAAGTTAAAGGAGCTCGGAGGCAAAGTTGTGCCCCTTCCTGCTGAAGCTGGTGAGTCTTCTAAGTCAGCAGAGGTGGTGGTCCAGGCTGGAGACAAGAAGTATGTTAGAGCTGATGCTGGGATGGACATTGGCGAGGATGCTGCGCAGGATGCTGGTCAGGATGCTGGTGCTGAGAAGCCTGAGAAGGTTGGAGGTGATGCCGCTGTGTGAGGGCATTTAGGTGGGCGATGACGGATATACGTGCCAAGGCCAGAGCCCACCTTTTTGAATTTGAATGTAGGTTTGTAGTCCCAAAAAACAATTTACTTTTCCGCACTTTACTTTCCTGCACCTGAACAATTTACATTTCCTGCATGCTTTTTGAACAATACAACAGTTGAAGGTGGATGGGTCTCAGTTTGAGATGAATCCTTCAACTGTTGGGTAACTGTGGTAATGAACTATAGTGCTCTTAGTGGATGGGCCTTGTTTTGAGGTGAAACTAAGAGCACACCTTTTGGCATGTTAATAATATAACTACCCTTTTGACATTATTACTGTTGTCATTGCTATGAAAATCGTAGTTGTAAAAATTGTTTGGTTTGTACACTTTTAGGAACATATATTATAGATGCATCCTGAAAGGTATCCTGAAAGATATCTTGATAAGGATATTAAAATATAACCTATAAGTTGTCCAAATAAAAAGGAGAGATCATACCAGAGATTCTTACAGAACCAATTTTAATCCTCCATTATAAGTTTTGTCCCCAGTGCATACTTGTGAACTTGGATCCATTCTTTGAACAGTATAATGTTTGTCCCCTGTGTTTGACACAGAAACGCAAATGCATTTATATCTTGCCTTAAGTAAATTCCGTATACCCTGGGGCAAAACCCCTGATATCCTGAAATGAATCTTTAGCATACTTGGGATAGACCCTTAATACCCTGGGGATAAACCCTAAATTTCATGCGCTACAGGCGAGAGTGTTCAAACTCCAATTCTTAGAAAGGTGAAAACCTTTAAACCTTTGAGAGTATGAAAATACTCTTTCGTGAGAGAGGGTGATCAATCCTCATATACCTTTAGGATCCAGGATATAGCCAACAGTAACGAAATTGTCAGCCACTTTTACATGAACTGGTCCCGCTACCTTGAACTATACCTAGATAACTTGCGCTCCAGGCGAGGTGTTTAAACCCAATTCGAAAGAAAGGTGAATACCTTTAAACCTTTGAAGGGACCAGGATCCCTTAAACGTGAGAGAGGGGGCCAATCCTCTAATCTTTCGAATTATCCTGAGCATATATCCTGGAGCTATATCCTGCAAAACAATTGTAAACTAAGGTGGGTGTTAGCTTGGCTAACACCCCTCCGATGCTTAAGTCAGTATTGGGTTCAAGACAATAAACAAATATATTTAAAAATAGAATACATACCATTCCGAGATAGAAAATAAATTCTACTCTTACTTGAAATAGAGCTTCAAATGTATTGCATTCCAGGATCTTGGTAGCATATCCCCTTCTATACTCCTGAGTCGATATGCTCCTTTACCTGCTTCTGACTCGACTTCATATGGTCCTTCCTATTTAGGAGCTAGCTTGCCATCGGCAGGATTAGTGGTATTTTGAAAAGCCTTTCTTAGCACCCAATCACCAACTCGAAATCTTCTAGTCCTTATGTTCTTATTATATGCTCTAGATATTCTTTGTTGATATGCTGCTATCCTTAGCCTTGCTGCATCTCTTTTTTCGTCTATAGTATCCAAATCTTGAAATAAAGCTTCAGGATTCTGCTCAGGATCCTGCAGAATTGATCTTGCAGTAGGTATCGTCATTTCTGTTGGAATCACTGCCTCCGCTCCAAATACCAAGGAAAACGGGGTTTGGCCAGTTGCATTCTTCACCGTTGTCCTATCAGCCCATAAAACAAAGGGTAATTCTTCCGCCCATCTTCCTTTTTTGGCTCCAAGTCTCTTCTTTAAGTTATTGACTATTATCTTGTTTGAAGATTCAGCCTGTCCATTCGCTTGAGGATGTACTGGAGTAGATGTGATAATTTTAATTCCCCAACTTTTGCAAAAGTCAGTAGTCCTTTTGCTTATAAACTGGGACCCATTATCACAAATGATCTCAGCTGGTACTCCAAACATAGTCAGGATATTCCTATTTATGAAGGATACTACTTCTTGGTCTCTAACTTGGACAAATGCTTCAGCCTCAACCCACTTGGAGAAATAATTTGTCATAACTAACATAAAGACTTTTCCTCCCGGAGCTTTTGGTAACTTCCCTACTATATCCATCCCCCACTTCATGAATGGCCAAGGGGAAACTACAGGATATAATGGTTCAGCTGGTTGATGTAATATGTTACTATGTCTTTGACATGCATCACATCTTCGAGCATATTCTGCAGCATCTTTCCTCATCGTCGGCCAATAATATCCTGTCCTTAATACTTTCGAGAACAATGATCTGCCCCCGGTGTGATTACCACAATCCCCTTCATGTATATCCTGAAGTACTTCCTTGGCTTCAGGATCCTCCAAACATCTTAAATACGGTCCTGCAAGAGATTTCTTGTATAAAACGTTATTTATAATAGTGAATCGTGATACCTTCATCCTAAACGCCTTAGGATTTTCATTTCCGGGGATGTGTCCTTCTTTGAGATATTTCACAATTGGGGCCGTCCAGGATTTAGGATCCTCTTTAGGATATTCCGGCACAGGATCCTGAATACCCGCTACTTCTTTATCCTGAGGATTAGTTGCAGGATCTAAGACATGTAATACTGGTATTTGGGTCCCTTCCGGTATCCTGATTGATGATCCCAGATTTGCTAAGGCATCCGCTTCAGCATTATCCTCTCTTGGTACCTGTTCAAGTGTAAAAACATCGAAATATCCTGCTAATTTTTTGAGAATATCAAGATATTCTATTAATTTCTCACCCTTAACTACATAGGATCCATTAAAATGGTTACTAATTAACAAAGAATCAACATATACTTGTAAATTTTTGATACCCATGCTCTTAGCCAACTATAATCCTGCGATTAAAGCCTCATATTCTGCTTCATTATTGGTAGCAGGAAATTCACACCTAATAGCCTGGGGTAATATGTCCCCATGTGGCAATTTTAGTAGTATTCCTAATCCTACTCCTCTTATATTAGATGCACCATCAGTATATAATGTCCAGGATCCTGAGGATTCTCCTAACTGTTGAACTTCTAGGTCTACCTCATCCGGAATGTCACTACTAAAATCAGCCACAAAGTCAGCTAAAGCCTGAGACTTTATGGCATTCCTAGGTTCATATACTAAATCATAGGCACTTAACTTTACCGACCACTTAGCCATTCTTCCCGACATTTCCGGTTTCCTAAGTACATTTTTGACAGGGTAATTTGTTTTAATGTGTATCCTATGTGTCTCAAAGTAGTGTCTAAGTTTTGTTGATGCCATAACTAATGCTAGTATTAATTTTTCTAAATGAGAGTACCTAGTTTCAGCATCTAACAAACTTTTACTAACATAATAAACAGGATATTGCTGACCTTCATGGTCTTTTATGAGAACGGCACTTACAGCATTCCCTGATACAACAAGGTACAGGGATAGTGGTTCACCATTTTCAGGTTTCATCAATAGAGGTGCGGTTGAGAGATATCGTTTCAAATCCTGTAGGGCTGCTTCATGCTTCTCACCCCACTCGAATTTTTTGTTCTTCTTCAGGATATCATAAAAATCTTTGCATTTTTCTGAAGATCTTGAGATAAATCTATTCAATGCTGCCACTCGCCCTGTTAATCGTTGAACATCCTTCATATTTGAGGGTGATTTAATATCCAAGATGGCTTTAATCTGCTCCGGGCTTGCTTCTATTCCTCTTTTGGTCACCATATATCCTAGGAATTTTCCTGCTCCTACTCCAAAATGGCACTTAGCGGGATTCAGCTTCATGTTATACTGATCCAGGATATCAAACGCTCCTTTAATATCCTGGAGGTGATCCTGAGCTTTCTTTGACTTTACCACCATATCGTCGATGTACACCTCCATGGTGTCCCCCAGTTTGTCTTTGAACATCATGTTTACCAATCTTTGGTATGTTGCACCTGCATTTTTCAAACCAAAAGGCATAGCTGTATAACAATAAATACATGTTGGCGTCATGAAGGCAGTATCCTTCTAGTCAGAAGGTTCCATTTGTATTTGTTGAAATCCTGAGGATGCATCCATGAAGGTCAGCATTTCATGCCCGACAGTGGCATCTACCATTGCATCAATGTGGGGAAGAGGAAATGGGTCTTTAGGACAAGCTTTGTTCAAGTCTGTGTAGTCTACACAAACTCTCCATTTCCCATTTTTCTTCTGCACTACGACCACGTTTGCTAGCCACCTTGGGAACTTAACCTCTCTAATCATCCTGGACTTCAATAATCTCTCAACTTCCTCCTGGATAATTGTGTTCCGCTCAGGAGCAAACTTCCTTCTTTTCTGCTGCACAGGCTTGAATGATTTATCAATTCCAAGCTTGTGGGTGATAATATCTTTGGATATGCCTGTCATATCCTCATGCTTCCATGCAAACGTCGACATCCTGCATTTCAAAAAGTTAATTAGTTGTTCTTCAATATCCTGAGGGATATTGGTCCCTACGAGCACCGAAATATCAGGATTATCCTGGTCCAGGATAATTTTCTTCACATCCTGCTCCGGATCCTCCACGATATCCTGGGCCCGCGTCTTTAATTGCTATGCTGCACTAGGCTTGGTTGAGGATTTCATCGAGGATGAGTAGCATTCTTTCGCCTCCTGCTGATCACTATCAACTTTGACAACTCCCCAAGGGGTAGGTATCTTGATGCATTGGTGATATGTTGACGGCACAGCCTTCATATCGTGAATCCACGGTCTTCCTAGTATGATGTTATAGCAAGATAGAGAGTCCATCACACAGAAACGTTGTATCGAGTTGACTCCTTCAACGTACACTGGCAACTTTATCTCTCCCACTGTGTTTCTAGCCTCTCCGCTGAACCCAACAAGCACGGTAGACTTTGAAGTGATATCCATTGGAGATACATTCATTCTTTTCAGCGTCTCTAGTTGGATTATGTTGACGGAGCTGCCATTATCAACCAATATCCTGCGTACAAAATGGTTAGCCACAAATAACGTTATTACCAGAGCATCATGGTGATGATCCTGGACAGTATCCCTGTCATCAGCATCAAATGTGATCGCTTTGCCAGTTGTGAGTGTAGTCATCCTGACAGGTTTATCTCCCCTTTCGGCCTTAGCTTCTTTTGCATGCCTCTTTGCTGCCGAATACGAAGTCCCACAAATGTCGGATCCTCCCGAAATGAAGTTGATTATCTTGGCATCCGCGGGAGGTGATGCTGCTCGCTCAGGATCCTTCTCAGTATCTTGACCCTTATTCTTCTTTCTTCCTAAGAGATCTTTCAAATATCCCTTTCTTAGAAGATAGCTTATTTCTTTCCTTAGAGCGATGCAATCCTCAGTCATACGTCCGAAATCTTCGTGGAAAGCACACCATTTTGATTTGTCTTTCTAATCGGCTTTTTGTTGATTCTTTCGAGGCCATCTAGCCTTGTCCCCTAGACCCTACATGGCATACGTCAATTCAGGAATGTTAACAGAAAAGCAATATTCAGATAATTCAGGATCCTCATCTTCGACATCATTCACTCTCTTGTTTTCATTTCTACCATATGGCTTAGGCCGATATGACTTGAATGAGGATTCTGACTTCCTGTTAGTTGACTCATAAGTGTTAGATGAGTTCATCCTTTCTTGCATCTTTCTGTCATCCTCCAACCGAATATATCTTAGGGCCCTGTTCCGAGCTTCATCCAAGTTCCTGCATGGGTTCATTACAAGGTCTTGATAAAATTGAGAATCTTTTTGCAGCCCCATCTTGAAAGCTTGCACAGCTGTTGCAACATCAAGATGAGGAATGTCTAGTGATTCCCGGCTGAACTTGTTCACATAATCCCTAAGGGATTCCTGAGGCCCTTGTGTTATCCTGTAGAGATCACTTGTTAATTTTTCAAAGCTTCTACTACAAGAAAACTGACTATTAAATAAATTTACTAAGTGAGCAAAAGATGTAATCGAATGTGGAGGAACATTCAAGAGCCATTTCAGGGCTGATCCTGTCAAGGTTGAACCAAAACCCTTGCACAAGCATGCTTCCTTGAGATCCGGAGGGATATGGTTAATCTCCATCCTTTCCCTATACTGAGCAATATGCTCCTCAGGATCCGTTGTTCCGTCGTAAAGCTTCATGCTGGGGGTTTGGAACCTCTTTGGGATCTCAGCATCACAGATAGGATATGCAAAACGAGATATCTTGTGGCTGTCTTGAGACACTTCCGGGATCGGCTGGACCACCCCGGGTACACTTGATATCATGTCCTTCAACTTCTGAAGTTCCCTAGTAAGTGCTGATGTCACACCCGTATCCTGCAAAGATCCACTATTGTTAGTAGTATGAGTATTATTATTATTTGACACGTTACCCGTTGGAGGATTTTGCCCATATCCTGAAGCATATCCTGAGCTCCTTATGGTCGACATCCTGACCGAGGAGGGTATTTCAGGAGTATGATTCTGAGGAAGGCTGGGCACAATATTCCCCCTGTTATCCTCAGTATACACAGCTGAACTGAAGTTCAACGTTCTGGGGTGTAATGGAGTGACAATATCCTCAGCAGATCTGCTCGAGCCGGACATCAGGAGTTGTATTTCCCTTAAAAGCATTTGGTTTGTTTCCTGTTGCTGCCTCATTTGTTCCTGCACACTTCAAAATAAGGTTAAAATTTCATCGTTAGAAGTTAAAACAGGAGCAGATTCCTGAACACTGCGGGTAGGGATAATATCCTGAGGTCGTGTAGAGGCTGGCATCCTTGGAGGAGGTGGTGGAAGCACCGGACCGGTAGTAGCAGAAGTCATAGCAGACACAGTAGAGGAACTCATGTTTGATCTTGAGGCCATTATGGACAATGTGGCAAAAAGTTTTGAAAATAGAAAACCGATTAGCGATTTAACAAAAAAATTTAGTAAAGAGAGCACCACTTGCCCCACGGTGGGCGCCAAATTGTTTTGGTCAAAAATTACCTAAGTAATTAAGTGTTCAAATTAGTTTAGTGAGGTAGTGTGCTGGAAATGAGTGTCGAAAATACGCTGGTTAAGTTGTTTATGAAAACAGTTTTCAGGATACGGCTCAGGATATTGAGCTGTATCTACGATCAAACAATAAGCAAACGATGAGCAAAAAGTAAAGTAAACGACACGAGATGTACGAGGAAAGCCCTTGATCAATTTAGATCGCCGGCATAAAACCTCGGGAGCTGACAATCGCAGCTGCCTTGTTCTTCTTATTGCTTTAAACTTCAGGATACAGTGCAGGATATAGACCAGATCGCTAAGTGTTACAATGCCTTTGTATGAAAGTGAGAATTAGCTCGAGAGCAAGTGTTAGAGTGTAGCGAGAGTGATTGTGATGTCCTATTTGATCTGGTATACCCACCTATTTATAGTAACGAATTACAAACAATAATCCCTACAAATATGGGGTACTCCGAATATTCCATTATGAACATTATTGACCGAGTAATACGGCTTCAACGTCTTCATTTGAACGACTTGGACCGAGTCTTCCGCGGAATGAGTCTTATGAACGTTGCCAGCTTCCAACCCACGTACCTGCACATAATCCATTAGTAATCCTGAGGATACCATTCAGGATATTACCAATATCCTGAACCAGCATCCCGGATGTAAACAGATACTACATAACCAAGATATAACCCAAGATATTTTCCAGGATATAGGGGTTCAGAATTTCACCCATAACATATATTTTAATAATGATTAATAAAGCTCTATTTTTGGCACCATTTAGATTTATTTCAAACATATATTAAATTTATTAATGATTTAATGTTAAAATAATATTAGTTATAGGCTATGGCTACTGGGGCACAATTCCCCCTGTGATTTTGGTCATGCTACTGTTGGCTAACTTTTTGGCCAATAGTAACGAGGGTCAAGTAATGTATAAAACCTCCCATACCGGCAGTTATTACAGAATGTAAAACTTTAATCACTGTAAGTATAACTGATAAACATTTAGGATTTTGTAAAACATTTTTAAATATAATTGTATCACAAAAAGGTGATAAATCTGTGAGAAAAGAGAATGGACTCACTTTGTAACTTTAGGGTTCAACTAGAAAGCCTCCTGGTAGAATCTTGGGTATAACTTCTGAGCTATTTTAAAAATATATAATGCACTCGTGTTAAGTATAGTACCCCTAATTCAACCTTATCCCTATGTCACGAGACAGAACCCCAACGAACTTAGTCGGGCAGAGCCTTGACATGCGTTATAAGGCTCCAGATCAATCGGAAAGGGTAGCGGTGATCGGGAGTTAAAACACTTAAAACGGGGCAGGGCTTTATTACAATTACTAAGGAAAAAATACATATATATATATATATATATATATATATATATATATATATGAATATAAATAGAGGGGGACGAAAGAAAGCTAAAGTGTAGACAACTTTCAGTAGTGGATGTATCTATTTATACTACCTCCTAAGAGTTTTGGAGGCTACACATAGCCGTAAGTTGCATGCATTCAGACACGTCCATCATTTCAATTTGTAGAATTATTATTTTATTCCTTTCTAATTTTCTCGATGACACGTACAAACAAATCTCAAATCTTCAAATGTTAAATTTATCATTATTTTATTCTTATAATTAATTCATCTGCTTCACTTATTTGGCGCGTATAACTTCTAAAATACGACGTTTTATAAAACAATGAATATGTCATTAGAACGAGAATATTTGTATCTACGTTTTGAACCAAGTTTCATTAAAAACGGAGTAGGTTCAAATATATTGTATTTTTATAATTTAATTATTAGACGGTTCCTAGGCCTGTTTAGGTACTTCATATTTCTAACATTCAACTTACCCGTAATCTACCTGTCTAATAATATAAGTTTTTATATACTTTTATTTTAATAGAAAGGTCACCCATGTACAGGCCAATAACATTACAACCAACTATATATAAAATACTTTTTAAAACTATTTGGGTCGAATAATTATATTAAAAATAAACTAGTTAGTAGTGGTTAATAAATTTAAACAATCTATAATTCTTATATGATAAAAGAATTGATATGTTACAGTTAGTAGAGAAGGGTTTAAGTACTTTCTTACTATAGTTGATGATTATTCAAGGGCAGTATGGATTTGTTTGTTGAAAGATAAGTCTGAGGTGTTTGAGTATTTTAAAACATTTGTTAATATTTTTAAAACTCAGTTTGAAAAAGGCATTAAATGTGTAAGAAGTGATAATGGCTTAGAGTTTGTTAACAATAAAATAAAAGATTTTTGTAAAAACAATGGTATCATTCATCAAACAAGTATTGCCTATACACCACAACAAAATGGTGTCGTAGAAAGGAAACATAGACACCTTCTTAACGTTGCTAAGATTTACTATTTCAAAGTAACTTACATGTTAGGTTTTGGGATGAGTGTATGCTAACTGCTGCTTATTTAATTAATAGGACTCCTGCTTCTGTGCTAAATGGGAAAACACCATACGAGATGTTGTATAACTTTGAACCCTTTCTTGAACATTTGAGATTGTTTGGGTGTCTTTGTTTTTGTACGGTTTTAAATGAGTCAAACAAATTAAGTAGTAGGCCTGAGAAATGTGTGTTTATAGGCTATTCAAATGAAAAGAATGGATACAAGGTGTTTAGTCTGGATAGTAAAACAGTATTTTACTCTAGAGACGTAAAGTTTTATGAAAATGTGTTTCCTTTTAAAGAAAAAACAGTTTTTAATTCGTTTGATATGAACACACATCTTGAAGTTAATACACTGAATTTTTTTGACTTGTATGATAACTTGGATACTCAACAATCAGAAAATCCCGATGATGAGGAAAGGGATAAATCTACTGATATACCTTTACCACATCAGTCTCAACAATCAGAGACTCCTACCGTTCGTTCTAGAGGCATGGTTGTTCCTGTGGCAACCTAGAGGTTGTGATAGTGAGCCTGGTAGGGTTGAGGATGTGAGTGAAAGTAATGAAGAAAATTCAAATTCTGACGGAACTAGATCTGAATTGAGTGTTCAAGTTGAACCTAGGAGGTCTAGTAGAATTGCTAACATGCCTAAGAAATTTAATGACTATGTTGTTGAAGGAAAGGTGAAGTATGGGATCGAGAAAGCGGTAAACTATTCAAACTTGTCTATTGAAAACAAATGTTTTGCTACTAGTTTAAACAAAAGTAGTGAGCCTAGGTCATTTTCTGAGGCTGTTAAAGATCCCAATTGGGTATCTGCCATGAATAATGAAACTGAAGCCCTCAATAGAAATGGGACTTTGGATCTTGTAGATTTGCCTAAGAGCAGAAGTCTAGTAGGTTGTAAGTGGATCTACAAGATAAAATATAAGTCCTCAGGAGAGATTGAGAGGTTTAAAGCTAGGTTGGTTGCTAAGGGTTACAGTCAGAAAGAGGGGGTGGATTATGATGAAACATTTGCACCTGTCGTGAAAATGGTAACTGTTAGATGTGTTCTTTCACTTGCTATTAACTTTGGTTGGAATTTGTATCAACTAGACATAAATAACGCATTTCTATATGGTGAATTACTTGAAGATGTGTATATGTCGTTAACGGAGGGATATTTCTCTAAAGATAAGTCTAGAGTGTGCAAATTAAAGAGATCCCTTTATGGTTTAAAGCAAGCACCTAGAATGTGGAATGAAAAACTTGTAAAAGTGCTAGTTGATTTTGGTTTTGCTCAAAGTATGTGTGATTATTCTTTGTTTGTTAAACATAAAGGTAATGTTGTTGTTATCTTGTTAGTCTATGTTGATGACATTGTTACCGGTAATAATATTGATGAAATAAACGGTGTAAAAGATGTTTTAAGAACAAATTTTATGATAAAATATTTGGGTGAGTTAAAGTATTTTTTGGGAATAGAAGTGTTAAAAGATAATAATGGTTTATGTTTGTCACAAAGGAAGAATTGTATGGAACTGTTGAATGAATATGGTATGTTAGGGTGTAAATCTGTTAACTGTCCTATTGATCAAACCCATGTTGTGGTAAATATTTGTAAAGAAAAAACATCAATTGTTGTCTAATATCACTTAGAAGTTGGTCGGAAAACTTATTTATTTGTCTCATACGAGACCTCACATAGCTTACAGTGTGCATTTTTTGAGTCAATACATGCACAGTCCGATTGTTGGACATTTGGAAGTTGCCTATAAATTACTAAGGTACTTAAGGAAGTCGCCCGGTAATGGAGTTATGTTTAGGAAAAGTGAAAGCTTTGAGTTAAAAGCTTTTGCTGATTCAGATTGGGGAAAGTCTGTGACTGAGTCTCGTAAATCAGTTACAGGTTTTTGTATTTTTTTTGGGAGATTCGCTTATTTCTTGGAAAAGTAAGAAGCAGAGTACAGTCTCTAGATCCTCAGGGGAAGCTGAGTATAGAACGTTGTGTGCGGCTGCTTGTGAAATATTGTGGCTCATAAATGTTTTAAGTGAGCTTGGAATTAAAGTGAAACTTCTTGTATCTTTAGCATGTGATAGCACAGCAGTATTGGCAATTACTGCCAATCCTGTTTTTCATGATCGAACGAAGCATTTCGAACTTGATCTTTTCTTTTTGAGGGAAAAAATATCTAAAGGGATTATCAAAATTGAGGGTATTCAATCCTCTGATCAAGTTGCTGACTTGTTTACCAAAGGTATGTTATCTACTCAACATGAAAATCTGTGCAATCGGCTAAATATGCAGGATTTGTTTAATAGTCATTGATTTGAGAGGGGGTGTTAAAAATTCATAACATTCATTCACTTCATATCAATGACTTATATTAATTTTGTGTAGTTTTACACATACATTTTACATTTTATACTTGTTTTGTTATTAAGTAAACTAATGTTTTTTTTTGTTTTTTTGGTCTGTACAAATAAAAATATTGAAATGAGTTAGGCTGGACGCTGAATGGGCTTATAACAGTAGACTGGGCTTATCAGCTGATATATAAAGAAGTCATTCAACAAATCGTCTTTCAGCTTATGGCATTGGAGGCTGGACTAGGCTAAGGAACAATTGGGCTTGCTTGTAACCGTGGACTTGTAGTGGGCTACTCATATGGGCTTCAGAAGTCTTGATAAGGGCTGGTCTGCACGACTGCATATATAAACAGAAGATTGTTCCAGAAGTTTTTGTTGAGTTCATATCTCTCTTACTTCACTTTCACTCTCTTCCGTTTTTGCGATTAGGGTTTGTTATCACAGTTTCGTCTTGAATCTGTGAAGGTTAGAATCTATTAGTCGTAGTGGATTATTAAGTGATTAATCCGTAGGAGTAGTTGAGAGATCATTGTGAGTTCTGTTTCAGTTGATTTGTATCAGATCGTAGTTTTTGGTTTTCAATAATATCTTGGTTTGGGTATTTGTGTTATCTTGAAGATCTGAGTTCAGAACCATGTTTTGTAACAAAACCTGAAAGCGGAAATGATTGCTTGTTTCACATCTTTGTAACCGATTTCATATCTCTTGTGTTTTTAGTGTTAGTTGTGTCATAAGTTTACTGCAAAGTAGTTCAACTTAGTTTAATTCAATCCTCAACCAAATCTTTGAATTTTACCTTTTCAAGCAAATAAGTTGTGTACTATTAATCATATACTCCTCGTGGATACGATACACTACATACTCTAGTTATTTAGTGATGTGAAACAGAACCAATCAAATGGCCATAGATACTAAACCAATACAAAAGCATCAAACCCTAGAGTTTCTTGATAAATAATATTCAATTGTAAAAAAATTATTTTTCTAAAATCCCAAAACCCAAAACATATATAAGAATTCTAATCCTACATACTAGGATATTAGATAATGAAAAACTCAATAAAAAATAGATAAACGAAATTCAAAATTCAAATAAATAAAAGACATGTGCATGCATGCATCATACTCCCTGTCGTCTTTGAGAATAAACTCGTAATTGAGTTTTGCCAGTAGACCAAAGCCACCTTGTTCGAAGGTCGTTTCTTGTTCACTACTGACTATTGATTTGACATGCTCAAATAGTTTGTTGGTTCAGGTCCCACACTCACACTATATACTCACGTATGTATATGATTTGATCTGGAAGTGAGAAATAGAAAAGCTTCTGAAGTTAGTGTATATTTTGAAATGAAGGGTTACATATTCAATAAATCAAATGGCTATTTATAGCCTTACACAAAGCAAATAAAAAAGAATATACTAAACTAAGATCCAAAAATTCACCACGTGCATTCACCAATTCGACTATTCAAGAATATTCTTCCTAAATAATAGTGAAAAACCTAAACTAAATGAACCACGTCCATGCACATGCGAAACAATCATTTGACCCTTTCAACAAAGATTGCTTGCTAATTTATTTGAGTAAAACCCACAACTTCAGCTCCATGACCAGTGACACAATAAGGTGCCAACCCGTGACCCGTAAACGAACCAATTAATCCAACATAGTTCAGCTCCATGGTTCATCTCGCTTGGCACTGGGTTAGTACCATCTGGGTCGTCTTATTCCGAATCTATTGTATTGTTAGGTAACTTCATCTCCATCTCCTCGAGTTTCAAAAAGACTTGTCCTCGAGTCATGAGAAGCAAGTCAACATTAGGATAAAACAATTTGTACTGACCCACTCTAAATTGATGGAAGAATAAACCGTTGAATATTCCTGGAAACCATCATGATCAGTATCGTCTTTGTATTTCACTTGTTTGTCCTCTTGAACAACAACTCCACCGAGAACCTTATGTACAAATGAATATTCTTCCTTATCGGGGTTATCCCGTCTTCATTGAATCTAGGTTTATCTTCTGATAAACACTCCTAACCATATTTGTCTTCATAGATCAGTTCGAGGAACTGAGGCTGGGGATGGCCGAAAGAATGCTCCTCTTTGTGGACACCTTCGTTCTAGACGACGATACTCAACTCGATTTCCTTGCTACGCATCTCATATTGGAACTCAATATATGGGAACCTCTGTCAGCGCCGTTTGATTTTAAGATCCCATACATAGGGCTGCAAACGAACCAAACGTTCGGCGAACAGTTCGTGAACTGTTCGGCGGGAAGTTTGTTTATGTTCGTTTGTTTATTAAACAAACGAACACAAACAAGAAATTCCGTTCGTTTAGTTAAATGAACAAACATGAACAGAGGACGTGTTCGTTCATTTATGTTCGTGAACGTTCGGTAACGTGTTCGTTTGTGTTCGATAGTTCATTAGTGTTTTTAGCTTTTATATTTTATTTAAATACTTCAAAATTCCGACAAATAAAATATTTAATAAGTGTCAATGTATTATATATTTTGTTTATGAACGTTTGTTTGTGTTCGTTTGTTACAATTTGTGTTCATGGACGTTAGTTTATGCTCAGTTGTGTTCATCATCGTTCGTTTTCATTTTGTTGCTTAAAATTAACAAATGAACACAAACAAACACGAACAAGTTCATTTCCTTAACAAACAAACACGAACATAAAATCTTGTTCGTAAGCGTTCGTGAACACATATATTTCTTAACAAACGAACACGAACAAGGACTTGTTCGTGTTTGTTCGGTTCGTTTGCAGCCCTACCCATACAAGATCTTGGATCCTTTGTTGAGCTGCTTGAGATCCCATGGGTGACTACATCGGTGCCTCAATCAACGATGCGGAAATGAAAGCAATCAAATCGCTAGAAATACTCAAAGGATTCAAAAGCTTAAATCCCTAAGGTTTCTTGATGAATCAAATTCAATCTTCAAGAGCTATTATTCTAAATCCCAAAACCCAAAACATATACAAGAGTTCTAATTCCTACATACCAGGATATGAGATAACAATAAAAACTCAAAAAAAAAAAAACTAATACATGAAATTGAAACAGTTCATTGGTAGTAACTAAATATGATTACTATCAGATCATTAGTTTTAAGTTATCATTGATCAACAACAACTTGATCTATCAATACCAATCTGATCATCAATAGTAACTTACTACTAATCAGTAGCAACTTGGTCAGTAATAGTAAGTTACTAGTGATCTACAGTAACTATGATCATTATTAACTGTTGGTAATTTTAGTGTTATCGACATGTTTTCGTGGTTTTGGATTAGCTTGTCGACTAAGTCGATCTTGTTAAAATTAAACGAGTTATGAGATGCGGGAGTGCAGGCTCGATTTAATTTAATAAGATGCGGGAGTGCAGGTATTGGTTTTGTTTTAATCAAATTTAATATATAATTTGATCGGCCTTGTCATAATTGAATTGACTTAATGGTTAAATTAATTGGGCTTTAATGGTGAAGTTGAGTGTTTACACTTATTAAGCCTTTTGATAATTATTGGGCCGTTAATTATGGATCCAAAAATGGGTTATGGGGTAATTGTTTTCAAAATAAGAAACTGGCAAGAAAAAAGGGCGCACAGTAACACAACGATGTACGGTTTTCTTAGTCGACATCAAAAACTGATTGAACAAGATCAGTGGGTATGGTTTTCTTAAACAAAAATCAAGTTCGTTCTTGTCATACCTCTTGGTCTTATCCGATTAAATATTTGTGGGTACCCACAAATAGTTTGATTTGAAAGTGTATCACGATTATAAGAGGAATCCAAGTTTAATTTTCGTTGTTCTTCATCTCTCCAATCAGATCCGTGATTTCGATTCATTGCAAGTATCGGGCACGTTCTATACATATAATCCAACAAAGATCAAACTACTTGTGGATTATACTCGCGATTTGGAAGAGAAGAATGGTTCGAAAATTCATACTATACAACAAAGTTTCAGTTTGTGTTATTTGATGTTTGGAAGATGAAGAAGAAATTCAAGGGCTGTTAAAGTCAATCAGAATGGAAGGACCGTATCAATTGAACTCATCTCTGTTACGTTGATTGTCACTGTCCCTCTCAATCGCAATTTTGGCCACCGGTTTTGTACACCGTTTTCGAACGACAAAGGTAATCGGACGAATCATTTGCAAGTTTTGGAATGTACTCTGATTTGGTTCGGTATCTTCTTAACCAAGTTTGTTTTGCAAGATGGGTAAAAACAAACCAAATTCACGTCTTTGATTGGTCAGTTTTAATTTATTCTTTTAACTTCTTGATAGTGGGATTGTTTTACCCACCCCATATTCATGTTGGCCAATCAAAGGAAAAAGCAAACAAATTGTGAAGTCGCACACTTTGTTCAAGAGTTATATTGAAATTTGATAAATTAAATATTGTTATAAATAATTGATGCAGACAAAAACAAATGTTCATTCACATGTAAATAGTAAGTTTATTTGTATATATATATATATATATGTGTGTGTGTGTGTGTGTATTCATATGATATCGTTCAATGATAGAGATAATAGAAGAAGAAAATTCTTTGCAAACATATGAGCCCCTTTTGATCAGTTGTACACAAGAGTAGTTCCTTTTCACAGTGGTTTTATAACACGTTATCAGCACGAGAGCTCTAGCAGGAAGATCAGTAGAGCAAAGAATAATAAAATGACGAGTATGGCAAAGCTCGAATTCTTAGCTCTTAAAAATTATGGAGAAAACTATATGCCCTGGACTGCAAATATAAAAAGACACCTAAAGTCAATGGGTGTACTAGAAACAATTGCAGAAAACAACGAATGTGATGAACAAGACAAAGCAACGGCTGCCGTCTTTATCCATAAACACATCGATGAAATACTACAATTAGAGTATTTTAATTATGATGATCCAAGTGTTTTATGGGAAAATTTAAAAAACAGATTTGACCATCAAAGGGATTCATTACCCCCTATGGCTAAAGCTGATTGGGATAGTCTCAAATTCCAAGATTTCAAAAGTGTAAATGATTACACATCTGCTTTATTAAAATTATGTTCAAGGTTTGATTTTTGTGGGCAACCAAAAACCGAAGAGGAAAAGTTAGAAAAAACTTTCTCTACCTTCCATGCATCACAAATAAATTTGCAACAATCTTATAGGTTGCAAAGGTTTAGAACATATGCTGAGTTGAATAAGATTCTCATTATACAAGAGAAAAATAACGAGTTATTAATGAAAAAAAATTAAACTCGTCCCACAGGATCATTGACAATACCAGAAGCAAATATTGCTTATAATAATGATCATAACAATTATGGGCGAAAATGGGAACAAGGCCGTGGACGAGGCCGTGGACGTGGTCGAAACAATGTTGACAGAACTCATTTTAGTGGTCGCAACCACTCATTCAAATGGAAAAATAATCGTGGTCGTGGCAAAAGAACTAATAATTACCATGCACCACAGAATAACAATTTTAACCAGCAACATAAGGCTAGAAATGAAGCTGGTACGTCCACAAATAATGAAACTTCTTGTTTTAGATGTGGAAGTGCAAATCACTGGGCAAAAACTTGTCGTACACCTTCACATCTATGTCAACTATATCAAGCATCTCTGAAAAAAGAAGAAAAGGAAGTAAATCACATTGACAATGTTGACAATGTTGACAATGTCGATACTGAGTTGAACCATATCGAAAATTTTAACCATGTCAATACTGATCTCAACAACTCAGATTTCTTTGTACCAGAACCATGAAAGAAATATTGTTAAAACCCAATAAATATCAGTGTATTTTTATGTTTAAAGTATGTTTAATTATTTCTCTTTCATGCAATGAAAAAGCTGTTTTGTTTTGTAAGTATGTTTAATTATTTCTCTTTCATGCAATGAAAAAGCTGTTTTGTTTTGTAAATTCATACTATTTATGTACTAATTATTCCTTTTACGCATGAAGATTAAAAAAATGAATTTCACTGGAACAGAAGATCAAACAAACAATGCAGATATATGTATAACAGACAGTGGTGCCACACATACTATTCTGAAATCCCAAAAATATTTTTATGAATTGAAACCAACAAAGGGAAACATAAAGCTTTTAATAAGAAACTTGTTAAGAAGAGGACGCTCTATTTGTATTAGGAGTGGGAAAAGCTAATATTGTATTACCTAATGGTACAAAGCTTTTAATAGAGGACGCTCTATTTTCTCCTAAATCAACAAGAAACTTGTTGAGTTTCAAGGATATATATCATAATGGGTATGATACTCAGTCGAGAACTGATAAAAGTAAAAACTATTTACATATTGTAAAGAAAGATCACATATTTGAGAAACTGCCAATGCTCTATTCGGGTTTACATTATACATATATAAATGTGCCACATGCACATATGGCAGTCAAAGAAAATTATTTTGATTTCAACTTATGGCATGACAGATTAGGCCATCCACGATCCACAATGATGAAAAGGATCATTGAAAATACACATGGGCATTCATTGAAAGATCAAAAGATCCACAAAATAGATAAAATGCCTCTTTGTATATCATGTTCTCTTGGGAAATTAATTACAAGGCCTTCACCATTAAAAATTGAAAAGGAATCACCTATGTTTCTTGAAAGAATTCAAGGTGATATATGTGGACCAATTCATCCACCATGTGGACCATTTAGATATTTCATGGTCTTGATAGACGCATCCAGCAGATGGTCTCATGTCTCATTATTATCAACTCATAATGTAGCCTTTGCAAAATTTCTGGCACAAATTATTAAATTACGAATTTTCCGGATTATACAGTTAAAAGAGTGAGACTTGATAATGCGGGTGAATTCACATCACATGCTTTTAATGATTATTGCATGTCCA